>CAWUFW010004231.1:1200000-1596311 GCA_963921515.1 Calotriton arnoldi | reverse complement strand
GTGTATGTGTCGTGTAGCCCTGGTGGTGTGTCTCCCTCATGTGTGTCACGTTGCCTGTACTCACATGCCTGTGTTGTCCTTGCTGTTGCAGTTCGCATACACAGTGTAATTTTGCAGTTCATCATCCCCATAACAGCACCCACGTTGGAATCACGACAGAGGCAAGTATGGTGTATTAGTGTGTTTATTGTGATACATTTGTGTTAATAGTGCATAGGATGGGTTGTGCTGTACATGAATCTTGCAATCCCAAGTTCCTAGGTGAATTGAAAGTCCGGGTAGACAGGATCCCCAGTATCGGGGCCACAGTTGTCTGACACATTGGTCCAACTTGTACTCCCCATGCAATGTGTGGGAGTAGTGTTGCCGTCAACAGGGTGAACAGTCTGTGCACAAAGGCGAACATCCAGAACAGGTTCAGGCTTCCTGGGAGTTGCGCTTGGCCATCGGCCTCTCACTTTTCCCTCCTCGGACGACCCCTCTTCTTGGGGGGGCCCTCAAGTGCAGGCTGCTGCGGTGCAGGGGACTCTCCGCCAGAGTCCTCCTCCCTCCCTGTGGCAGTTGCAGTTTGTTCGGCACCAGATGTTGTTGGCACACAGGGAGGTGTGGACTGGTTGCTGTTCATCTGGCGGAGGCATTGTAAAATGTCCCTGTGCACCGCCGTCATCTCATGCAGTGCATCCCACTTGGACTCCACGCGGGACATGTGTGAGTCCACACGGGACATGTGTGACTCCACGTGGGACATGTGGGAGTCCAAGCGGGCATGATGGGCAGCCTGCTGCTGTTTAATGTCTCTGAGGAGCCCCACTACCTGGCTGAGCTCTCCGGTGCTGGACTGGTACGCATCAGCTATGCGTACCAGTTGTGGGTCGTCATGCACACCAGCAACGTCTGCAAGCAGCGACCTCTGTCTCCCACCCCTCCCACCACCCCTGCTGACATGTGCAGTGTGTGCAGTGGCACGCACAGATAACCCTGGTCCACCTTGGGGGTTGGTGGTGGTGGTGGTGTCCATGGCCCCAGGTTGGTCCAGGGTCACTGTGCTGGTGTTGCTCCTTATTCTGTCCATGTCGGCAGGGATGGTATTCGTGGTGACAGTCGTTGTAGGGGTGGGTGCAGGGGGTGCAGCTGGTGGTCCTGCTGGTGCTGCAGCTGGTGGTCCTGCTGGTGCTGCATGTTGACTTGCACCGGATGTGCCAGGTTGTTCTTCATCGTCCGAGGAGGACAGAGGCTGTACGACGCCAGTGAGCTCGGCATCCTCTTGAGCCTGGGACTGGGACTCCTCAGCGTCTGCTGCTGTGTCCCCATCATCACCTGTTTTTGGGAGACACAAACAATGTATGTCATGTTTCTGCAGGCATCAATGGTTGACACACATGACAGTTGTGGCTGTGCCTCTGGGTGCGGGCCTGTACATTGCATTGTCCTAAGTCGTCACAGTCAGGGGTTGATATTGGTGTGGCACATTGTCCTGCATTATTTGGGCATTTCTATGTATTTTCTGGGGTGTGAACATGGTCTGCATTGCTTGTGTTTGGTTGACAGCCGGACCTCCTTCCCACCCACCCAGCCAGTCAGTTATCCCACCATGGAACGTGCTTGCGTTGCAGGGAGTGTAAGTTGTCTCTCAGGATGTCAGTCAGTGGTGTCCTGCTGTTTGTTGGTGCACAGTTGGCAGCAGGGCCTTGTGCTCCCCACAGCAGTAGCCAGTGTCAGCCATCTTGTGAGTCCTTCTCCACTCCCTGTGATGTGAGCATGGTTCAGGGTGGTGTTGATGGGCCAGTTGTGAGGCTGAGCAATGTCTGTGACTACGACTCCCATCATGCTATTGCCTCCACCCCCCTTCCCAGCATGCCCATGCTTCCTTCCTTTTGACTCTGCTTCCCTGTGGGGTGGGCTGGCTGTGCTGACAGGATGGCTGGAAGTGTTGTCCTGGCAGTTGTTTGGCTAAGAGTCCCAAGAGTGTCCCTGTGCTTCACACAACATAACCCAGGGTGGTGGTGCTTTGTGGGATCTTGTGTTAGGATGGAGGGCATTGCATTCTACCAGGTGGGTACTGTGGAGTTTGTGTTGGGGGTGTGAGGGGAGGTGCTGGTGACTATGGTCAGTGCTGCAAGTCCCCCTTCCCACCCAGCCAGCCAGATATCCCACCATGGAACGTGCTTGCATTGCAGGGTGTGGAAGTTGTCTCTCAGGATGTCAGTCAGTGGTGTCCTGCTGTTTGTTGGTGCACAGTTGGCAGCAGGGCCTTGTGCTCCCCACAGCAGTAGCCAGTGTCAGCCATCTTGTGAGTCCTTCTCCACTCCCTGTGATGTGAGCATGGTTCAGGGTGGTGTTGATGGGCCAGTTGTGAGGCTGAGCAATGTCTGTGACTACGACTCCCATCATGCTATTGCCTCCACCCCCTTCCCAGCATGCCCATGCTTCCTTCCTTTTGACTCTGCTTCCCTGTGGGGTGGGCTGGCTGTGCTGACAGGATGGCTGGGAGTGTTGTCCTGGCAGTTGTTTGGCTAAAAGTCCCAAGAGTGTCCCTGTGCTTCACACAACATAACCCAGGGTGGTGGTGCTTTGTGGGATCTTGTGTTAGGATGGGGGGCATTGCATTCTACCAGGTGGGTTCTGTGGAGTTTGTGTTGGGGTGTGTGTGAGGGGAGGTGCTTGTGACTATGGTCAGTGCTGCAAGTCCCCCTTCCCACCCAGCTAGCCAGATATCCCACCATGGAACGTGCTTGCATTGCAGGGAGTGGAAGTTGTCTCTCAGGATGTCAGTCAGTGGTGTCCTGCTGTTTGTTGGTGCACAGTTGGCAGCAGGGCCTTGTGCTCCCCACAGCAGTAGCCAGTGTCAGCCATCTTGTGAGTCCTTCTCCACTCCCTGTGATGTGAGCATGGTTCAGGGTGGTGTTGATGGGCCAGTTGTGAGGCTGAGCAATGTCTGTGACTACGACTCCCATCATGCTATTGCCTCCTCCCCCTTCCCAGCATGCCCATGCTTCCTTCCTTTTGACTCTGCTTCCCTGTGGGGTGGGCTGGCTGTGCTGACAGGATGGCTGGGAGTGTTGTCCTGGCAGTTGTTTGGCTAAGAGTCCCAAGAGTGTCCCTGTGCTTCACACAAAATAACCCAGGGTGGTGGTGCTTTGTGGGATCTTGTGTTAGGATGGGGGGCATTGCATTCTACCAGGTGGGTTCTGTGGAGTTTGTGTTGGGGTGTGTATGAGGGGAGGTGCTTGTGACTATGGTCAGTGCTGCAAGTCCCCCTTCCCACCCAGCTAGCCAGATATCCCACCATGGAACGTGCTTGCATTGCAGGGAGTGGAAGTTGTCTCTCAGGATGTCAGTCAGTGGTGTCCTGCTGTTTGTTGGTGCACAGTTGGCAGCAGGGCCTTGTGCTCCCCACAGCAGTTGCCAGTGTCAGCCATCTTGTGAGTCCTTCTCCACTCCCTGTGATGTGCGCATGGTTCATGGTGGTGTTGATGGGACAGTTGTGGGGGGGCAATATGTGTGACTGCGACTCCCATGATGCTATTGGCTACACTGACTTGGCCAGCATACACAGAATTCCTTCCTTTGAGTGGTCTTCACTGTGTGTTGGTGTTGTTGTGGTGGCTACATGTGTGGATGTGTTTGTTAGTTCAATTTGTGCCACTGCCTAGCTGTAGTTGTGGTTGTGTTTGTACATGTGTTGGCACAGTTGGATGTGACTTTTTTGATGGCATGTGTTGTGTTTCTCTGACTGACATACACATTTCGGGATGATTCTGTTCTGGTTGCTGTGTGATTGCTATGAGTGCATGCTTTGACTCTCCCCTTGACAGTGATGTGTATGTGTTTTGTGGCAGTATATTGTGTACATTTGTTGTGTACTCACCAGGCTCTGGGATGTCCTCTAGTCCATATACGCTCACTGGCGGAAGGATGGCCCGCACCTTCTCCTCCCAGGGCCTGAGGTATATTGGCTTGGCAGGAGAGCCACTGCCGGTGTATTGGCTGTTGATGTAGTCTTTCTTCAGCATGTCCCGTACCCTCCTGCGCACGTCATACCACCTGTTCTGGATGTCGGTCTTTGTGCGCCGACATGGTGATTGGGCGTTCACCCTGTTGATGATCCTCTCCCACATCTTGGTTTTCTGCGACATGGGGGTCTGTTGGACCAGTGTGCCAAACAGCTGTGGCTCCACCCTGAGGATCTCGTCTACCATGACTTCCAATTCACTATCTAGGAACTTGGGATTCTTCTTGGGGGCATGGTGATGGGTGGTGATGGTGGGTGATGTGTGTGTTGGTGTGCAGGTGAGGGTGTGTGAGTGTGTGTTTTGCTGGGTGTATGTGAGGTAGGTATTTGTTGGTGTGCTGATGGTGTGTGGCTTGTGTGAGGGATGAGCTGTGGGTGTGTGGTTGCTTTCTCTTGGGTGCTGGCAGTGGAATGGCATTTGCAAAGGCTCATGGTAGTGATTTGTGTCCTTTATATAGGTGGAGTTGTGGGTGTGTCTTTGTTCTCTGTCCCCACCCCCCAGTATTTATTGGCTTGGTAATTGCTTGTTTGGCCTTTTTTGGGTGATTTTTCCTTTGTGCTGTTTGTGTATGTTGGAAACGTTCTTGTGACCGAGTCGGACCCTGCATTGGTCTCGTACGGTGTTCTCCCGTTTCGTTCACGCTGTGTTTGTGCAGTTTTCTATGCTGCGTACGCGTCGGTCGCGGTGTATTGTGTTGCTTCGGCTCGGTTTTGTATGCGTGTCGGTCGTACGGCTTGTCCTCCGTCCGACTCGCTCGTGGTTTCGCGCCTTGCATCGTACTTTGCGGTTTGGAGTTAGCGCGTACGTTTCGGTCGGATTTGTTCCGGGTGCGTGTCGGTCGGTTGGATTCGCGTGTTTTTCCGGCCGCATTGCTGTTTTCCGTGCGGCTCGGTCGGTCGACTTGGTTTCGGTACGTGTCGGTCGGATTTTTCACGCCTTGCATCGTACTTGGCGTGTCGGGCGCCACGGGTACGTGTCGGACGGTATTTTTTCCGGATCCGAGTCGGTCGGTGCTTTTTCCGGCCCGAATCGGAATCGACCCCAAAGTTCCTAGCCATACGTTTTGGTTCACTTCCGTCAAACGCAGACCTGCCAAGCTGGAAATACAAGGGCCCAAAGTCATGTTCCCTTTGTGGAGCTCCAAAACAGGACTTCATCCATTTAATATCCATCTGTCCGGCTTTAAGCTCAGGCCGGCGCCTATCGCTGAAAAAACTATTCAACATAAGGGGCATTCGTACCTGCAGAACGGCAATAATAAAGTGCCTCGATTGGAACGACCCACATCTTAACTGTCACTTAGCAAAGTTTTTAATTAAGTATGAGCAAGTATTAAAACACGAGCTGAGGGAACAAGCACAATAGCATTTTACAGACTAGGTCATACAAATTTGTTATCTACCTCTTTCCCCTGTTATTTCTCTATTTCTGCATTATTGTAACTCACATTTTTCAGCATGTATACTTTACTTGTTTATGGCATCGTTACAAATCTGAAGCTTTTAACATGATCATTTTAATAGTGTAACTGATTCAGTTTTATCGGAATATTGTTATAGTTTTAATTAACTAAACAATAAAGTGCATTCTGATTCTATTCTGATTCTGATAGTAAAGACATATCATTTCATTGGTGAAGACTATGTGGTAAAGACTGTTTCCCATGCAACACACATGCAAAGTTAGAAAAGTTTTTTTTAGAAATAAAAGTTTTTTTTAGAAATAAAACATTTCTCCTTTTTTAACACCAGCCTCAAAGAGGCATTATTTTCTGGTGCACAGCCATGTCTACAAGTCAGTAGATAAGGTTTAGTGTCAAAAACCATGGGTGGGTGCATAGGAACGCCCATATACCACCCATGGTACACCTCCTTAAAGAAAAGCAATGTAAAGCAGTGCTAGAGCTGCTTTGCAATATGTTAGGGATATTTTCTAGCACAAATACATTTTTGTGAAGGAAAGTAAATCTCAAATAAACATTGTGTGCCATTTTTCATTGCTATTGCGCCACAAAACCAACACAAATTGGTAGCAAATTTTCCCCAAATAATTCAGTTTGTTTTATATAGGAGCATGGAAAGTTGTGAAGTATGGCAAATAAATATTTTGCAATTCGTTTTTGATAAAACTTTGTGAGGTTTGTAAAGTGCAAAGATTGCAAATTTTCTTTAAATAAAAAGAAGGGCACTCTCAGCAGCCTTTGTGCCAGCAGATAACTGTTTCCATTGTCGTGAGGGGTTTCAAGGAGCAGTGGTGGACTGGCAGTGGCACAAGGAGACAGAAACCTTTTGCCACCAATAGGGCCTTGGCCATTAATCAATCCTCAGCTGCACACTCATACATTCATCACACTTTTATTAATTCAGACATTTATGCACTCAATCACTCCTTTATTTATTCATGCAACCATTGGCTCATTTTAAATTAACCCACTCACCAATTCGCAGATACAAATTCACCAATCAATGAAGAAAAAAGATTGAGTGAGTGCAGTGGTGGCTGATGATTTTTTAAAGTGGTGAGGCATAGACCTGCCTGGAGTTAGCCCCACTTTTTAAAAAATGTACCGTGACATTTTCTCATATTTTAAGAATTACTTTAATTGTGCCAATTCCAGCATTTTGTTATTTGTAACCCCTTATGACAACAATTACATACAATATCCAACTACCAGATGTTTGCCAATCCTACTGTCTCTATACCATGGGTGACCCATATGTCAAAAATACCTCCAATATTCTAGAGCCAACATTTTATCATGATTTGCTCCCCTAACCCGCCCTCTTCAATATTCCAATGGCTGCCATCTCTGTGCCCTTATGTCAAGTACCACTTCCAGTATGTCAGGGTCTGCATTGTTTTCTTGGGTGCCCCCCTTATGCCACAAATTACCTGCAATGTTCCAGCACCAGCATTTTGCCAGGGATGAGCTCATGCAAAGAATTTTCTCCACTATGCAAGTGCCTGCATTTTGCCTGGGGTACTCTTCCTTATGAACAAAATTATTTCTAATGTGCCAGTGGCAGCATGTTAACTTGGGTGCTGCCATAAGCCCAGAATTATATTGAGCGTGCCATGACCAGCGGCAGACTCACAAACATATAACAAGCAAACAAACACACTCTTACTCACTCACACTCTCTTACTCTCACTCTTACTTCCTGTTTCAGTCATTCACTCTCTTCCCCCTCACTCTGTCACATAATCATTCTCATTCATACTCAGTCCCACTTACCGCTATTCACACACAGACAAACTCATACTCATTGGTTCGTACTCTCCTTTACAAACACACTTACAGACAGTAGCCCTTTCAAATCACTGACTCTGGGCCCTGGTGCAACTGCACCTGCTGCTCCATTGATAGCTCTACACCATGACTCACTTCCACTGCCTCTCACAATCGCCAAAAACTCACTCCTTCTAACACACTCACACACCTTCACTCCCTCCCTCACACTCACTCCCTCACACTCACTTTCACTTATTCATAAACACTCTCAAACTCAGATTCTCACGCTCATTGTCACTCTCACTCACTTTCACTCAATCTCATTCACTCTTAATCACGCACAAGCACACTCACAAGCAAATACACACATGCACAGAGAAACAGCATTTTTTTACTTAGCTTGCTTCCTTTGCTGGCAACTTGGAGGCTCTGTGGCAGCAGCAGAGCAAGAATCTGGCACTGGACATTGGAATCAGCAAGTCATGATTCTGAAGGAGCAGCCAGACAGAGCAGCAGGGTCAGGTTTGAAAACGGGAAGACCCACCTCAATCTCTCGTCCGGCTTCTTAAAAGGCTAGGCTAGCTTGAATCCAGTGCCATGTCTGAACTGGGGTGGTGGAGTGAGCTAAAGAATGATGATGGATTAAACCCAGATCAGTTGACTGGGGGTGAGTGTTTGATTTGCTCTAACGCTCCGTCCATCATCCCCTTTGGTATCGCTTTGTTCGCCCTAAGTTGGCAGGGTATGCCCAGACGTGGGTCCCTTTGCTCACTTTGCCACTGGATTCAAGATAGCCTGGCTGATGAGGGTTTTGAACCCGAAACCGGTCCCAGGATGCTTGTTTCCGGTCCAGGGAAGACGTGGCTTGGCAGTTCGGGCTGGACTGTTCCCATGAGGCACAGGGTCAGACTGATTTGCATATGGCCATGTCTGAACTGGGGTGGTGGAGTGAGCTAAAGAATGATGATGGATTAAACCCAGATCAGTTGACTGGGGGTGAGTGTTTGATTGGCTCAAGCGTTCCGCCCATCATCCCCTTTTGTATCGCTTTGTTCGCCCTAGGTTGGCGGGGGTATGCCCAGACGTGGGTCCCTTGCTCACTTTGCCACTGGATTCAGGCAAGCCTGGCTGATGACGGCTGGAATGCCAGAAACCGGTCCTAGGATGCTTGTTTCCGTTCCAGGGAAGACATGGCTTGGCAGTTCGGGCTGGACTGTTCCCATGAGGCACAGGGTCAGACTGATTTGCATATGGCCATGTCTGAACTGGGGTGGTGGAGTGAGCTAAAGAATGATGATGGATTAAACCCAGATCAGTTGACTGGGGGTGAGTGTTTGATTGGCTCAAGCGTTCCGTCCATCATCCCCTTTTGTATCACTTTGTTCGCCCTAGGTTGGCGGGGGTATGCCCAGACGTGGGTCCCTTGCTCACTTTGCCACTGGATTCAGGGAAGCCTGGCTGATGACGGCTGGAATGCCAGAAACCGGTCCTAGGATGCTTGTTTCCGGTCCAGGGAAGACATGGCTTGGCAGTTCGGGCTGGACTGTTCCCATGAGGCACAGGGTCAGACTGATTTGCATATTGCCATGTCTGAACTGGGGTGGTGGAGTGAGCTAAAGAATGATGATGGATTAAACCCAGATCAGTTGACTGGGGGTGAGTGTTTGATTGGCTCAAGCGTTCCGTCCATCATCCCCTTTTGTATCGCTCTTAAAAAGACCGGCAGCACACCCATAAGAAGCAAGGACAGTGCTGGAGAACCTGACCCTGATGATCCGTGCGACGTCTTATTGCCTCAAGGATGCACTGATGTGAGTCCTGACAGACACCTTTTGGCACATATACTGTGCTGCCTGAGGCATGGTCAGTATGTCAACTAAATAAAATGGATTGTGCTTTTTGAGGGGGTCGTAGTTGAAATACACCCCTCAGATAGGCAATCCAGACATCCATCTACAGAATGCTGGATTTTTAAACAACACTCTCTAGCTGGACCGTCGCTCAGCCCTCTCTTCTTCTTCTGGCATCAGAAGCCTGGAGATGAGGCCAAGTGGGTTGACCTGCACACAGGCAGTGTTGATGAAAACTCAAAAAATGTGTTTTCATGAACACTGCTATATTAAATAATGGCAGTGCTGGGAGAGGCAATAGGCAGAATATGGGGCCTCACAGGAGGCAGAGCTGCGCTCTGAGGCCCCTGATAAGGAGCCAGCACTGAGTGGATGTGGCCTACCCCTGGAAATCCAGGAGTAAGCCAAGACTGAGTCACACCTATTCACAGAAGGAATTAAACCAAACCTTCTACTAGCAGTGTAGGCCTGTGGACCAGAATATGGGTAACAAACTGATAGTTTTGGTTCAGTGGGATTAGTAGGAACAGAACTGCTTTCAAAATCATGAAGAATAACAGGAAAACAGAAGAGTATTGAGAGGTATAACCCTGGTTGTTTTTTAGGAGAAACGGCACACAATATAATTGTTGATATGCAGACCAGATTGCGGCCTCATTAGTGGTAGTATCTCTCATGCTGTAGAAGAACTCCCAGATATGTAAGAGTCTTATACCTTGCACCAGACAGCAGGTTTTAGGGCAAATCTCACAACAAGAGCATATGTCTTGCCGGGAAGGTGAGAAAGTGAGAACAGCAACAAAAGCAATGACATCCCTAATCACATACTGCTATTTGCACACCCTTACCTCCATCATGCAAGCAAGTTGGTCCACTTCATTCTCTCCAGGAAAGAGGGGAAAACCAGCGTGCAACTCAGCTATGATACATCCAAGGCTCCACATATCGATTGCAAGACCATAGGGATAGCCGAGAATCACCTCTGGTGAGCGATAGAATCTGCTCTGAACATATGTGTACACTACATTAACAAAAACAAACAAAAAATATGGCTTTATTGGAAAAATCATTGTGAAATAAAGGTGTCAATTTGTGCAAAGTGCCACCCAATACTGGGGGAAGCCGAAGTCCACTCTATGAATATTTCAAAGAATTTGTAACAATATGATTTATAGACAGCTGCTCTGGCAATCCAGACCTAAAACGAGATGGCATCTTGCACCTAATTATTCCTGGACAAATCACATGGTGTCAAAATAGTCAGATCCTTTAAAATGTATGTTTCATCATATTTTAAACATTTAAAAAACGTGATTTTTTTTGCTATTTCAGATTCATGCTTCTAACACCACATGATAGATGTTGAAATCCACCAAAGGCATGGCCGTCTGTGTCCATCTAAGCACCAGCTGGGCACGTGCACTAGACCCTGCTCTTGTTGAAGCAATCCTGACTCTACCCCTGTCTGATCGAGATCAAATAAGAACAGTCCATGTCTACTGCATGGACCCTCACTTTTGCTTCAAACTTAAAACACTGAGCATTCACGTTATCAAGTTCTGTAAGAATCATTGTACTATTTGGGTCACCTCTTTCAATGGAGATGCCCCCTAAAAACTCTCAAGAAATGTCTAACTTCTTTTAGACAACCACTACCATGATTCGTTTCAATCAACTTTCTCGGCGTCCCGTATGGAGTGTCCCAAGCCCAGTGCTCAGTCCCACTGCAGGAAATCTCAATTTTTTGCATGCTATTTCCCCACATGTTTGCCTTCACAACCCTATTGTGTTGCTGGACCCGGTTTTGTTGTCATTAGGACTCTGCACACTTTACTCCTGGTAACCAGTGGTAAAGGGTTCGTGGTCTCACTTTCACACATGGTAAAACTGGCATACACCAAATTGGCACATTTAATTTACTTATAAGTCTCTAGTAAATGGTACTACATGTTTCCAGGGCCTGTCAATTAACTGCTACCAGTGGGCTACAGCACTCATTGTGCTACCCACTATAGTAGCATTATAAAACATCTTGCACCTGTCACTGCAGCCTGTAGGGCAGTTTTAAACTACCGTTCTGACCTGGCAAAATAAACCTTTAGCTCGGCCTAAACCTTCCTTTGTAATACATATAAGTCACCCCTAAGGTAGACCCAAAAGGCTCATAGGTAAAGGTGCATTGTATTTAAAAAGTAGCACATGTGTACTTAAGTTTGACATGTCCTGATAATAAAAACCTCCTAAAGAAGTTTTACATTGTAGCAAGGCTAACTCTCACATTGACTAACCCTAGGTTTTACACTCAATAAGTGATAACATCAGTTTGGGAGCAGATAGAGAAATGTTTCATACACTCATTTGAATTTGAATTGTGTAAATGTGCCTTTCTGCTAGTGTAGAGAGTCACATGACTGGTAATGGCTCTCCTGTTGTCTGATGTGTATTCCTTCCAGACAGGGGACAAATGGGCATTGGGTGTGGGGAAGGGTGTTCCTCAACTGAGCAGGTTGGCCTTGGTGGTTGTACTCAGCCCATCCTGAGCTTGAAAGAGTAGCCTGAGGGCTGTGCCCACTCCTTTCCTGACTTCTGAAAAAGCCTGCCCTGTCACTAGCAAATTTAGCACACGCCTGGTCCTGCCTGGCCTTTGCTACCCTAGATAGCTCGGAGCAGGGGAAAAATTGACCAGAACTAGATTAGGATTAGGATTAGACAAAGAGTGTGACCCCCACATGCAGACAATGATCTCCTTGCGACTCCCACCAATGCAAAGCTCCGGCTCCTGGACTGTGTGACAAGGTAAATTCTCACCGGCACGAGCCTGGCCTCTGTATCCAACCCGTGCTTCATCGTGGTGGGCCTGAACTTTTGACTTTGAACCAGTTCAGGCTGACCGGATATCTGCAATTAGTGCTTTGTTCTGATGCTGTTTGTACCTGAAATTTTAAATATTCATAACTCTGGTTCTATTTATTGGAGTTTTATTGTTCGGGTGTCATTTATTGATTAAAATTTACTCTATCTTTCTAAATTGGTTTGAAAGTTTACTTGTGTTGTGTTTTACTGTTTAAGCGCTGCATAAATACTTCATACCTTGCCTCTCAGTTATGCCTTATTGCTTTTGTGCCCAGCTACCAGAGGGTTAAGCACAGGTTTATGTAGTGACTTTTGTCGTTCACCCAGACAAGGACAGTTTACATTGGCGTGCTTCTGTTTGTTGAAAATGCTTAGAAACATCCTTCACTTTCACCCTCTTCAATGCTGGAAACTGGTAGTCCTGGCTCTAATCTGCTCCAGGTTAGACTGTAGTAACGCTGTCTACTTCAGACTACCCAAATACACCATATCCTAGTTACACTGTATTCAAATTATGGATGCTCATGGGACACAGCGGAGCTACCTAACATGGCAGATGAAGCACCATCATCTGTCCTCCACAAATGCCCCAAAATGAGGGTTGTAAAAATCAAATGCTCTCTGCAAATCAAGATGATGTAATAGGAATCCATAGTAAGTAGCGAGGGAGATCTTGGACAGCAGGAGCCAGTGATACACAAAGATGGCCAAAGCAGGAAAAGCAGCAGCAGATGAGGAGATAAAAAAGCCAGGGTCAGTGGTGGCTGAGAGCTAAGCAGTAGTACCTAGAGCTTTGATGTGTTGGTACCAGCATGAAAAAAAGTATGTGATGGCAACAGAGGAACAGAGCACTGGGCTTGGACGGGGTGGCCTAGCATGCATTCTGGGCACCAGGCAAAAAAACTGAGTAACTTCTGCTGGAGGGACAACTCCTCCCCTCTTCCCACAGGTGATTAGCAAGCCCAGTAGGTCAGGGATTCTGAGGCAACCACAGCATCGAGACTGCCCTCGTTGCCGCCACAGACAACATCCGTGCTCTCCTCGACCGAGGCAAAACTGCAGCCCTCATCCTCCTGGACCTCTCAGCCGCCTTCGATACCACACCCTATGCACAAGACTCTACTGCGCCGGCATCCGCGACAAAGCCCTGGAATGGATCCGCTCCTTCCTCACTGGCCAAACATAGAGAGTTAGACTACTTCCGTTCCTCTCAGAACCCACACAGATCAGCTGCGGAGTACCTCAAGGCTCCTCTGTGAGCCCCACAGTTTTCAACATCAACATAGCCCAGCTCGCAGCCAATGTACAAAAACATTGTCTCCCACGCCGACGACACCCAGCTGATTCTCTCCCTCGCCAACGAACCCACAGTCGCGAAGAATAAGTTTCATGATGGGATGAAGGCTGTCGCCGCCTGGATGAAGAACAGCTGCCTCAAGCTCAACTCAGAAAAGACCAAAGTCCTCATCATGGGATCCAAGCAGGGATGATTCCTGGTGGCCCGCAGCACTTCGAACCTCCCCCATACCCACAGACAATGTGTGGAATCTCGGCATCATCCTGGACTCCTCGCTCACCATGAACCTCCAGATCAACGCCATCTCATCATCCAGCTTCCACACACTATACCTGCTCCGAAAGATCTTGAAATGGATCCCCACGAGTACAGAAAGCCGGTCACCCACGCACTCGTCAGCAGCAGAATCGACTATGGCAATGCACTCTACACCGGCATCACCCAGAAACTCCTCAAAAAACTGCAGAACATCCAGAACACCTCCGCCATACTCATCCTCAACATCCCCTGCTGCAGCCACATCACCAGCCACCTCAGATATCTCCACTGGCTCCCAAAAGAATCACCTTCAAGCTCCTCACACACGCCTACAAAGCCCTACATGACGCAGGACATGTGTACCTCAACCACCGCCTCGCATTTCACGTACCCACTAGAGACCTCCGCTTCGTGTAAATGGCCCTAGTGACTGTCCCACATATCCGCAAGACCACAGCCAGAGGAAGATCCTTCTCCTACCTTGCAGCGAAGACCTGGAACACCCTGCCTCTCCACCTCAGGCAATCTCCGTCACTGCCTCACCTCAGGAAGGACCTCTAGACCTGGCTCTTCGACTGAACCAAATCGCCTAAGATGGACCAGCAGCTCTCCCCCTCCCCTAACCCCCCCGCACCTTCTGACCCTTACGGATGAGTAGTCACACTTTACAAGCCATTGATTGATTGATTGAGGGTGACCAGAGACAGCCTTGGGGGTGGGATGATGAGAGGCCGTGGAACAGGCTGGGGCTGCAAAGATTTGAGAGAGTGAAACAAGTCAGTGAAGAGATTGCAGAACGGGGAACGTGAACCTCACATCTTGCCCCAGTAGACAGCAGACTGATTCAGGCATAGACTTAAAAAACAAAAAGTAGGAAACCAAAGACCCAGCCTTATACATTAAGCCGGGATCGGGTTGGGCTGTGGAATGTGGTTGGGTGGGCAGAGTGGGCGCATGGGACATAGCTCACCAACTAGAATGGCTGGGGGCCAGACAACTGCAAAGAAGCCTATTCAGATGTCGATCTCCCCAAGACTGCCCAGACTGGAGATTCCCCAGTGAAGTACAGTCTGGAGATCGAGCAAGCCCAGGACCAAACAAGATTGAGCCTGTTTGGGCAAGGGGCAGACGTTGCTAGAGGAGTCCACTGCCAGATGATGACCAGACTTGTACTTGTGAGTCCTTTTGGAATCTTGAGGCCTGGATTGGAGAATTAGCAACTCGCTGCTGCCTGAAACAGATCCTACTTGACACAGATGTAGGAATTGTCTTGTTACTATGAATGGAGAGGATGAAAAGATTATATAAGACAAGAAATGAATGAAATATGCAGATCTCCTGCTGAAGCAGCTACTTCTCTGAAACACGATGTGGACTGCATAGACAAGAGCCTCATTGGACTAGAAGAGAAAATGTAAGAGGCCCTAACAGAGAGAAAGCCACACATGGCAGATTGAGGACATGGAGGTGGCAGTGGAGACTCTGCAGGAGAAATGCGAAGACTTGGAGAACAGAGCCAGCAGGAATAACTTCGGGATCAGGAATGTATAAGAAGTGGAGTAAGGGGCTAACTTCAAAAAATACACAAGCCAAGTATTTACTCCATTTTTGGAGAAGAGATGGGAATTAAATGTGTCCACTGGGAATCAACAACAAGCCAAGGGACATAGTGGTTAACTTGTCTTCATACCACCAAAAGAAAGTCTGATGAGGGACACTAGAAGGAAAAGTCCAGTTGAGTACAGAGAAGAATATGTCCTAATACTTCCAAGACCTGGCCCTGAAGACCCTAGTTAAGTTGAAACAATGGTGTTGCTTGTGGAGGAGTTGAACAAGAGGCACAATAGGTTCCATTGTGGAATACAGATCCAGGTGGATGATATGGACCTACACCTAAGGTCAGAGGCAGAAGGAAGAAAAGTTCTGAAGATAGTCTCCAGTGCTTTGTTTTTTTCCCTTTAGGAATCTGATTTAGTGGTAATAGGTGAACGTAGAGTATGCCCAGACAGACTGAATAATGTTTAGAATTCAAAGTGCAATCAATCAATTCAATCTTTATACAATCTCAAAAATTGATCATAAACTATACACAATAATTCTAAAAGTCATCATGAATAAAAAATATTAGTATAAATACAAACAGAATGGTTAGAAATGGATAAAACACTAAACAAATATCATAATAAGAACCTTACTTTTAATATTTCATCATCATAAAGGTGCAAGATTTTTTATATATCTCAGTACCGCAGGCAATGGTGACCCAAGACAAATAGTACAAAATATAGCAGCATAACAAGAAATAAGGTGGCAAGCCCTACTGTTGTGCAAAACAAGTGCATATCAGATAAAAATCAGCCAGGTAGTTAGTATCGTTTACATTACATGCACAACATAGCAACCTTAAAATAACATTCTTTTCCTTTGAGCCAGGATGCCTTTCAAGAAGCATCCGACCCAAAAACAAGTATCCAAATTGTCAAGTTCCTGTAAAAAAAGGAGAGCAGCTTTGCATTTAGAAAATGTAAACCTACGTAATAAAGGTAGTAAAAATTTCCTGGCATACGGAAAGGTAAAATCTGCAGAAAAAGATAAAGTGCAGTAAAGACTGGGTTGTTTCTCAGCACATTGGCAAGAACATATATCTGAGGAGGAATATTGCCCTAATGGGAAACAAAGCAACCAGCGTGATGAGCCCAATCTAAATCTCGTCAACATTGTACGTTCGTAAACATTCTGTACAAAAGATATATAAGGTGCAATCCCTTCAGACATCTGGATTACACAATAGTCTCTCACAATTGGTTTTTGCACCTCTACTGCCTCCCTAGAGGCCTGCCTATGATTTAAAAAACAATTCTGAAATAAGGCTTTATCTTTTTTTGTTATGGCCTCAGGGTTCACAAATAAATGGGCACAACCCAGTGGAAGAAAACAATCGCTAATAAACTTCAACCATGTTATTTTAAGACCATGGTCACAAGAAAGGCAATCTTTTATAATAGTCTTATTGAGATCAGCTTCACTGTTTGCCCATATAGAGCACCAAAGGGCCAAAGGGGCAACGTAACACTGCCTTCAAGATAATCTAGCCCTAATTCCAGGTGTGAGCAGTAGTGTGAAGTCCAAAGGGGGGTCACCCTACATGCGTCGAAAAAAACTGTTCTCCTCTACCTGGATGGCCCCAAAATCTCTGTAGCCCCAAATACCCATACCATATATTACGGTTGGTATACATTTCCTTTTATGAATGTCCAATATTGGCACAACCGGTTTTCCTCCAATACAAGCAGCAAGGGAAAAGGTAATGCAAACTGCATGAGTAAAGCATGCTAACCTGCTTCTAAGTCAAGAGGACCATGTGCAGGCATCATCAAAATCCAGGCCGAGGTATGGGAAGGAACTCACCCTATCCAACTTTCTACCTCCTATATTTAGAGTTCTAGTTTTGGCATTTCTAGGGCCACACCATTGTAAAAGTTTTAGTAAAATTGGTCTGTAAATCAAGCCCCTTCATGAAAGTTACGAAACTAGAGATTAAAATCTTTAGGCCATTGGCCGTCCTGGCAAGAAGAATCACATTGTCCGTGTATAATAAAGTGGACATTGCCTTTGTACTCAAACATGGCACATCAACCCCAGCGTTGACCAACTCATTTTCCAGGCCATTTGTATAAAGAAGAAAGAGAATGGGGGCGAGCACACATCCTTGGCGTAAGCCACGTCTAACTTTAAAGGATGGAGTGCACTCCCCTGCATTCCCAAACCTTACAGAGGCCGAAAGATCCTGATGAAGAAGTCTAAGGAGGTAGACCAGCCCCTCTTCGAGGCCCATACCCACTAAAGTAGCTCATAATTTGGACACCAACAAAACAGAAGTACTCATCATGGGCCCAAACCCCGACGCCTGGAGCGACACCTGGTGGCCCCCCCGCCCTCGGAAACCCGCCAACCCCCACGGACCACGCACGCAACCTGGGAATCATCCTGAACTCCAAGCTAAAAAAAAACCGCCAAATCAACTCCGTCTCGTCTTCCTGCTTCCACACCCTCCGCCTCCTCCGTAAGACCTTCAAATGGATCCCCCTCGAACACCGAAAGACCGTGACTCATGCCCTGGTCACCAGCAGACTCGACTACGGCAACGCACTCTACGCCGGAATAAACAAAAACCTCACCCGCAAGCTACAGAACATCCAGAACGCCGCCGCAAGACTGGTCCTCAACCTGCCAAGACACTGCCACATCTCCCAGCACCTGCGCACACTCCACTGGCTCCCCATCGAGGCTAGAGTCACCTTCAAGATGCTCACCCACGCACACAGGGCCCTCCACGACACCGGACCAGCATACCTGAACAGCCGACTCAAATTCCACGCACCCCAAAGGACCCTACGATCAGCCCAGCTCTCCTACGCCGTGGTCCCCCACACCAGAAGACCAGATCGGGAGGCCGCTCCTTCTCCTTCCTCGCAGCCAAAGCATGGAACGCCCTTCCGCTCCACCTCAGACAGACAACATCGCTCCCCATCTTCGCAAGAAACCTCAAAACCTGGCTCTTCGACAGACCCCCTCCTTGATGGAATGGAACCTGCACCCCCCACCCCTAGCGCCTTGAGACCCTTACGGGTGAGTAGTTGCGCTTCAACAAACCCCTGATTGATTGATTGATTGATTGATTGACCTGGGAACACAATCGTATGCGCTCGACAGCTCCATAAATGCGAGATGAAAAGGGGCACCTTTTGCAAATTTATATTTTTACACTATAAGATGTGAATTAATACACTGATAGATTGTCCTGAAGCCTTTTCTCAACCCATATTGTAACTGAGATAAAACATTTCTCTCCTTTACCCATGAAAGAAGTGGTTCCAAGATTACTCTACCTATCTTAGTTGTAGAATCGAGAATATAGGGCGGTAGCATCTAGGGTCATTAACATTACCCTTTTTAAAAATTGGAACCACTATTGACGCACACCATGAAGGAAAACCCCCCCACTTACAAACTGCATTTAAAACATTAGTTAGTTTAGGAGACCAAAACTCAGGATCCACTCTAAACAAGTCAAGAGGTACACCATCTGGACCCAGAGCCTTTTTCCAAGTACTATTTTGAAAAGCTTTAGCGACTTCTTCAGCATAAAATGTAAGGTTACCACATAAGGAGTAGCCATGCTGACTTTCTTCGGGTGACACATCATCAATAGTTGAATAGACTGCGGAGAAGTGGTCTATCCATGCCTCAGCAGCAATATGGACAGTAACTTTAGCAGAGGAGGATGCAGGGGATAAGTCGGCTCATGCCGCCTTCCAGGAAGCCTGTGTATATTTTTCTTGACAAGCGACAATAATAGCTTCCCATTTCTAATCTTTAATAGCTACTTTTCTCTTTTTTAGTGCCAAAGCATAAGCCTTTCTACAGGCTTGGATAGAACTCTGATCTCTAGGGACTTGCTTTAATGCGCTACGCAAGCTTTCATTAGCTACCCTGCAATCTTTGTCAAACCAGGATTTCTACTGAAAAGGAACCTTACACGCTGGTCTAGTTAGTGTCTGTTTACATTGTGATAGGAGCTCAGTGAAACAATCTAATACAGGTAGGGGACTTGAGGAATTTAAGAAACAGAAGTTCACCAGGTCCATACTAGAACTAACCACCTGGTTCATAACCAAATTCATGTCAGCAGATTGCCAGACCAGCCTAAGCCCAGGATCCTTGATAGCTAACACCTACTTACTCCTAATAACAGCCCCACGATGCTTTAAAGGCACCGCAATCTGGGCAACTAGCGGACTGTGATCACTGAAGGCTGATACAAGGACCTCTGCCCCTGTAATCAACGTTAAAATGCTTAATTCAAAGTTTAAAACCTCATCAAAGGGCGTGTAGGCGTATTTATGGAGGCCCCAAGTAGACTATTGTAGTAACCCTGACTGTTTAAACCAAGTGAGATCGTAAGTGATAATTTAGTATTTAACGGGACCAGGGGGAAGATAGTGTAATGTTAAGTAATTGACTTTGTGGTGCTGTGACTATGTTGGTGATTAATGCCTCCATCCTCATTGATGGGCTGAAGTAAATGCTAATATTCCTAGCTGATGAGACAAATTTCAGCGAGACAGGAGAAATTATATGGGCTGAGCCAGAAAGGGAGGTGAAGAGGAAGAGTGGAAGAAGAGCACTTCAATGTGATGGATAGCTGTGGGATAGTCAAAGATTTATGCTAGAAGGTCAGGTGAGAACTTTGCAAAGAAGAAAATCTGACTATCATCAGCATTAAGGTGATGTGCGAAGCCTAAGGAGGAAATAATGTCACCAAGAGAGGTGGTGTATTAAAAACAATGAGAGGTCCAAGGACTGATCCTTGTGGAACACCCACTGGGTTAGGAGTAGGTAGAGATGTCTCCAAGTCCCATGTGACTATAATAGGGTGGTTAAAGAGAAATAGGAGATAAACCAGGTGTGCACTAGGTCAGTGATGCCACGTGAGTGTGGAGTGGTCAACAGTATTTCGAGCAGCAGAAAGATCTTCAAGTATGAGAAAGGAAGAGAGACAATTGTAGTGAACAGTAACAAGCAAAATAGGTAGGGATGTCAAGGCTGTTAGTAGAATGGAGTGTTTGAAATCCTGATTGTAGGGGATTGAGATGGATGTTGTGGGTGTATAGTGAAAGACAGTGAAGACCAGTCTTTCTAGTATTTTTGTGAAGGGAAGTTGTGATACCAGGTGATACTTAGCTTGAAACGAGGAATCAGCATTTGGATTTATGAGGAGCCATAGGACCACTGCCATTTGGAAGCATGTATGTTCTTGTGGAAAAAAGGGTGATTAAAAGAGAAGTAAGGCACAGTAATGCATTAGCAGCAAATCAGAGGGGTTTGATGATCAGAGGGCCGAAGGGGTCTGGCGGTGCACACCATAGATTTGAAGTATTATGGGGCATATGTACAACAGAATGACGGAGCATGGCATTAAGTAAAACTTGGTAACGCCAAGCTCTGCCATTCTGAAAATGCAGGGATGCACCGTATTTACGAAGATACGGTGCATCCCTGCATTTCCTCTAGCACTGGCGCTAAATTAAGCTGCCTAGCGCCATCACAGGCACCCTTGCACGTTAGTGCAAGGGTGCCTGTGTTGGGGGGGGCACCTCTTGGCGTGGGCCCCTGAAAGAGAGCCTTACGTGTACATCCCTCAAATACCTAGTATCTGCACTATACACCATCAACTAGGCTGACAGCCTTGAGGTTGCTCACCGGGCCAAATTCAGCTGTGAGGTGGATATTGGGTTGTCTATTACAGACAAAGAGTGGACATAATGTTGTAGGCAAACAGGGCTACTATCCCCTATTGGCAGACACCGTCTTTACCTTATGAAACTCTTGCTGCATCCTGACTCCGGCTGCCTGAGATGTGGGACAGTGGACGCAGATTTTATACATTTAGCCTGGAACTGCCTGACCCTGCATCACTATTGGACCACAATCTTTAATACCCTTTTGAAGATGGTCTATCTACCCTTGGAATCCTCCCCTAAGATGGTGCTTCTGAGTTGTACAGCTGGCATCCATAGTGGTGTGCGATGTTTCATTACTATTGCTCTGCTATTGGCTAAGAGGAGGGTGGCGTGCATTTGGGGAATGGATAAAATCTCCACTGACAGGTCATGGTTGTTAGACATGGGGCACTGCAAGGATCAATTGGGATTCTACTACTCTACCCTGCCACAAGCTAGCAGACCGAAGGACATTTACAATCCTACTTGGCAAATTTTGCTACACTAGCTGACTGATGATGGGGGAGCATGAGCTAGTGCCTGGGTGAACCACGAAAATTGCTTATATTGAAACGCACACATTCCCGCACTTACATACACGGGGCAATTATGACAGAATATTTACGGGGTAACTGTGCCTCCACTGGCTTAATCGTCACAAATACACCTAGATTGTTTCTTGACGACAAAACATTCCTGAAAGACTGGTCTCTCATCGCTTGGCGGTGCACGAGAGATTGGTTAATCTTAATCATTAGCACAGCCAAACGGATTGCAGACACCATCCTTGTTGAGATTCAGACTTTAGAGTCTCAAATCAAATCAGTGATCTCAGTGACCCTTTATAAGAAACAGGCTGAGGAAACAAACAAAACGAACAAGGAGTTCAAGGAATCGGTTCTAACAACAAAGATCAACAAATTCAAAAAGGATTTGGCACGCTTCTCGTTCGAGAAGGTGTATCCCTACACCAGCGAGAACTATGTCCCACCACAATACAATGAAAGAGGCAAGAGGTACGGGTCTAATTACACCACCTCTGGCAGCGAAGACTGGTCCAGTGACTCCGACTCTGCCGCGAATGTGGAACCCAAAGGAAGAGGAACCAACAGAAGAAACAGAAACAACTGGAGGGAGGGCCAAGTAGGCCCTCCCCCACCACAATGGTGGCCACCACCACCTTATGGTTACACCAATGCACCATTCCAATCCCCATTGCTGCCTTACGATCCCCACCCCCAATTCTTTCCTAACCAACCTTTTTTAGGGCCAGGCCGGGGGAGATTAAGGGGGCGAAGAAGAAATCAACAAGCTTGTATACATTGGAGTCCGCCACCATCTCCCAGGATGACTCGGAGTATGACAAAGCCTTCTGCACATCCAGGGACTAGCCACAAGGGGACTTAGTGGTGAATTTAAGTGACCAACAATTGTCAGCTACTGAACTTTCAGTCCTCAACACAGGCTTGGGTTTTGTTCCATCAAATAAAGGCGATATTTCTCTGATCAAGCAAGAACTGGCTGGGTTCTTTCGTAGAATCCACCTTCAATTCTTCTTCCAAGACAAACCAAGAGAAGGTTCAGACGACGAACCAACCAACACTGGTCTCAAAACACGATCAACCTTTAATCCACCGACACATCTGATTCCTTCTCAGGTTTAAACCTTTGAAAAAGCGGTTCTGGAGGATGTGACCACCTTGTGTGAGACCAATAACAGACACTTTCAGAACCTACCCGAAGTAGAACAACTAGTAATACAGACGCTGTCCAACGATGAGTCAATCATTATAAAACCAGCTGATAAGGGGGGGGCTACTGTCATCATGAATGCGTCCTCCTATCGCACTGAGTGCTTACGACAGCTTGAAAATAAGCGTTTGTACAGACCCTTGAAAATGGACCCGACGAAGAGATTATATCTGGAGATTAAGAAGATGGTTGATGAGGCTAAGGAGAATGGTTGGATTACGACCCAAGAAGCATCTTTCTTTATCACCTCTCATCCTATTACTCCGTATTTTTATGTACTGCCGAAGATACACAAGGAGCAATGACCACCTCCCGGGAGACCCATTATTTCCGGTATTGGCTCTATTCTTGAGCCCCTGTCCACATTCGTGGACCATTTTCTTCGGCTGTTGGTGGCGGAGATGCCAACGTATGTTCAAGATACTAAAGATCTTCTGAGACTACTTTCTGAGACTCCGTTTGATGAAACCCAAGACTATCTTGTTTCTTTCGACGTAGAGTCTCTGTATACTTGTATCCCTCAGGATGAGACATTGACAGCATCACTCCGGTACATTTTATCATGGCCTGCGCTCGCCTTGCCTTGAAGGAGAATTTCTTCAAATTTGAAGAGGGCCTGTATTTACAGACATCAGGAACGTCTATGGGCAGTGTTTTTGTTCCTAGCTTTGCGAATTTGTATGTACATCGCTTTGAGCAAGAGCAGATTCTTATAGAAAGCAACCCATACAGAGCACACATCTTGATCTGGAAACGCTATATTGATGGATTGCTTGTCATATGGCGTGGTACACCGGATACCGTCACCCAGTTCCACCAGTGGCTGAACACAAGGAATGAGTTTCTGAAGTTTACCTATGAATTCAGCAGAACAAACTTGCCATTATTGGACATCCGAATTTTCCCAGAAGGAGGAGGCCTGGGAACTAAACTCTTCAGAAAACCAATGGCCAGGAACTCTCTACTGTCCTATCAAAGTTTCCATCCCAAATCCCTCCGTGATAATTTGCCATATGGGCATTTTTTACAAATCAGGAGGAACTGCTCTACGAAAGAGAAATACACTGAACATGCAAAGAATTTGTCCTCCCAACTCAGAGACAGACATTATCCATCAAGTCTGATTCGCAAGTCCAGGAAGAGGGCTGCTAATAACAAAAGAGATGCGTTGATCGAAATCACAACACCTAAAGAGGATTCGCCCAGAATCACATGTGTGAACGCGTTCTGCAGCTACTCCAATCAATAAAAAAAAAGTATCCTGAGACATTGGAAAATTTTGAACATCGGGAACACTTCAATTCCTCATCCACTATTTGCTTTTAAAAGAAGCACGAACATTAAAGATCAGCTTGTACACACTCGCCCTAGGCTCAAGAAGTCCCACGACCAGGAGACTCTATGGGGCCTACCTGCAATCAACGGGCATTACCCCTGCCGAGGTTGTGCTGTATGTCTCCAAACTAAACACTCTGTTTCCATAGACATTGGTACTGAGAGACCATGGACACTTTCCCGACACACGAACTGTAATAGTGAGAAACTAATTTACTTGATCACCTGCCCCTGTGGCCTACGATATGTAGGCATGACGACACGCAAGATTAAAACGCGTATCATGGAGCATAAGAGCACCATTCGCTGCAGGAAACAATCAACTAAACTTGCCAATCACTATTTGGAGAAAAATCATCAACCTGATGATCTGAGTTGGACTGTACTAGAACAACCCTGGATCCCTTCGCACATTACAGACATTTCCAAATTTCTGTTTAGACGCGAACAAAGATGTGTCCATAGACTTCAGAGTGATAGTACAGGCCTTAACAATGACATTCCATGGACAGCACTATAATATGAACTTCTTCACGTTTGGGCTGAATTAGGTCTCTCTTTTCCACCGATCCACACTGTAATGAAATAGGTGAAATGACCATTATTGCCTCTTTTCAATCTGAGGGTGGTTTACCAGACCGGAGAACCTTCCTTGATTATCCTTAGAAACACGTGGTGATATTGACCGTGTTTCCTATTGTACATAAACGTCTGCGTAACATTGCCATTCACATACACCGTATAGTGCATTATACAGTCTTGCAATAATTGGAGGGTCTCCTCTCACTCTAATGGGTCAATAACGGTGTTTACATCCTACTGGGGTAAGAATTAGTTTTCTGAAGCCCTGGCTCTCTGCACTCAGAACACGCCTCCACATGCCATAGGTAAGGTGTGTACATGTAGGTGTTATGCCATACTTTCACAACGTTCTCTCCAGCACTTCCCCTAAAGTCGCCAGATTGCACCACGTGCGTTTTAACTTGTACTAACATCGGATACTAAGGTCCCCCGTACAAATTTATTGTAGCATCTATCGGACTGTCATGTAGGTCCTTAGATCATATGAAAATGGACTCAGGCATGAGGCGTTGGCCTCCCTTTTCACAGCAACGGGCTTTACAATACTTATGGAGGACCCTTGCAAAAACCTCCACTCCCAGCATGCCTGCCCCGTTTTTTACATTTTTTTACGTTTCTCTACAGACTTTATGGGTGCGAGCATTTAACTCGGTTCGCACGTACTAAGGGCGAGCGCAGTTGGCTGGGATTATAAAATTAGCATATGCGAGCACTTAATTTTTGCTCGTACTATTGAGAGGTGACCGCACTGACATTTACAATCAAGATTCTCCGTTTTCAAAATTCGATCGTAAAGAACAAATGGAGAATATAACAGAGGGACTACCACTCCCGGCATGCCTGTCTGTCCCATTCACGTTCTGTCTCGTCATCGTGTAAGTGCATGAAGCGTGGCGACGTCATTTCATGTCGTAACCGGCTTTTTAAATGGAGCCGGGAAGCCATGGCCTCCACCTCCGGCCGGTCGGTGGCATCCCCCATCCACAACATTGTGGCAGGCGGTGCTTACAGCACCGCCCGCCACAATGCTGTGGATGCAAGTTGCGCATTGGCATGCACAAGGTGACAGGCACCGCGCGGTGCCTGCCACCTTGTCCATTCCAATGTAGGGGGGTACCACAGGTAGCCCCCATGTGCACCCCCCACCCCCCCAACACTCCGGGGGCCCGCAACGGGCCCCCAACAGCAAAGACCGTATGCCTTTCCGCCATGGAAAGGCTGATCACCACCTGCTTCACAATATGGATGGCGGTGTCTTGCAGACACCGCCACCATATTGTGCCTGTTTTCTGCCCGGTCGACGAGTCGACCGGCGGAAAAGCAGCAGACGGTCTTCCCGTCCGCCACGGACCCTTCCAGCCATCCTAATATGGCGGGGGTCAATCAGGCGTGGATGGCGGGCGGATCGCCCCCGCCGGGCCAGCGGTGGCGATCCGCCCGCCATCCTAATGGGCCCCTAAAAGCGCAAAATCCAAATAAAAATTTAACACATATATTAAAAATGAAAACAATTCGTATACAAAAAACATACATCACATACATATAAAATATATACTAAAATACATAACAATAATAAAAACCGATATTTTTAACAACTATATTTTTGCAAACGATATTAAACACTTCGATATTTTTAGAATCGATATTACTTACCTTAAGTCGATAGTCTCGACCACAATATTCTTGCTGTCGATATTTCTGACCCACGATATTCATGACTCGAGATTTGTGCAACTCGATATTTTGTACTCGATATTCTGTCTCTGCACCGCTTTAAAGAAAAGAGCTTAGCTTTCCAAATTCTCACCGATGTACCAATGAAAAGGCCTGATAGCAGTGCAAAGGCAATGCTCCATATGTATGTCATGAATGTAAGTTGCAAAACTAATGGGAGCAATGTGTGCTGGTCATCATGTGACTGAAGTCAAACAACCACGAGCTGATCAATTTCCCCTTTCTCTTTGTTTGATGGTATATGTGCTGTCTCTAACCGGCGTTATAAAATGGCAATAAGTACATAATTTATATTTTTGCTTACTCTAAAACACTTAAAGTAACAGAAGTTCCCAATGATTGGTCGCATGTCTGTTTCTCCAAAGGTTTATAAATATTTCCAGAATAAATAAGGAGTTTTCCAATTAACTACTATCGCTTCAAAGGAAACGTGTCACAACCAAAACAAGGCATACGTTAGCAATTGATACATCAGTTTATTTACTTTGCATAACTCAACAAATTATTTAGTAGATTGAGAACACTGAAAGTTTTTTACTTTTTACAGACCTCGCTGGTGTTCATAGCAGCTTGATCCAAAGTCAATAACTTTGATTGCAGCTTGGCCTTTCTTGCACAGTAAAATGTTCTCCTGATGGAAGGAAAAGTCAGTGGTCAATCACTGCAAATGTATGTGGAGCAGAGAAAATATTTTGTGAATATTTAAATGAAGCAATCCTATCTCACTCAATAATTGAAACTGTGGAGTAGGAATGCATGTAATGAAGGGAGGGAGTAGGTTGAAGTGAATTTGAAGGAGTGCATTACTTGATCATATTTTGGACAAATAGACGTACGCCCAAACGTTAAGATAGGCCACCAAATTCCTTATTACACATATTGCGGATTTAGGTGTGGGAAAGGGGGAGTGTTATCACATACATCTTGCAATTGCACGTCAAGTGAGGTCGTAATGAGGAATAACATGCACATTCTGTTTTACCAGATCCTTTGTGTATATAGTTTCAATTTTGTCTACTACCATTTACAATCTGTTTGGAGAAGGTGATAAATGGTACCAGGGGAATCCATGTAGGTGGGTCAAGGAGCAGGCGTAATTGGCTGTGCAGAGGGCACATGAAGGAAGCCCTAAGTTGTCAAGTGCTTTTTCAGCTAGCCCCGTGGCTTAGGAGGGGTAGTCTTCTGTAATATTGAGGTCAAAAATATTGAGAGACAAATATCATGCCAAAAATATTGTGTACCATAATATCATGTTCCTATACTTATAATGGGATAACAAAAAGTATGGTGTCAAAAATATTGTGGAAGAGAATTTCGTCATGTCCACCTGGCAGAGTTGGAGCTACCTACTTGTAGTTTAAACATAACATTTTAAACTTAAGAAAAAACAAATAAATATTTTTAAACTAAAGTTACAATAAATATTTATCCAATCAAAAAAAAATGTTACAGAATTTCTAAATATTTAACTTTTTTTTAAAAACTGGTTTTTATTGATTTTTAAAGGCAAAACATAAGCATGTCCTATACATATGGATGTAAGGTACAGAATGAAGACAATAGTTCCCCCATGGGGTCTAGGCATTGTATGACAGCAAGCGTGTTGTGTCAGGAGTACTTGGTCCATAGTCATAAACATGTAAATAACAATAAGAACTTGTAGGTCATAACAGTTACATATGCAGTATAGATGATCAGAAAGCAGTTTGTACCTGCATCAGCCCATAGTAAATGCCCCTTCTAGTTCCAGGTACGAGACAGCGCAATGAAATAGGGGCATGTGCACATGTATACAGAACCAACCAAAAGTCTTGTCAGCAACATGAAGGAGCATGGCTGGGGGAGGGTGGGCTGGATGACTCACCCTACTTTCAGGGAGTCATATCTGCCCGTAGTCAGCCCTTGGGGGTCACATTAGTATGTAAGCCCTCCTGAAATTCTTGCAATTCTTCTTCTGCTACAAAGAAGGATACCGGGTCCGAGCCCTCCGCTCCTTCAGGGAACCCAACAATACAAAGGTTGTTGCGGCAAGATCACCCTTCAGAGTCCTCCGCTCCATGCTCTAGTTCCTGTACCTTGGCCGCGAGAGATCTCACCTGGGCCATCACGTCTGATACAATAGGCAGTATTTCATCCAGTGTACGTTCCGTTTGTGTGACACAGCCTGTGAGTTTCCTGTGGTCATCTCAGAGCAAACACACCTGCCACTGCATCAACCAGGCTGCATAGATTCTGTTGAGTATCCACTATTGCCTCAAGAATCTTGTCCAATTTCGCTTCTACTGGAGATGCAGGCACAACCGCCATTGGCTTCTCGTGTTCAGCCTGATCCCTGGAGATGGATTTCGGGCGCCCCAGTGACTGGGTGCTTTCGCCACCACACTGTCCCATTGCCAGGGGGGCCAATGATCAACATCTAAGTGGCACCTGCGACGTACAGTCCAAGAGCTTTCAGGGAAGAAAGCAGCAGGAGGTGGATTGCTTCGTGGCCGCCGTCTGACACCATGGACCCGCCTGTCCCCCCCGGCCCACTTCCCAGGGCCATGCGTCAGGGCAGCACGAGCAGTTGCAGCGGCATGTGAGTCTATTGCACCACCTCCCCAATCGTGCACCACAGGCCAGACCCTGTATCAAACCAAGTGAGCCAGGGTGTTGGGAGGGAATGTCAGCAAATGCAGTCTGAAGTGGAGTGGTCAATACCCACTGAACTGAGGAGCTCCAGGAAAGGTCACCATGAGTTTGGCCCAGGACGCCATCAGGACCTGCCTCACCCCCCCCCCCCAGTCTGGTCAAAACATAGGCGGGGGGCCACGAGCAGTCCAGTCTCTTTTCTGTCCTCCTGGCAGGCCTATGGCACAATGACAGGGGGAATGACAGTCCTTAGGAGTGTCATGGAACTGGTGATGTTCGCTTACCACCCATTAGATCCAAGGGTCGGCACGGCATGCCCTCAACTTCCACAGCAGTGGGCACACATCCGTGCGTGGACCCCAGAGAGTTGCGGGCCAAGTGAGCAGTTGTACTCAGCTATGTTGAAGAGAGTAGTTGGGCACCAGAGCGTGAAGCGCAGAAGGTAGTTCCCAACGGGAAACAGCGTTTACAACGCTGTCATTGCATCGCGCTACCATTACAACACGGTCGTTACAACGACCGCGTTGTTAGTACGTGATGTAATTACATCTTAAGTCATTACAACGACTTGCACTAGGGGGCGCTCAGGTATTGGAAATAAATTCCAACACCTTCCTTACTGTTGCGCAAACTGGAGTAGGAATAGTAATTAATACTATTCCTAAGTCCAGTGCGCCCCCTAGTGCAAGTCGTTGTAATGACTTGCGATGTAAATGCATCACGTACTAACAATGCGGTTGTTGTAATACTACGCGATGTCATAGCATGCATTGTAACATGCTATATTCTTCCCAACAATTGTCCACAATAGACAGGTAGAATGTAGCTGGCCTGCTGCCAGCTGGGTCCAAACTCCACAAGAGGGGAACAAAGACACCAGCCTTTCTGCAGCAGTGGGACTGGTACGTTAGGCAGGTCCCAAAAAACTGGAAAGGCCAAACTGCCACGTACCGGAGCGGGGTCCCACATTGCAGACTAGGGGGCCCCCCAGTCAGGACAAAACACCCCCTCCCAGGGGGCCCGAGGCAAGACAGGGAGAAGCACACCACACAAGGAGCAGGCTGCCCAGGTGACAAATGAGACAGTACAAAGTCTGAGGCACAGCTTGGCGCCCCTCGAACCCACAATATGTGCTCACTTGGGGAGAATGCATTCCAGGTGACGCGGATTGGTGCACTTGGGGGCAGGCAGTTCTATGCCTAGAGTGCGCCAACCACTGGTGCAGGGTGGTTATTGAGGCAGGAGATGCTCCAGCCTCTGTGCACCACTGTGCTTGATGACTTAAGGGGAGATCCTCCATTTACAGCCCAGATTGGGCTAATGGGGGGCCCTGCTCTGATAGTACGCTCTAGTGCATGGGTCTCCTGGGCCTGATGCACAGCCCCACCAGGACCGCACAGTGGGCCATGAGGCTTCAAAATGTGGGATGTGGCGTCTCCTCAATGCCACCAAACTACAGTCACGTCGGTCGAGGAAGCCAAGGGGCCTTCAGGTCAAGAGACACCCCCACAATGGCACCATCAAAGTCCCCAGGGCCCAAGCATGCAGGCCTGCTTCACTAGAATGTGGCCCCGGCTCAGCCACAATAAACGTAGTGCACCTCCAAGGGCTGCATAGTCTCAGGGTTCACAGTCACAGGTTGATGAGTGGAGTCCGATGGCTCCGTGCAATGTTGCTAAATCTGGATGTGCTGCTCAGGGGCTGTACCCATAAGGCACTACCCCTTCAGTGACAGCATAAAAGAGACAGGCTTGCTTCATGGATGCAGGACTCCAGTCCAGGCCAAAGCATCTCGGTGCGCCGCGTGGCAGTGTTGCAAGTGACCAGGGTCCAATATGTGTCCCGAAATTCGGACACGCGTGGGCTGCCGTTGTTTGGGCTGCTGTAGTCCGTGTTGTTGCAGATATTGCCAGATCGTGGGTCTTGAAGCAGAGTGCTCCTAAAACATGACTGCCATCTTGCTGCTGCTGGCCACACCCCTTTCTAAATCCTTAACTTTATTAAAACCTTTGGTATATATTTTTAAATGTTATACTATTTTTTCTTACTTTTTATTTAATACCATTATTATATATCTTCATTAATATGAAATTAAAATGTATCAAAATATTAATATAACAAATTAAATTTTAAAATTTGAAATTATTAATCTGTATATCTTTAAACTTATTAACTTAAATTTATTTTAAAATATATTTTTATCCCGCTACCCAAAAAAAATTAAACACTTATATATATATACTAATACAACTAAAAATAAAAATGTCAACAATTTCATAACTAAAAATTATATTACTAAAAACGATATTTATTATGATATTAAAAAGAACACACAAAAAATGATATTCTTACCTTCTATTTTCCTGTTGATGATAATTTTGATATCACAATATACCTGACACTATATTTTTATATCTCAGTATTTTTTCATATATATATATATATATATATATATATATATATATATATATATATATATATATATATATATATATATATACATTCCTGATACGAAAGGCTCCTCCCGGGAGATCTGCCCGTTGTTTGGTGGCGCGCTGAGCCGGTAGAGCTCAATCCTGCATAAATATTTCCACAGATCAGCAAATGACTGCGCGCTCTCAGAAAATGTTGGAAAGCAGTGTTCTTTATTTTCTCAGAATGTTACGCATTTCGAAAGTCAAACTTCCTTGATCACACACTGAGCGTTGTGACGAGGTGCTTTACATACACATGGTACTTAGCATAGAAAAGGGACTCACAGTAAGGGTCACCATGTACTGCACCACAACTGTGGCGGCCATATTAGAACATCATACATATACATTCCAGCAATGTTAATATCACATATGCCTGCGTGTATATGGAGCCTAGCTTTAAAAATACACATTATTATTTTCTCACATAGATGTATTTACATTTCCAAGTTTTAAGGAAAATAAACAGAAAAGGAAACAGAGATCAGAGTAAAGATTTTCTTAATGTTTCGCCAATCGTGAATAAAGTAATACTATCCAATACAGAATTTACGATATTCTACACAACAGTTTCCCAGTCTGATTGTGTCTAGGCTTCGACACCAACCTGCGAGTGTCAAAGTCAAGTTCTGCCACAATGGTTTAGTTACCCCCCGGCTTCAATATAGTCCATACTGCAGTTCGTGCTCTCCAATATAGAGTGCCTGGCACACCTTGTTGCACATAAAGCTGACTATATCCTGTAATGCCGTACATGTGCCTGGATAGCGAACCACCCAATACTTGCACCAAGTGGCTATTGTTGTGCTATGACCTAAAGATCAGACTCCCCTAAGGGTGTATCCTCACTGTCAGGAAGGGGGTTCTCCAATCTACTGGGTTCAAATTCCGGGAGGTGCGTGCTCTTTATATACAGTGTGGTGAGACCTTATATGTGACCCTGACATAGAATTACATGTGCCTGGTCACCAAGCTTACTTATCCATGGCATAAGTCATATATAGTGCAGTAACTCAATACTTGCGCCAAGTGGCCCAAAACCAATTCCTTCTAATAGTCATAAGTACCACATAAAACATTAAACAACATAGTGTGAAAGTGAATATAAATGAAAAGTTCTTATCTATCTATCCAATGGTGCACTCCCTGAAGAGGGGAAGAAAAGGGTAGGTGGCCCGTGATATGCCCGTGAGAAATCGATGGGCCCCTTCCTTTCCTCCTGTGAAAAATGAGAACTAGAAAATTATGGATTAAAATAGAGTATACATATATCCTATAAGATACATATATACACATATAAAATACATCTCTAGACATCATGGAGAAAAGCACAGGTAGGAAAACAGAATTCTGTACATCTAATTACTCTTCAATTAAATGTGTTGCTAATTCTTCATCCTGATTGTGTCCCTTTGGGTACTTGGTCTCGAGATCAAGAATCCACTTTGATTCTCGTTTTCTAAGATTAAGTTCTCTATTACCTCCTCTCGGACCCATCTGTACTTGTTCTATGGCAAAATAGCGTAATAGTGAGCTATTGGACAGATGGTAGTCGGCAAAGTGCCGCGCTATCGGGTAGTGGGGGTCTTTGTTGGTAATTGCTCTGAGATGTTCAAGAACTCTCTTTTTGGCCATAAGAATTGAACTTCCTACATACCTTTTTCTGCAAGGACATTCCAAAATATAGATGACATACGTAGTACTACAGGTGAGAAACTGAGTTATAGTTTTGTTTCTATTGTGGTTTGGTGTACTGAACTCCTGTACCATATAGCTGGTAGGGCATGCTTTGCAGTGGCCACAGGGATAAAATCCCTTTAGATTGTGTTTGCCACGGTCAGCGGGCTCTGTGATGTCACCATGCATTAGTATGTCTTTCAGACTTCGACCTTTACGGTACGTGATTTTAGGTCTATCACCAATAGTGGGGCCTATTATGTTGTCACTTTTTGGAATATTTCAGTTTTCATTCAGAATTTTCTGTACCTTATGTGAGTCTCTATTGTAAGTGAGAATCACTCTAGTTTCAGGGAATTTGTTAAAATACTCATTTTCTTTAGGTTTCAGGGTACTCTCTCTGGTGATATTTATCATTTTAGATACTGCCCTGATGAGAACCCACTCTGGATACCCTCGGTCCTTAAATCTGGAAAGCATGACTTTCTCCTCCAAATGGTACGTCTCATCGTTACTACAATTTCTTCTCGCTCTCAGTAGCTCCCCATATGGAATACTCCATTTAAGGGTATCTGGGTGGCCACTGACAGCGTGGAGAAGCCTGTTGCCTGCCGTGTTCTTTCTGAACAGTCTTGTTTGTAAGATGCCTTCTCTTGCTTTAACCTTTACATCCAGGAAATCTATTTCTTCCTTACTCATAGTGTGGGTAAGTACAATGTTATACATATTCTCATTCAGTAAAGCTATGAATTTTCTAGCTTCTTGTTCATTCCCCTTCCAAATTACGAAAAGGTCGTCTATGTAACGTAGCCATATGACGACCTTTTCGAAATCTGCAGCATATTTGGCATCTTTCCGTATCTCTTCCTCCCACAAGCCTAGGAACAAGTTCGCAAAGCTAGGGGCAAAGCAAGTGCCCATAGCTGTCCCCAGGACTTGTTTATACAGATCACCATTAAACATAAAATGTTATTTTGGAGGCACATGTACATCATATCAGTTAGCATGGTTGTGTGTGCAAGATACATTATATGTTTCTCACTCAGATAGTGCATGCATGCTCGGATCCCTTGGTTGTGATCTATAATGGTATACAGAGAACATACATCCAAGGTGATGCGCATATATCCTTCTTCCCATGCAATGCTCTCTATTTTACACAGAAAGTCTTTCGTGTCTTTTACATGAGAGGGAAGTGTTGACACATAGTCCTGCAAAAAGTGGTCCACATATTTTGAGATGTTCTCAAAAACACTCCCTATAGATGATACAATAGGCCTACCAGGGGGGGCAAAGGGTTCTTATGTATTTTAGGGAGAAAGTATATTATCGGGAGTTTGGGGTAATCTTTTTTGAGAAACAGATATTCTTCCCAAGAGATAACGCCTAATTGTTGCCACTCGGATAATTTGCTCCAAGTTGAGGTGATACTGTCATTGTAGGTTTTTGTGTTGCATCTGCAATAAAATCTATCGTTCTCCAATTGTCTATGTGCCTCAGTGATATACATTTCTTTACTTTGAAGCCCAATATTGCCCCCTTTGTCTACTTGTGAAGGTTGACTTGGGCTTAAATGACGTAGAGGCTGATAAAGCTGAGGCACATAGACAATTGGAGACTGGCAAGGGAAGCATGGATGGATATTTTATGCAGCCAGTTGACACTGGATAAGGGCGCTTTGAGAGACATTTACTACTCTGGCAGCATTCTCCCAAGGGGCAGAGTAACAACATGCACACTGAAAAGAAGTTCAATAACAGTACGTGACTGTGGCATTGGAACCAGGTTGAAGTGCATGCCACAGTTTCATAAATCACATCACTATTCATTGGATATATACATGTACATGATTTGCAATTTGTAATGACTGCTCCCCTGTGATAAAGGTGATATACTACTGAAACGCGTAAGAAATGGAGCCGCTGCTTACCTGACTAGCTGTTGAATAAAACACTTGTGAACCCAGTGTCGAGGTGTATGGCGCTTTTAATTTTAATTACAGGATGCTTTGTTCCCGCTTTTGCCGATGCCACTCTGCAGGGTCCTGGGCTCCTTTGACATGAAGATTTTTTTGTTAGATATATGTGTATATGTATATATATATATATATATATATATATATATATATATATATATATATATATATATATAGACATCTAATGTGCACTTCTGCTTACAAATTAAATCTGAAAAAACACTGAAATTCACAAGTTACGTTTACATTTTACAGTCTGGGGGTCTCCTTTTGGAGGTCTTCCACTTATGCCTGGGGATCAGGGTGTGCTTACTCTGCTCTTTTATGTGGCATTTTAGAACTTTTTTCAGGATGCAGGGGCCTGGGACCTGCATTCTGTAATGGCGGCCAAAAGAGAAAATGTGCTCTTGTTACCAAGCATTCACAGCACTCAGCACTTTCATGGCAAGTTTGGAGCAATTCAATTCAGATATTTTTCTTCAGCTTAATCAGAGGCTGTAAAATGTCACTTTTTTATCCCACTCGTCTTTTTGCCTCCTGCGTGACAGATCTACATGAAAATTGCCCTGCCAAACACAAATTGGATGAGCATTTTTTGAAAGCCTGCTGAAGATTAGCTGAACAGTGCTAGAGTTATTAGCAAAACAAAAAACAACTTTTAAATATATATAAGAAATGTGTGTGTGTTTATATATATATATATATATTTATATATGAGGTGGATTCAAGACTATATACATATATATATATATATATGTGCATATATGTATTATATATATATATATATAACATATATGCACATATATATATATGTATATAGTCTTGAATCCACCTCATGCCTCTCTAATTCCTATCCAGATGCTCCTTGCCCCTTTATCTCACTCTTCCTGCTTTCTCCCTTTAGGAAGTTTTTTCCATCTTGCTAACTTAAAATGTTTGGTGAGAAAAAATAAGTGGCGGTCCCCAAATATGAGTGCCAGTGGCTCCCAACACTCAAATTCAGCACTTGTGGTCTACCAGTCTCCGATAACTGTATAAGAGACGCTCCATCAAGTACAATGAGAAGTCAGTACTCTCCCAAAAACAAAGGCTAAAGTAAGGTTATAATGAGCTAACTAGAATTTGTGCCCCCATCATTCCTGTTTTTTCAGTGAATTTCTAGTTTTTTTTTAACATAAGGTAAGATTTTGTTACTATACCCAATGCCCATGGGCGGTCAAGCTCCTGCCGAGGCAGTGCACAGCATGGAGTTTTGACATCAGTGCAATGTTCAGCATTGTTAAAAATCACTGTTTGGAACACTTTTAAGTTCCTGTGCTCTGTCAGCTTGCATTTATATTTTTTATAAAGGAAAGATCCCACTCACTGCATATCCTATGATATGTATCATTTAAAAAAAAAAGAAAAAATCTTTTTATTAACTGTGCTCATAGTATCATACTTTACAGGACAGTGTTCATATAGCATGTGGTAGAATAACATTTTACAATACAATGTAAGGCTGTCGTAGACACAAGCTGGGCCATTCAACTGTCAAAACCTGACCCTAACCCACCCCCCATCGCCCTGTATTTCCGCCAAAGCCCCCAGACCTTCTTCCATTTCTTAGTGCAACCTCTACTTTTGTAAATAGTTTCCTCAGCTCTCTGGCACCAATCTAGATCACGCAACCACTGATCCCACTGCGGAGGAGCCTGCGCCCCCCAGCCACTGGCTATGTTTCTTTTGGCCACTCCGGCGGCCAGAGCCAGCCATATCTCATTATATCTGGACCAGTCACTGGCCCCCTTGATCATTAGCAGTAGCCACCTGGGCTCTAGCGGGACCGGTGAACCCACAACCGTTGTCATCGTGTCCACGATCTTATTCCAGAAGGGCACTATCTCAGGGCACTCCCATAAGATATGATAGAAGGTGCCCTCACCCCGGCATCCCCGTGCACAGAGGGCCGACTGACTTCTTCCCCAGACATATAAGTGAGTGCGGGGGTAGTATACTCGATGTAAAATTTTAAGCTGCACCAAGCGGAACCTGGCGCGAATTGCTATCTCTAGCGGGCTTTGCAGGGCATCCTGCCAATCATCATCTTCCAAGGCACCTATGTTGTTCACACATCTTTCTCGCAATGACACCAATGGATCAGGCATGTTATTTATGAGATTGCGGTAGATAGTGGAAGTGGGTTTCTCCAGTATGAGGTCAAGGAGCAGCCTATCCTCCATTGGAGAATACTCCGGGACTGACGTGCCGATCCGTATGTGTGAACGTAGAGCGTGAGTGAGGCGTATGTAGTGGTAGTGTTGTGAGTCATGAAGATCGTATTCTTTTTTAAGATAGTCAAAGGAGCGGGGGGCATCCCCTTTCCATACGTCTCCCAAGTACTCAATGCCTATTAGTTTCCACCCCCGAAAACCAGTCAACCGAGTCACTTCCACTAGCTGATCACCAAGCCACAGAGGGATTCTGCCCGTCAGGGAGCCCTTCCACCCCAGGAACTTATTCGCCTCCTTCCAACACTGAACCACCACCCCTGTGTGCGAAGGCCAGTCCTTCCGTGGCTTGCGGGCATAAAGCAATGGCTCGCAGTTTCCCCCTGGCATAACCCACCGGTCAACTCTATAGGCCGGTTCCGACCGGAAAGCATATACCCAATCGTTGACCACCTGTAGCTGGGAGGCCCAATAGTACAACTGTATGTCTGGAAGGGCCAGCCCCCCATCATACACCCCTCTCGTCAGCTTGCACAACGCTATCCTGGGGTTGCCACCCTCCCGGAGCAACGTCCGTAGTGCCTGGGATATGCGAGTGAATACCCCATTCGGAATCGGATACGGAGTATTTTGCAAAATGTAGAGGAGTCTAGGCAGTGCTAGCATCTTAAACATTGCAGCTCGACCCATGAGGGAGAGAGGTAGCAGCCTCCAATGGCACACGTCAGTTCCCAGACGTATCAGTTGGGGTTCCAGGTTCTTGGTAAGGAATTCCGCCCTATCCCTAGTGATGTATACCCCCAGATACTTAAACCCGTCTACTGCAATTGAGGCCGGGCACCTAGTCGAAATCCACGGGGGGACCCGAGAGCGGGTAGATCACTGACTTTGCCCAGTTAATAGTGTAGCCCGAGTAACTACCGAATAATTCAAAGAGGTGAAGCGCCTGCGCAATCGAGTGGTAAGGTCTGGCCATGTATAACACAATATCGTCCGTGTATAAAGATATACGCTCTTCCCACTCGTCGTTCAGCGCCAGGCCCCAGAATGACCTGTCCCTCCTGATCCAGTGAGCCAGCGGCTCTAGGGCCAAGGCAAACAGGAGGGGGGACACGGGGCATCCCTGTCTAGTACCCCTCCGCAGGGGGAAAGCTCTGGACACCGTCCCGTTAACTCTCACCCTCGCTATCGGTTGCTCGTACAGGAGTCGTACCCAGCTGCAGAATGTCGGGCCAAAGCCCAGTCGTTGGAGAACCATGAATAAGTATGGCCATTCGATACTGTCGAATGCCATTGAGGCGTCCAGCGCCATCAATGCTGTCTGGGTGTTCCCCACGTTTTCTGTCATGTATAATATGCCATACAGGCGGCGTAGATTATGGCGGGTGCTCCTGTGCGGCATAAATCCTGACTGGTCAACATGCACGAGATCTGGCAGAACTGGAAGCAGCCTATCCGCCAGGGCCTTGGCTAGGACCTTGGTTTCAACGTTAATAAGCGAGATTGGCCGGTAAGAAGAGCATTGATCAGCCGGCTTGCCTGCTTTGTGAATTACTACAATCGTGGCCTCCCTTTGATCTGGTGGGAGCCTTCCCACCTCTCGCGCTTCTAGATACATCTGAAGGAGGGGGTCTGTGATGACATTCGCATGCCGCTTATAAATTTCTACTGGGAGCCCATTTGGTCCCTGCACCTTCCCAGACTGAAGGGAATTGAGGGCCTCTCCTATCTCCTCCCGAGTAAAATCTGCCTCTAGTCGGTCTCTTTGTTCCTGGGACAAAGTGGGCAGCGCGAAGTCCTGTATGAACTCCGCGCAGTCTTGTTCCGTCCTGGTGCAGACCGGGGTGTAGACCCATTCAAAGTAGGACACGAATGCTTCCGCTATATCAGTGCTATTGGAGGCTAATGAGCCTGTCCTGTCTCGTACCTCTGCAACCCAAGAGCACTCCCTATCTCGGCGTTCAAGCCACGCCAGGAGCTTCAGAGCTTATCTCCCACGTCATAAATCCGATGTTGCGTGGCGAGGGAATAAGCTCGCGCTTCGCTCACAGCCAGCGCCTGGAGTTCCTTCTGTTTAAGGGCCGATATATGACCGAGATCTACTGAGGGTGTTGTGCCGGCGTCTTGATCAAGATTCTCTATCTCCTTTTCTAACTGCCTGATCTGTAGGGACTCCTCTTTCTTTTTCGCACCAATCAGAGTCTGGGCCTGTCTTCTCAGAACTGTCTTGTAGGCTTCCCATAACGTGAGGTGGGATTCGACTGAGCCCCGATTCTCTTCGAAATAGAGCTGGGAGCCCTCCCGGAGTCTGTCTCCTATGGTTTCATCTTGAAGGCGCCACGGATCTATACTCGGGAATGCCGCCCTATTGATCACCGGACCCTTAAGAATGACGCTGACCAGGGAATGATCAGAGATTCCCCGGGCCAGGATGTGGGGTTCCGCGAAGTCGCCCAGCTGATCGGTGCGTGCGAAAAAGTGGTCTAATCTAGAGAAGGACCCGTGTCTGGCCGAATAGAATGTGTAGTGTCTGTGTGAGGGATGGTGCGTGTGCCACAAGTCTCCAAGCCCCAGGGCCGTGGTGAAGCCCTGTAACCCACATTCTCCCCTGAATCTCCGCCCCCCGCCCGATCGGTCCAAGTCAGCATCCATTACGGCGTTAGTGTCTCCTCCCAACAGAAGGGTTCCCCAGGGCAGGTCTGCCAGGAAGGAGCCCAGTCGTGCTAAAGTCGCGGTATGTAGACCGGGCGGGATGTAGCGGGAGCCCAACACAACAGTCCGCCCCTCCCATCTACCCGCTACTGCAGCCATACATCCCGAGTCATCTGTCCATGTACCGGAGATTACCATGGGCAGGGCGTTTCGAATCAAAATACCCACCCCCCTAGAACCGGATGTGAACCCCGAATGGGCCACCATTTTGTAGCCAAAACGGTCCAGTGCCTTACATCTATTACCTCGCAGATGTGTCTCCTGAAGGAGGACCACATCAGGGGAATGCCGTTTCAAGTGCTGCAGCACCAATGTTCTTTCAATCTTATTACCCAGCCCATTCACGTTCCACGTCCATATTTTAACATGTGTCTGTTCACCCATTTACGTATGGGGCCTCCCTCTCCTTGGATAATCCATGTCCCACTGTGTCCTGTTAGAGCAATTCCCACATGCAACAGACCTAGTTTGATAATGAGCAAAACATACCAACCCCAAAGAACCAGCCCCCCTCCCCCCGACCAACTCCCCTCTCCCTGCCTCCCTGCTCGGTGGGTCCCCAACCTCCCACCTTCCAAACTTGCAGAGTGCCTGTCGCCCCATCAGCCCCAAATCAACTGGAAGAGGGAACGTAAGCTTGCAGTCAGCAGAAAAAGTTATACATAGGTAACGGAAGTCTCACCCATAATTGAAGAAAGATCAGAGCAATCCTCTGCCAATTCCCTTATCCCACCCCCCCCCCCCCCGGCACTCCCGGCCATTGCGGAATCAACATGAGGAACATTAAGTCTGAGCAGCAAACCATAACATGACTACGGCAATTAAGTTCGGTTATCAGGATTGTCTTTCAGGGTCCCTGCTCAGTCCTGGGTCCCAAGAACCATGCAAATCCCCCTCACTAAGGGCAGAAGTCACCTCAGGCCGCTGCGCTCTCCGCCGTCATCTGGGCTCACTCTGTTCACGTGCCTGGGTGTCTGGTGCTGATCTGTCCGTACCCATCGTGTCCCATCCGGGCTGGCGGTTTTCAGATCTGCGCGGGCCTCCGTTGCCGTCCACCGTTCGCCATCCCTCCAGCCAGTCGCTGGCCTCTTCAGGAGATTCGAAAAAATATGCCTTGTTTCCGTCCAGGATCTTGAGGCGGGCTGGGTAGAGCATCATGTACTTCACTCCTTGTTCCCTGAGGGCTCTTTTAACCCCTTCAAAGGACCTCCGCTGGCGTTGGACACGGAGCGTAAAGTCTGGAAAGAAACGAATTGTGGCATTCTCGAGTTGAAGGTCCCCAGACACCCGTGACGCCTGCAGGATGGCATCATGATCCCTGTAGTTCAAGATCCGGGCTATGATGGTATGCGGAGGGGCCCCTGGCTTAGGCCTCCCCCCTAATGCGCGATGAGCCCTCTCTACGGAAAAGAAGTTGGACAGGTGCTTCGGCTTCTGATGATTGAGTATCAAGTCCTCCACAAACCAATCCATGGACGGCCCCTACAGGCCCTCCGGGACCCCCACTATGCGAATGTTATTGCGCCTCGCCCGTACCTCCTGGTCCTCCAGCCGTGAGTAAATGTCTGTTTGGTTTTTCGTCAGGGCGGCTACTTGTTCTTCAAGTCTCTTTGTCTTGGATTGGAGACTACCGATGCCCGTCTCTGCCACCGCCACTTTTTCAGACATCTTTCTGAAGTCTGCACGCAGTAAATTAACCTCCTCCGTCACCGAGTCCAGCTTAGGTTCCAAGGTTCCGCACAGTTCCCTGATGGCCGCCATGATGTCTCTGAGCGAGGGGTCGGGACCATTACCCACTGTTTCTCCCTGTTGGCTCCCTCCTTGGATTCCGTCCTCCCTTCCCATGGCCACTGTATATTTGTCTATGTGGTTGGACTGGCCTTGTCCTGGCAGTTTATTGCGGCCCATGTCAGAAGGCGCAGTCCTGGCGCACGTGGTGTGAGGGGCACCTCTGGTCTAAGTGCTGTATGCCCGTGGGCCCTCCGGCACCCACCGTATGCAGGCGAGGCTCCCACTTTGACTACCTTCTCTTCAACTCATGCCTACTCAGGCAGTCTGATGTTGGGCACTGCCCCTCCACACGCTCTCTATCCCAGGCTCCCTCGGGATCAGACAGGGCCCTTTCCACTCCTTGCCCCGTACGTTCGTTGCGGAGGGGGAGCTCGTGTTGGGCTGGGAATAGGCGCAGGGGTCACCTTCTCCCCCCTCGCTCTGTCCACCTTGCAGTCTGGGTTCCGCCTCTAGCTGCGGCGCTGCTGTTGTGCACTCACCACAGTCCTGGCACTAATCACAGTGCCTCCATCAGGCCTCTGTCCCTAGCCGTCCGATCATTCCCGGGGTCCGTGTGAGCGCCGCAGAGATCAGACGCAATGCCTGCGTAGTCCGTCTGGCCTCCCTCCAAGGCCCCCATGGCCCACCCCACTATCGGCACACTGCGTACGGAGGTCAGTGCCCACTCCTATCAGGGCCCAAGGTGCGTCGGATCTAGGTCCCGCCGACTCCACAGGACTCCACACCGGTATACCGCCTGCCCTCTCAGACTCCCCCGCTGCCAATCTTTAATGTTTCGCCAGGAATATCACCGCCATAGACTCTGCGCCTCCCGGCGGATTCGGCATGTTCCGGGACCACGGGGCTTCAGCTGGGGCGAGTCGCGGCGTCTCCTTTTCTGCCGCGCTCGCGCTGTTGCCGGTCGCCGCCACAGGATCCGGGAGAAGGCGCTCTAGGTAACGCGTCCGGCTGCCCTCAGTCTGGGGGTCCTCTAGTCAGCGCGTACCTCGCTGGCGGGTGCCATTTTGTCGCTCCGGCTCGAGCGGCCCGGACCTCCGCGTCCCAGTGGGAGAAAGGACCAGGGGGGGTCGTCTCAGTCACCGCCGCACCCCGCCGCCTCCCGACATCGTCAGATGCCGTTGGGTGCCTCTGCTGTTTCAGATACTGCCGAATTTCGGGTGTTTATACGCTGACTGTTAGCGCAGCTCTTCTAGTGTGCGGCCATCTTCCTCGGCTACAAGCCACGCCCCCGATATGTATCATTTTTGAGGCATCTGCCATTACCCCCAATCATTTTTCATGTGGATCCACATTCTCAGGTGCTCATCCATGTACATTTCAGTGTGTTCTGCATTTCTCCAGATGATCCGCAGCTCAGTTTGGTAATGGTGAGCATGTAAAGGTCACCTATAGATAGCCCAACCTCTTTCAATTTCATTGAAAACAGGAATAAAGGACAAGAGAATGATACTTCACATGAAAAGACATAGGGCTTAATTACGAGTTTGGTGGTCCATCAGACCGCCAAACCCGCAGTGGAGGTGCAGTGGCAGTCGGACAACTACGCACCAGCGGTCCGACCGCCGTATTGTGACTATGGCGGTCAGACCTCCATAGGACCTCCGCAACCACCAGGGATCCATGGTCCCTGGCGGTGACGCGGTGGTCTGAGGCCTCATTATGCTTGGCGGTACCCCTACAGCACTGTCAAGCATATTACGAGTTTCCTCACCACCAGCAGTCTCATGACGGTGCTCACCAGTGGCGGCTCCCCCATAGGGGTGTGGGGGCGTCGCCCCTCTGCATTCTCGCAGTGCGAGAAGGCAGAAACATAAAATGGTAAAAATACCATTTTATGTTTCTGCTTCTCGCACTGCGAGAAAGCAGAATGCCTGGAGTGCCTGGTTGGGGGCGGGCGGGTGGGCGGTCCTTCTCGAGGGCAGGGGGGGAGTGGCTTTGCCCACTGTTGTGGGTACTGACTGTTTGGTCGGCCCCAGGGCCGACCCACTCAGTCATGCGCACTCCCTATTTAGGTCTCGGCCTGCACCAGCGCTTGCGCTGGTCTGGCCGAGAGTTTTAGTAAGCGGGTTTTGGAAGTGCAAACCCAGTGGCTTTCGGCTGGCGACCAGCTTGCGTTCACGAAGGCGTGCACGCGCGCAGCTGCCATCTGGGTTTCCTATCTCTTCCTCATTTCCTCGTCATGGCTCATTAACTCTCTGGACTCTGATGTTTCAATCGCAGCAGCAGCTCACATTACCAACTGACGGCCCTGGACTACAGTCACATGAAAAACAACAGCGATTAGCATTGAAATGCAAGCTTTTTTTTGTCTAGTTAGAAATATTGCCTCGGTGGGTTGATTTCACTTTATATCGCTATTTGTTTTATATTGGGAGTCATAGTCTAATTACCAGTATTTTTGTCTCACTCTGTTTTTAAAAAAAATATTTACTTGCGCAAAGCACAAAGCTATATTTAAGGTTACTTTTTCCGCGTCACTTCTTCACTCTATTTAAACTCCACACCCCCACTCTTATTGTCTCTCTCCTTCTCTCTCTCTCCCTCTCTAATTCTCTCTCTACTTAATTAACTCTCCCTCTCTATCTTTTTTAGCCTTTCATTCTCTCACCCCTTTATCTGTTTCTCTTTCAAACTCCTTCATTCACTCTCTCTCCCCTTCTTTCTCTCTCTCTATCCCGCTCCACTCTTTATTCTATGTACACCCTTTCTCTCTCACCACCCTCTCTAATTGGGCATTATATCTTCACTCTATCTCTCACTCGGCAACACCACAGCATCAATCAGCATCACCACAGCATCACTCAGCGTCACCACAGCATCACTCAGCGCCACCACAGCATCACTCAGCGCCACCACAGCATCACTCAGGGCCACCACAGCATCACTCAGGGCCACCACAGCATCACTCAGCACCACCACAGCATCGCTCAGCACCACCACAGCATCATTCAGCACCACCACAGCATCATTCAGCACCACCACAGCATCACTCAGGGTCACCACAGCATCACTCAGGGCAACCACAGCATCACTCAGGGCAACCACAGCATCACTCAGGGCCACCACAGCATCACTCAGCACCACCACAGCATCACTCAGCGCCAAGACAATATCACTCAGCACCACCACAGCATCACTCAGCGCCAAGACAATATCACTCAGCCCCACCACAGCATCACTCAGCACCACAGCAGTATCACTCAGCAAGACCTGAGTATCATTCAGCATCACCTCAGCATCGTCTCTGCAACAGTCACCACCACCACCACTACCACCTCAGCATCACTCAGCACCACCTCAGCCTGCTCTCGGAATCTGGCATCTGTTGATTCTCCCCTAGCGTCTGGCTGCTAGTGTTATAATACAGGTACTAGTTCCCAACCTTCACCCTCCGATTGTTTATGCCCCCTCAAAAAAAAAGCTTTAACAAACAACCATTGCAATAGGCAGAAACAAGTTGCCAGCATTGCAAGAACAAAAGAAAACTGAGGAAATTTTTTATTGTAAATACTTTTTTGAATATGGTCGTTCAGTTTTACATAATGCCTTCTTGGTCATATATAAAGTAACAAAAATGCTTCTGACACTTTTTTATTATAACTTTTTAGCATGCTGCACAGCAGCCACACTTCTCTACAGCACAGCTTGAAGACATTGGCAAAGTCAATAGCTCTGGCTAAACACTTATAAGGCCCCAAAGGCGAGACCTATTGGCTATGCCAATGCTTGTTCTCTATGTAGGCTGCTGCATGCAGCCTACATAGAGAAAATGGCCCGGCTGGGCGCTCTCCGCTGCGCCTCACCAATCACAATGCTGCCAATGCAGCGTTGTGATTGGCTTAGAGGAGCAGGAGGAGGGAGCCTGCCTAAAACGCGCCAGGCAGTAGGAGCTGAGGCGGCGGCGCGGGATGAATTGGTCATGGAACTGGAGCAAAGTAAGTTTTTTTAATTTTATATAAAGATTATCCACTTCCCCCCCCCCCCGCGCGAACCCACCTGCCTGTTTTGCCGGCCGCGACTGCACAGTTCTACTTGGGAGAATTGCCTTCCCTCAGTTCAGCAGCAATGCTTTGGAGTACACAAGACTGCAGGCCCTTGGCAATCAGTACAGCCATTGGGGTCCCTCGTGGAGCTGCAGCAACACATGTTGCACCTGTTCAAGGCATAGCGCTTCACAGAAGTGTTGCATGCAAAGTACACAGAGCAACAGCAGGCTGAGACTAAGTCAGGAAGGTGAGCGCCGACAGGGCCGGCACTAGGCATGGGCAGCGTGGGCAGCTGCCCAGGGCCCCGCGTCTGCTCGCAGCCCTGGGGCCTCGCACCTTTAAAGACTTCAGAGGTTCGAGGCCCAGGGGGCCCCCTGAGAGTTTAGATGTTGTCTTTATTTTATCAATCTCCCCTGCTGGCCCCTATCTGTGGGCCTAATGGCTGCATCTGCATGTTGATGACAGCGCATTAGACAGGTACTTAAAGTGCGTGTGAAGTGCGCCCTGCCCCTGTATGAATTAAAAGCAGGATATCCTGCAGGGTGCACATCAAAGGATAGAATGGCGGAGCATCACAATGGAAACTGCTCAGCTAGGAGAGGGGGAAAGGGAGCAGAGAGGTGAATAAAAGGGGTAAGATAAACAGAATAAAGTGAGGGGGGAGCAGTTAGGTGTGAGTATGGCAGTGAGGCAAGAGGTGCAGGCAGAGGAGCATAATCAGCATGTAAACGTGGATGGAGCAGGGTTTAAAGTGTGCCGGGTCACTCAAGTCTTAGACCCGGTAGTAAATTAAAATGGACATTAAAAAGAGCCCATATCAGGCCCTATATTCATGTTCTTAACGTTGCCTGCAAAGCATTGATCCAGTGTCTGCACAATGAATGTATAACACATCAGCAGGGTCAGACTGGTCTATAGGGCAATCAGGCTGTGCCCCACGGTCTAATCTGTCAGGCAGGGCTTTAAGTGGGCTGGGTCCTGCCATTGCACAGCACCGGCAGTTCTAAAAATCAGGTGCTGAGACAGGCCCGCTCTCCATTTTTGCCCTCACCCTCTGAGTGAAAAAAAAATCTTAACTCTGCAGCAGTGCCACCCTTCTCTACCTTTAATGTAACTTCGAGACTCGTTATAGTTCTTTCACAGTCTCATCATGTCAGAACGGAAGCAATTTCAATATTATTTACATTAAGCCGTAGATGTTGCTTATTCATCTTATGCAACTAATAACCACTGGCAAAGCCAATAGTCCTGGCTTGTTGTAGGTGTAATTTTACTTGTTGTACTATTTATCTGGAGGCAATGACAGAAGCAGCAAAATGGCAACACAAATGGGCCACCCTGGGTCGGACTAGTAACAACGGAGTGCAAAGAGGTCCTTTTTTAAAGGACGAATTCCCTCACCCACCCGCAGGAATTCGTCCTTTAAAAAGGGACCTCTTTGCACTCCGTTGTTACTAGTCCGACCCAGGGTGGCCCGTTTGTGTTGCCATATTTACTACGAGGAGAGTTGCCCCCTGCAGGTCGTTAAACCTCCTCAGGCCATTTTTGTGTGTTACACAGAAGCAGCAAAATACCAGTCGGGCGGCACGCTATGCTATGCACAGATTTATAGCTTACATGTTTTTAAGCCACGCCCTTAATTACGTCAGCCATGCACTTTTGAAAGACCCCCCAGTTTTTTCATCCCACTTAAAGCTTTGCTGTCAAGTCAGTGTGTAGCCTGTTTTCTTGGCTATTTGTTGACCTGCTTTATGGTCAGGTGAGCCGGTTTTTACTGTTGATTTTCATGATATTAAAGCAAACATTGCCTGCAGCAAACTCAAATCAATGCAGTCTTCCATACCTTACAAAAAAACTTATACAGCATGTCTTTACAAGTTGAAAACTGTCCTAGTTTGCAAACATTAGACACTTTTCTAGCTAACTAACTCACTAATGGGGCCCCTTTTATTTTGGTACCGGGGGCCTATTTTCTGTTCCAGTCTGACGCTGCATGTTACGTAGGGCCACTGGAATTATGCAATTGTGCGGTGGCGGCGATTTTTACATATTTATACATTTGCTGCATTTGCACAGAATCCATCATCTGCTGCACAATCTACAAATTTTTAACAAAAAAAGTTATTTCTAGCTCAAACAGTTCAAAAGTTACTAAAAATGCAGCGACACGTCTTGCTGTATGGTGGAAGGCCCTTTGCAAGGCTGAAATAGTCAACTTTCTGTTTCCCACTGCTAAATCTGGGTTTGGGTGTTAAATTGGTACTAATGGGGTGCAACCAATGCCCAAAGAGTGTTACCAAATTTAAAAATGGCAAAAAAAAATGAAGCAATACTATTTCAAAATGTGCCGCATAATTTGCCCTTTTCTTGCCACATAATTTGCTCGCCCTGCCACATAATTTAGCCCTCTCCTGACGCATAATTCCAGTGGCCCTGATGTTAGGGTAATCCATGGCAGTGATTTTGTTCCTGTTTATATTTCCTATGCTTTACTTAATCTTGCATTCCCCAAGAGTGCTAGCTATTTCCAGCATGTGTGTTTATGTATTTTATTTCACAGCATAAATGCTCTTGGATGATGTATACTTTGTACAGAGTCCCCTCCAGGTGTTTATAACAGACTTCAGTTGAGCACTTTCGAGTTGAGGCTCTCACACTGTGTCTGTGGGTCAAATAGGTGTTCAGATTACATGATCATTCAATATATGGTCTCTCTGCAGAGCACAATGAGCAATGGTCCTGCATTCCAGTTGTGATTCTATGCAAATGTGTGTGAAGGAGATACTTATTAGTGAAAACAGTGACAAGGTGAAAGTAAAATAATTTATTGTTGTTACTTTTTTAGCTTAAACAGCTAACAACAATTGTCAAAACCAATACTCCTGGCTGTTTTTAGGTGTATGTCAGTTGTTGTGTTATATTTCTGGATTCAATCACAGAAAGCACAGAGAGGAACCAAAGTACCAGTCAGATGGAACACTATGGGAATCACAGAAATTTAACTTATGTGTTAAGCTACGGCCTTAATTACATAGTCCACACCTCTTTTAGAGACCCACCCATTTTTTTCGGCCCACTTAAAGCCCTGGGCTGGCGGAAAGGGAGACAGGGGAAGAGGAGAGATAGATGTAATGTGCAGAATTAATGCAAACAAGGTGGTAGAGAGATGAGGTTTATGGAATTGCATGTAAAAGACAACAATGTAAGAGGAACAGAATCCACACAAAAAGGTAAGAGGCAGGGAGACTGGTGAACTTTGAAATGCAGAGGTCCCTAAAAAAACATACAATAATTTGTGGTGTGCCGGGCAACCTTTACCCTTCCCAGTGGTTTTGGGTATTAACCCTCCCCAAGAATACTTTGAAAAGTGGCAGAAGATAGTATTTGTGGCTCAGGTTCCATAAATATGTGAAGCTACATGTGTGATCTATTCTAACCAGTCTGCCCCACTTTCCTGTGCCTCATTCTCATGTAAGAACTGCACTCCTGTCTTTTCCCTTCTTCCTTCTGTAATCCCCACTTTCCCATGTGCTCCATTTTACCCTTTCAATCAATACACTTTCCTGTCTGCAACATTCTCCCCCAGTAATCACCTCTCCATATTGTGTACTGTTCTCTACAGGGGCGGCTCCTCCACTAGGGCGGAGGAGCGTCGCCCCACTGCTTACCCGCAGTGCGAGAAGCAGAAACATAAAATGGTAATAACTACCACTTTATGTTTCTGCTTCTCGCACTGCGAGAAAGCAGAAGGGTTTGTTTGGGGGCGGGCGGGTGGACGGGGCTGCTCTAGAGCAGGGGAGGAGTGGCTTGCCCACTCCTGAGGGCGCTGACTGTTTGGTCGGCACTCTGGGACCGCCCAAACCAGTCATGCGCAATCCACTAGCCACCTATTTCTGTTAAGTACTAAACCTCTGGCTTGTGGATTTTATTGGGTCTCCGCTATTTAATCTTTATCATCCCCAGTTAGCCTTACTCATACAGTCCTTTGATTTCTTGCTGATATCTTGTGCATATTGATACCCAAACATGATTTCCCTCAGAGGCAATCAGGTCTCTGCCGAATAATATGTTTGTACGTGCATGCTAGCAGTTGATTTCTGAATGAAGACAAATTCATTAAAACCTTATAGTGACACATCAAGGGTTCTCATTTTGAAAGGATCTCATACCATATGGTGTTCTCTTTGGTGGCTGATGGAAGTAGCTCCATCGCCCACATTGGCAGAGTCAGCAAAAAAATCTTGGATTCATTTTCCAGCATCCATGTTTCATCCAGTTGCCTTTACTACATCCATAAGTAACAGAAAATCATTCCTTTTCTGCCCTCTCACTACGGTGAGGCTGTTGTACAGTCAATTATCTTCTCACTAGATTATGCAAATGCCCTCTTTCTTGGGCTTCCTGCCTTTTTGCATTAAGTACCCTTCAATCATTCAGAACTGTGCTAGGCTCCTCATCTGAGATGGCTTCATCGCTATGCCATTCTTCTCACCTTTCTGCTGTCTGCTGGGTTTTTGGTCTGAAACCCTCAATCTGCAAGGCACTATCCATTTGTCATTGTGCACTGCATTAAAAAGGTTCTCTCTCTCTACAGCACTCCTTACGTTCATTCCAGAACCCCATACTCTTGCCAACCAAACTCCTGTGCCATCCTAAAATTTAGATAGCCCTGATTGGAGGCAGATCCTTCTCCTTTCTAGTTGTGCTGGACTGGAACCATCTCCCTCTTGAGCTATGGTGTAACTCCAGTCTTTTGGAAAAACTCTTAAAACTGTCTTTTCTCCACATTAGTAAAGTCTGCACCTCTCCTTTGGACATCTCTTAATGTCAGAATCAGAATGCCCGGTTAGCATATCATTTTCATTCATCCCATTCAATAGAACAATAACTAAGTTTAATTCATTTAAACTACATTTAAATTCATTCAATCTACTTAATAGCGATTTAATATCTATGTACATTTTATTAGGATTATTAATGCTATTTTAACCATTTTACTGATATCCAAACTAGGTAAGTAGCTTCTTGCAAAGCAGCTTCATCAATGCCATATAAATAACGGTCAATTTATATTACTTCCTATGATGTCATTTCCTGTGAGGTTAAATCGTATGCAAATTATAGGGGCCTCGCATGTTCCTATTCTGCCCGGGGCCCCACATATCCTAGGACCGGCCCTGAGCGCCGATATCCCTTTTTATTGTATCTCTGCAGACAGTATTAATCACAAGAGGGCTGCAGATTGTTGTAGCCTCTCGTTCTTACGCAATAATGTTTTGTTTTTAGCATGTACTGCGTTTCTTTTGTATCATTCGTCTCGCTTCCTCTTCTTAAATGCACCTTCATCACATCCTCCCCTTTGTCACCCCTTACTTCTCATTCCCTCCTCTCTAACCCTCAAATCTTACTCTTGTCATTTGCACGTCCCACCTCTCTCTTCCCTCATTCTGGAAGGAAGGACACACGCACCTCTCTTCCTGACAGTCATTTCACTACTGTCTCTCACACCTTCCTCACAGCTTCCTTTCACAGACCTTACCGCCATGCTTTCTTCTGAATTTCCTCTCTCAGAGGTACTCCTGTTTTCCACAACCTCGTCTTATCAGCCCACACACTCGCACACTCTTTTGCTCTCTGTTGGACACACCCACAGCCTTCCTCCCCTCTCCCAAATTCTCCTTTCACTCGTAAACCCCATCACTTCCACTCTCCCGCGCCCTCTTGCTCTCTCCTCTGTGACACATTTGAATCTCCTTTCAGCACACATTTTTACTCTCTGCACTCTGCCTTACATATCCGTGTTATGAAGGTGAGGGTTACTGTACACACACAGACGAGTTTCTGTACACTGTACAAAGGCATGTTGAGCAGTAACCTTTGTTAATTTCCCACCGACTTTCCCGTCGCCCTGCCGCCCACACGCTGATATTCTGCTTTGTGAAATTGTAGCGCCATCCAGTCCAGTGATTCTGTGCGGCACTGCGTTGAATAATGTGTTTATGGCCAGACATACAGATACTCTTCAATATGTCTATCTGCGCAAAAACTTCCCATTGATAAAACGCCAGCAAACATAATGACCACATCGTGGTATGTATGTTCCAAACAGCTAATCTAGATATGAGATTTGAAAGTATAGGCATGAAATAATGCATGCCGAGTTTATGGATTCAGCATATATTCTATATGATTTTGTCATTTCCTGTACTTTACAGCCACGCGGGTCACAATAAAATATTTAAACATGAAATGCAAAAGCTGGGAGGGTTCAGTCGTATTCTTAATTTGTGCGACCATTTAAATGATCCAGGTTTATTGGTTTTAGTGCAATAGCCAGGATTCTTTTTGCGATTATGGGCATTTCGAAATTAAGCCATCTGCTGTCCATAAGACTCTCTAGCGGTGGAGGGGGGGGGGAATATTTGAGAAAAGGCTTTGCCATCCGTTGCTTCGCTTCCTTAACTGTGATGTTCATAGTGCAACACAGGGTTTTTTGAAACAACATCAAGCAGCGGGTAACCTTCTCACCATATCATGGGATAGGTATCCCTGGGGGAGAAAACAGATAATCAACACTGTGATATTACAGTAATTCACTCAAGTGGTGAAAGATGGACTCGTTTTATTGTTTTCCTGGTTATCGGAAACGAAACGGCCCGAAATAGTATTTCATGATGCAGCTTTCTTGTTTGGTACTGTATAATAGGTTGCTATTCTTATCCTTACATCAGTCGCTGCGCTTACGCGGGATCTCTCTCACTTCATTTATTTATGTATTTAATTGAATTGTTGTGCGCTGACTTTTGGCTGGTGGCCACTTTGCAATGCTGTTTTGGATATTGAGTCTAGGTGTATTTCATGTGTAACCAAACCCCTACATACGCACAGGATGAGCAAAATCTGACAGGCTCAGGTCACTTGTTTTTTTACTCAGTTCACAGAGCTCCTCTGCGGCACTTTAACATTTTTCAGGGGCTTTTCCTTGAATGGGATGGGAGGCATCCTGTGAGTTTTGTAGAGGGCTAGAAAAGCCTCCTTGAAGAGGTAGGTTTTCATTTTTTCCTTGGGCACTGCCAGGTGGGAAGGATCCTGAGTTCTGGGCAGAAAGCATTCCAGGGCTGTTCTTCACACCTTCTGGTTTGCTTGAAAATGCACCATTTGCCCACTCTTTTTTCAAAATTTTCTTGATGGGAGAGTGCCCCCGAGCCCCCCGTAGGTGGTTCAGGCTCACTCGCTACGCTCGCTCGCCGCAGTGAAGTACGACAATTGTTTTACGCCTCACCACTTTCAAATGTTACCAGCCGCCACTGGTGCTCACGCCATGAAAATGCTGGGCAGTGAGGATACTAAGTATACATGTTGCCTCAGGAACTGGGGATACATGCAGGGGGGCTCATGATGTGCAGGAACTTGCTTTGGTGCTCCTTCGGCACTGTAGTTCAAATGCTCACATATGATCCTTTGAACTGTACTGCTGCAGGCACGCCACACCGCCCGCCAGACCACGAAATAAATCGTAATCTGGTGGGCGGGCGGTGATCGACTTTGGCAGAGTGGTAGTGGGGCGCTGGTATGGCGGCCCACTCCCACACTGTCAAAGTCATAATCAGGCCCATAGTTTCCTAGTATGTTAGAGTATTAACAACTAGTTTCAAACACAGTGGTCCCTAAACAGAAGATTAAACAATCAATTAATATAGACTCAATCAGTACTATATTTGAAGCTGTCCAGCCGGACAGATACTTTAATATTCAATTTGTTTCCAAAAAATGAACAAAAGACATTTGAAGTGGGACACAAGCCTGCATCCAAATCAGCAAAATAGGACGAACAACGTGTAACAGAAAAGGCTCAGGCAGAGTAAGTTGTTTGTATGTAGCACATACTGATGTTATAAACAAAATATAGTGGGACACCATTACACATGAGCGATATTTAGTTGAGAAGTGTATATGGTGTGCATTAAGTTGACGGCGTTTCGATCCTTACAAAACATATTAGGATCATCATTAGGACATTTACATTAGCATGCCTGGGTACATTTGCCTGTAGTTTCCAAAGACAAGAGTTTGGGAGAGAAGATAGGAGAAAGGAGAGGGACACGGGATTAGGTCGGGCGGAAATTGAAGAAAAGACGTACAATCTTTTACTAGTGTGCAACGGCGAAGTAAAAATTGTGGCGTACGTGGAACAAACGTGAACTATAAAAAATAGAAGTGCAGGGGGAGCGGCGCTTTAAGGAGTAAGCCTCTTCAGAAAACCCACGGAGCGCAATACACTTTTGAGATATGATAGCAACCATCCCCGTGCCCTAAGAGACTCACTTCCCTACTCTCAATTCCTACGAATCACGAGGAACTGCACACTGAAAGAAGACTACTTTCATGAAGCTAAGTTCCTGAGTAACAAACTGACAGCAAGCGGGTACCCACGCAGACTAGTTCGCAATTCCCTTAAAAGAGCATGGTACTGCCCAAGGGACTGCCTCTTAGAACCTAAAGAGAAGTCATCACAAAATCGCTTAGTTTGTGTCACTACTTTTTCACCTGTCTCACATACCGTACGCAAAAGCATCCTCAAACACTGGGAAGTCCTCAATGCAGGCATACTCAATTTGGAATGCCCACTATTTGTATTTCGTAGGAGCAAAAACATTAAAGACCATTTGGTCAGAGCAGCCTTACCTATAACCAAACCCACCGGTACACTTAATGATCACTGGGGCCTGGAACCACTCACAGGTCATGTCAAATGTGGTAGCTGTGTTGCATGTAAGTTTACTATTGAATGTAAGGAATTTATCTTTGGCAAAATCAAAATTGAGTTAAAACATTTCTCTAACTGCAACACCTGCAACGTCATCTATGCCATACTGTGCACCTGCGACAAAATCTATTTTGGTCAGACAACACAAAAAGCACGGATAAGGATTTGCCAACACCGCAGCAGACTACGCTGCAAAACACCAAATGCCCCCCTTGTGGAACACTTCCAGGCGTCAGGTCACAGCGAGGACGACATACACTGGACCATCATCAGTGTCATCAAGCCACCTCCGAGGGGCGCGGACCTGTCGCAGCTCCTCAACAAGGAGAAACTCAAGTGGATTTTACTGGAAGCATACATAATTGACTTAACCGCCTCGAGGATTGGACCACATTAATATAAATCTGCAAGGTCCTTTGACATTTATGTGACCCTGGTCCCTCCCTCAATTTTGTGATCTTGGTACTTTCTGTATAAATTAACAATTGTCGTGCAAGCCCTCTACACTTGCTTTTCTATGCTTTTTTCAATCGCTCCCTGCGAACTGTGACTCTACTTAATTGTATGTTTGTAGTGTGTCACACTATATTTTCTATCACTCCACCCTCCCCCTTATCCTCCACTTTCCAATATCTTCTTTTGCACCCTTTTATACTTTTAGGCGTACTCTCCCCACCACGTGGGACTCCTTATCAATTATTACATATTATCTTCCCACTTCCATCCACAGTCCTTTCGGTCCACTTTCACCTCCCTTGCTGACTGCTCCCAATCTAACTTTACCGTTCCAATATGACCGCCGTTTAGATGAAACCTTGCACACTTCACCTCGGTCACCTGACCTCGTTATCCAATCAGCCTCCAGCTAGTAGTCATGAGGTCACATGACCTTGGTATCCAATCAGCCTCCAGCTAGTATAAACAGCCCTGCACTCCGCCTCTCATTCATCCCCGCGATTGATGCCGGCAGGAAGCACTCCCATGCAGCAGTTTCCTCATTACTAGGTAAGCTCTTGTCCAAGTCCCACTATCAGTTCCATCTGAGACTCACGCACTGGTCCTAACATAGACCTTATCTTCCCTCCCAACAGGCCGATTCAGACCTAACCCTTCCAATTGGTATAGTGACCGCGCACGCGGCGCCATCTCCACCAACCTCTTGCAGCTCTGACCGCACCAGGCCCGGATGCTTAATCTGCCCCAGCCCGGGTCGCTCCCGCCCCCGTGGCGTATCCATGCTGCTCTCTTCTGGACATTAGGTATTTCATCATCACTTGCTGGTTGTTTGTCTCCTTCACGGAGAGGAGGTGAAGGGTCATGGTTCTACCTTAAATGACTACTCCCCGGTCACTGCGCGCTCGTAACCATCACGTAACTTTAATGATGGTCTCCGCTTTCACGCGCTGTTCACCAACGTCCATCTTAGTTTTCTAACAGTTCACTACCTTTGGTTGCTCCATCAGGTCACGCTGCGCGTATGTCACACTTGGATTGGTTGTCTCCTAGGCGACTGTGCGCCCTGGTTTTCCTTTCATTTATATACACTTAATTGTATGGTTGCTTTTTACTCCTTAAAGCGCCGCTCCCCCTGCACTTCTATTTTTTATAGTTCACGTTTGTTCCACGTACGCCGCAATTTTTATTTCGTCGTTGAACACTAGTAAAAGATTGTACGTCTTTTCTTCAATTTCCGCCCGACCTAATCCAGTGTCCCTCTCCTTTCTCCTATCTTCTCTCCCAAACTCTTGTCTTTGGAAATTACAGGCAAATGTACCCAGGCATGCTTATGTAAATGTCCTGATGATGATCCTAATATGTTTGTGAGGATCGAAACGCCGTCGACTTAATGCACACCATATACACTTCTCAACTAAATATCTCTCATGTGTAATGGTGTCCTACTATATTTTGGTTGTAACATCAGTATGTGCTACATACAAACAACTTACTCTGCCTGAGCCTTTTCTGTCACACGTTGTTCGTCCTATTTTGCTGATTTGGATGCAGGCTTGTGTCCCACTTCAAATGTCTTTTGTTAATTTTTTGGAAACTAATTGAATATTAAAGTATCTGTCCGGCTGGACAGCTTCAAATATAGTACTGATTGAGTCTATATTCATTGTTTGTTTAATCTTCTGTTTAGGGACCATTGTGTTTGAAACTAGTAAACTACCCAAGGTCCCTGACCAATAGTAATTGGGCCCCCTTGTTTTTCAAAGCAGAGTATTAACAACAGCACAATTAATTGACTGAAGTATCTGAAATATATAAAAGATTTAGGCCCTGATTAAGAGTTTGGCTTTCTTCCTGTAGGACCACCACCGCAGCAGTCCCCGGAAGACCAACAAGCCCGTGGTGAACCTGCCAGCTGGATTCCGAGTTGAATCCAGGGCTGGCAGTACGACGGCGGTGGTGTCATGGTGGCGGGTATGTTTGGCTCATAGGAGAGCCTTAACAGCAAACTGCCACTGTGAAAGGCCCCCAGCACGTCCGTGCACTGTGTGGCGTGCACCATGTCGTGCACACCACACAGTGCAAGCACGACCTTGCACTTTTGGGGGAGGCACATCATGTGCACCCCGCATGCACCCCCATGGGCTGTTTTGCCTGGGGGCCCTGTTGTGGGCCTCTTTCCATGCATTCTGCCAAGCATTTCATGGTGGGGTCCCCACCATGAAATGCTTGGTCGAAAGGCAGGTCGGAATCTGCTCGGCAGTGCCGGCATCGGCGTTGCCGCGATTCCCGCCTGCTTTTCCACCGCCGCGGGAGCATGGATCCTGGCGGCAGTGGCGGTCTTGTGGCAGTCCCACTGCCACCATTGTAATACAGCAGTCGGACTGCCGGGGTGGTGGTGGTCGGACTGCCACCGCAGGTATGGTGGTCCCAGGACTGCCGTACTTGTAATAAGGCCTTTAGGCTTGAAGGCAGATAACTGGGATACTTGAGCTGTACACCGTGAAGTGGCAAAGCCTACAAAATCCGTACCTCACACAGTATTGCACACTGGAATAGAGCAATAATATGTCTTTTTCAAGGAAGTTTGAACTTTTTTGTTTGAAAACATGGCCAATTTTTTGTTGTTTCTTGTGATTCAAAGTCATTTCAAATGCTCACTTGTGATGGCATGTTGGCTACATACATGTATTAAATGAGAAAAAGTAATTCAAATTACTGCTCACAAATTTACCATCAGAGCACACCTATGTTGAGGAAATTTAGGACTAGATATTATACAAATATTAGAGAACTACATAGATACAGCAAGTGCAAAAGGTTTAGACTTATTCCAATAAATCTAATATCGTGTCATGAACTTTTCATAAAGGCTGTAGCTCCAGAAGCACTGAGACAAGTTGCTCTGCCTCTTCGAATACACTTTTTCATTAAAAGAAGTTTCTCTTTAATCTGCAGTGTTTTAAAGAAATACTTACAGGTTTTAGGTCACAGTGTATGATCCTCTCCTTTTTGAGCATTTCTAGGCACTTCAGTATTGATATAGTGAATTTACGAACCAATGATAAAGAAAAGCCTTGAAAGTTGTTCTTCTTGACTAGTTCATACAAATTTACTCTGTGGACAAATCAGCAAACATCAAAATTATTACTTAATTTTATTGATGCAGTGTCAAGCAAGCCTTTAACAGCTAAGTATTTTATTTTATTTTATTTTATCTACTTAGTGGCATATTTGTAGGGAAAAAGTAGTTAACAGCTACTCAGTTATCATAAATGGGTCCATAAAATATACAAGAGGAAAACTGTTTTTTTTTTTTAAATACCAACAGAACTAGAATAGAAATCGTTTTGGTCATCATCATACCTAGCCTACCACACCCCATTCCAATCACAGGAATGAAGACATGTGACAAGGTGTACGGGTAAGGGGAATGTATGTAAGATATCTGAAATGGCACAGCTGAATTTGGAACTAGAGGAGAGTGCAATGTATACAATTGACAGCCCAGCATGTCTGAATCTCATGCAAAACTGCAATAGAAACACTAAACTGAAACTCTACAGGACAAAAACCAACTTTTCCCAGTATGTAAGAGTAGTAACATTAACCATGTTCCATGCGTAGCTGCCAAACCCCTGCGTTCCACACGCAGCAGTTTGCACTGCAAGAAATGTAGAATTGTAGTTTGTTCCACATCTCAGTTTAGGACCTCAGGCTGAGCACAGGAAACAACTCACTATTACTGTCACAATTTTCATAATGGATTATAGCACTGTGGGCTGTTCTTGTTTGCACGCTAATATTATGGGAACTTACGGTGGAAACTCATGAAGTACTCATGTTATATGTAATCTTTAAGGGTAGGTCCATGTTGTATATCATCTCAAATAATTCCATTGAATTGCACATTGTTTGGACAAGGTTTCACTACAAGGAGATGGGAGTACCAGAAGGTGATTCCAACTACTGAGAACTGACCTTTGGCCCACAAGCAGAATTTAGGTGTCTCTAAAGCAAGAAAGGATGGTAATTGACAACCTGTTCTGTGTTCCTACATTTGCATTTATTTTTAGGTAAGATACAGATTACTCATACGTACATCCTTCAGAGGTGGGTTTATGGATTTGTTAGATTTTAGTTTCTATATGAACACAACAATCACATTTGCTAGATTTTGCAGGTTGACAATTTTTTCGGAGATAGAGTGAGAGGGAACTGCAGTCATCAAGCCTTCTAAGATCATGTTCCCAATTCTATGTTTTTATTTGAATGTGACCTGATTAGTAATTTTTAATGAGAGATTTTGGCCATGTTATCTTGCTGTTTCTGCGATAAGAGAGCAGCGTCAAAAACAAATTCTCGATTCCTTGATTATTTCTTTCTAAAAAAAAAGTTGCTTCTAGAAATGTACAGCTATTGGTACTGAAATTTTGTTTTACAACAGGGTTTTTCTTAATCTAATTGCATCACTTTAGTTTTAATACCATAGACTTTTAGTTTGCGCTGGACCATTCAGCAACATTTGGTTATACAATGGTTAAACATATTGGAGTCTGAAATGTTTATATAAGTTTTGGTGTCACAAACTATACATATATGGGGTGGGGGACTTTATTGGCGTATATTAGTGTTAGGAGAGATTTTATAAAAAGACTGAAGAGATGGGGAAATATGAAACCTCCATGAGTAGGTTTATCCATTCCTTTAGGAGGAACATTAGACCATGCCCGCAAGAGCTATCATTGGTTTGAAAACCAACTGCAACAATAGTTCGCTGATTAGGACGATAAAAAAAATATTCAACAAGCTGCAGGACCTTCAAAATACAGTGTCCCATGTGGACATCAATGGTCCTGGGAGAGACTACATAATGCCTGCACTTAGGTTGCATCACTCACCAAGTGGTATTAGTTTAAGACACTGATTCTTAATTCTAAAATAGACGACAGAAGAAAGCTAATAACCCTTATAATGTTGCACACACTTTGCCATCCAGTGGCTCAAATGTGTTGGAGAATCAAAGATTCAGAACTCCCAGTTGAGGTGGCCATTTCAACAGAAAGCTGTTGATGACTCACCTGTTTTGATTCACCATCTATATTCATAACCTCTTCCAGTGTCCCAGTACTTGGATGTCACGCTTGGAGTGAATGTCAAAAATATTAAATATTTTTATATAATGTGACATGAATATTGTATTAGAAATATCATTACTGTTAAATTTAATATAGTTGTATTAAATATCATTTTGTAATTATACAACATATTATTATTATTATAAAGTATTGTATAGCCCATCCCTACCCAGAAGGGTTTCCAGCGCTTTAGACAAAAAGGTAGGAACTAACCGGAGAAAGAAAGCAGATGAAAGCAACCAGGTTTTAAGATTTATATAGAAAGTGGTCAGCAAATGACAGCTTCTTAGTAAGTCGGGCAGTATGTTCAAAGCTTGGGGGCCAAGTATGAGAAGGAGCGACCACGTAATGGGCTTTTTTTGAAGAGATAACGATTGCTCGACCAAAGGGATCGATTTAGGTGGTATGGTTCCACTAGTTCTTGTAAGTAGAGTGGACCAGCATTAGGCCTAGCTTTATGCATATAGCATAGGGCTTTAAACTCTATGCACTTGTCCACTGTAAGTCAAGGCACGATTGGGAAGATGAAAAAGGAGCCCGGCAGCAGAGTTCGGAATCACTTATAGGCGTTTGATGGATGCCTTGCTGGCCCCCAGATAATGTTCCCATAATCCAGCCTCAATAAAATCAGGGCCTGGATAACCGTCCTATGAGCCAAAACGGAAAGCTTCCAGATGTTTTTATTTGCCATTTTAGGACCGCGAAGGAGGTGGAGTCTACTTTAGCTATTTGAGTTTTCATTGATAGATTTTCGTCTAGCCAAAAACCAAGCTTTCTTAACCTTGTAGAATGGCACAGGGGGGGCTCCTAAGGTATCAGGCAAGTGTTGGGGGCCCCCTAAAAGGGGGTTCTTACCCATCAGAAAGGCTTCTAACCCATCACCCTCATCTCTGTCTTATCGCCTTTCAACTTTAATGAATTGATGTTCATCCTGGTGGAAACCTTACACAGACATGAGTTCAAGGTATCAGAGCTGTGGCCCTCAGCAGATGAGAAGGAAAAGATGATCTGAGTGTCATCTGCATAGGAGAACAAGGTGCGGGCAAAGCCTTCATTGATATCAGCAAGAGAACGAACATAGATGGCGAATAACATTGGGCTCAAGACCAATCCCTGAGGCACTCCACAAGTAAGAGAGTGAGACCTTGATATGGAACTGGAGGAGGTTTCGTCCTGCAAGAAGACCTGCATTGGAGACCCAAGTTCTCCAGACTTCCTAGAAGAGTAGTGTGAAATGCAGTATCGAACGCCGTGCTTAGGTCGAGTAGGAACAGCCATTATCCAGGAGCTGTCTTAGATGGTCAGTGACTCCCTGAAGGGCGGATTTGGTGCTGTATCCTGCTCTGAAGCCAGACTATGACTGATGGAGCAAGTTTTGAGAATTCACAAAGGCAGATATTTGCAAGTTGACATGATTCTCCAAAATTTTGAAGAACAACAGAAGCAGCAAAATCGGTCTGAAATGAGACCAATTGAAGGGATCCAGGTTGGGCTTCTTTAAAATGGGCAGGATCATAACATGCTTCAATGAAAGAGGAACGCATCCCTCTTGTAGAGAGGAGTTTAGAAAAGTAATCAGAAATTGTATAAGTTCTGGACCAAGTTTACTGATCTTGGCCGGAGGAAGATGGTCTCAAGGAGAACCTGACTTCATGGATTGTAATAAAGTATGAAAAAGAGGGGCATCCAGTGGAACAAATTAATCTAGGCATTGTTTAACATGTGGGGTGCTGGTATAATCATCACCTCAAATTGTACATTCAGTCGATGAGATAGTACCAGAGGTATTTCTATTCATCTGGGATTTGACAGTCAAAGCATCAGAGAGAGAGTGTTCAATGGCTGTCACCTTCTTTTTTTACAAAAATGTGTGCCAGTTCTTCATATTATGACTGTGACAATGAGGGGAAGGAAGATAAGTTACTGGAGTCAGATAGTTCTTTGACTACTTTAGAGTTGATTTTGGAGCAATATATTAGCTATAATAATAAACGTAGGTGTTAATATTATTAATGTGATTGCTTTACATTTTTTTAAAGTGCAGCTTGTAATTTGTAAGGTTTAATTACATTGTTTACGTTTTATTAGTAATTTATAATTTATCAGCAGGTTGGGTTTCCACAGCAATAAGGTGGGCAGTTATTTAAATGATAAATCATTGTTCTTTTATTTTGAAATATTTTTGATGTTAATTAATTGTTTTGGGTGACTAATTATGTAAGTTGATTAATTGTTATTTCAGTTGCTCATTTATTGTATTTTGTGATCTTTAATATATATTTTCTCTTATTATATTTAAATTAGTAATTTATATGTTTGTTGCAGGTTGATGGGTCTGTAGAGAACTAGGGTGGCAAGCTATTTAAATTACAATTTTTTTCAATTGATTTTTTACTTTAATATTTAATTGGTAAATAATTATGTTAATTTTTAATTGATTATTTGATAAGAACTTTTTGTACATTTTAAATTGACAATCAATTAATTAGTGTATTTGAGAATAAAGGGGCCTATTACGATGGCGGTCGGGAAACCTCCCCGACCGCCATGGTAGCGGGAAAAAACAGCCCGCATGTACCGCGACATCACCGCCAGTCGAATTACGATGACCCGCGGTCGAAATCTGACCGCGGCGGTCTGATTGCGGGACTTAACATTGCGGCGATTGCTGCTGCCCGCAGCACCGCCGCGATGCCGAAAGGAGCATGTCCCGCATTTCCTTGCACTGCGTGGCAGGCACTGCACAGTGCCTGCCACCTGGTACAGGGAAATGTAGGGGGGGACCATGGGTACCCCCCCATTGCACCCCCCCAACACATTGGGGGCCCGCAACGGGCCCCTGGAAGACAATCTCCGCATGCCTTTCCATGGCGGTCTGACCGCTGAGGAAAGGCTGGCTACCGCCGGCATCATAATCCTGCCGGCGGAGCCTGCTCTGCAACGCCACCATTATCCCGGTCCTGCTCCATCCGCCAGGCAGGAGTGCGGATGGCAACCGGCGGAAAAGCGGCGGTCGGAATTTCCCACCGCCGCGGTCACCACCGCCATCCTAATTTGACCAGCAGTTTTTTTGCTTGCGGTCGCGGGCAGATGTCCACCGCCACTCCAGCGGGCGCCACCGCCGGCCCAGCGGTGGACATCCGACCGCCATCGTAATAGACCCCAAAGTTTGTAAAAGTATTTTAAATGTATTATTGGTTTTAATTTGTTTTATTTAAAGTTATTATTGTTATATTTATAATTTATTATAATTTTTCGGGATTGCAGTTTTTGGGGTAGTAGGGAGGAAAGTGCATTTGCATTGTTAATACTTTTATACATCTAATTTTATGTATTCATAAAGTATATATTTTTGGTTTTAATAAATTTTAATAATTTTATGTTATGTATTTAAATGCTTGTTTAAAAATGATTTGGATTTGCAATGGTATTTGTAACTCTTCCTAAGTCCAACACTTTCTGTATTTTTGCTTACATTGAAGTGGGAAGAGTAAATGTAATGCCTCCAAAGAGCAATACGTTCCCTACTGTTGCTTAGGTTGGAGTATGAATAGTAAATGTAGCCCCTCCAAAGTCCCACACTTTCTCTCCTTTTGCTTATGTTGGAATGGGAATAGTACAACAAGTGTGGTATTTATTATAGGTTGTCATTACTTTTTAATGTTGTATATTTTTTCTTTAATGTTTATATTACATATAAAATATGTCTTTTGTATTCATCTTTTGATTTATTAATAGTAATTTTATTTTTGAATTATTTGTGATATTTGTTATCGTTAAAATATATTTGTTCATTGTAATTTTTAAGTTATTGTTAATATTATTTATGCACTTTTCAAATATGGTTTCACATTTCAATATTAATTAAAACAAATTGTTACATCAATTAAAATTTGTAAATTAGATTAAATATATGTTCAGGTTATGTATATGTTAGTTAATTTTTACTTTTAAGTTATTGTTAATATACTCAACTTAATGTATTAAACAATTGTTTAATTAGTGTTTCGTATATTTTAAAGTACATAAACATACATATGTATATATTTTCTTTTTATTTATTTTAAAAATTTCTAGCTTAATATTTAAAAAAATGCATTTATAATGCTATAAATATTAAAATTTCGATATTCTTATCTTTTTGGGGTGATATTCTGTTCCAGGATATTTTTGATAGTATATTTGGTAATTTACATACAAAAGTCGATATTTTTATCGAATAGTTTGGTGTCACAATATTGTTCTTCACAACATTCTGTCAGACAGCCACACCAGGGTTTTAGAACTATAGAAGTAGTAATGATAATGTTTAATTCGCTTGTTACAACAGATTATTTTCCCAAAGAGTAGATTTAACTTCATAATAAAATGTGGTGGCTAGAATGCTATACATCCAAGGGATACATATGGCTACCAGGAATAAAAGACTCTCCCTAAATTTACAGTACCCCAATTTGGGCACCATTTCATTGCCCAAGTACAGCTTCAGCCCTTTTCATATGGTATTTTTCTGGTGGTGAAACCACACAGAATTCCATATTGCATGCAGTTTTATTGCTTACATTTACCAAATGGGGTGGGAGTGTGATGGAGGGAGTGGGGTTAAGTAGGAGTGGGAAGGGTCAGTTTTTTAGAGAAAAAGAAAGAAAGCTGCCTGAGCCTTGGGTGCTGCAGCAGTCAAAGCCACATGCGGTCCTTCAGACTTTGGCAGCCATAAAAAGGTCAGGTCCAGCCTACATCAATGAATATTAATAGTGTGACTCACCACAATTGGAGTCCATCACATGGACAGTGGCCTTCTGGGGTCAGCAGACCACCATGTCTGTGATTGCCTTTAAATAACGCAAACTTTTTTAAAAATGCAAATGCATCCAGTTTTCCTTAAAGGAAGCATGGCTGCGTTTAAAAATAAAAGTTTCCCATTCCCCAACAATCTTTTTTGTTTTATTTATATAGGGGAAGGTGTTTCAAAGAGACCCTTCTCTTTTGCAAATGCGTTATCACCTCATTTGAGATCTCTGTAACTTTGTAATGCTTTGCAACCAGTTTTCAGTCACAATACATTGATACATAGAATACAATTCAGTATTTGGAAGGAGTGTGTTGTAGGCGGCCCTACAGTTACCAAATCCGCATGTATTCTTTATCCCATTTTAGGAGTCGGAAAAACCTTTCCGGCTCCTATAATGGGATTAGTACATCTGAAGAAGCATTTTTATGATCCCAAACACAGAATCGGAGTGTTTGAGACCATAAAAATGTTTAATCTATTCGGCCCTTGATTTTCTAATATGGCCTCTGAAGCATTCTGTTTAATGGAGGTTTGCATCTCATATATTCCACTAAGAACTTCTTTTTGTGGTTTGACAACGTCTTGCTTATTGGGTCACTCTTCAGGTAAAGACTTTGGGGCCGATTCCGATCTCGGTCGGAGGCGCACCCAATACCATTCGGCCGGGAAAAAAGCCATGCGAATGCCTGTTTCCCGACCGATCCGCACATTATTCCGAACGAGCAAGTACGATGCGCACAACAGCATAGAATCCGGCCGAGTCGTACTCACCCAATCCAGGTCCTGTTCTCCGACCGAGGCGAATCCGGAAACGCCGAATCGAGTCGCACGGAAGGGAAAATGCAGCCCCGTCCGGCCGGACAAGTACGATGCGTTTTCCGTACGCGCCGAACCCGTCGCTACGTCCGGCACGTCAAAGCTTCCGGGAGAGGCGCACATAAGCTCCGATTCGCGCCACAACACGATCCACGGCTACGAGGCGAACACGCCAGCGACGAGGACGAGGCGAAGCAACGAGAAAGACGAACGAGACGAACCAACCATGAATCCCTTCGTTCTGATCCTACCAATATTCTACATTTACTACCGGAACAGGCACGGACACGTACGGCGCAGAAGGTAAGTCAGACACCAACCACAAAAACATACAACACGTACACGACACATCACACACACACAGAGGGATGCAGAATTTACTTACACCAGCAACAGCAGCACCATAGGGGCGGGATGCCCATCACCAATGCCATATATGCACACAGGGGCCTGGATGCGCACCACCACTACCACCCCTACCCAGGGGGGGCTGGATGCCTACCACTACTACCACCCTTAGCCAGGGGGGCTGGATGCCTACCACTACTACCAACCTTAGCCATGGGGGTGCCAGATGCCCACCACTACTACCACCCTTACCCAGGGGGGGCTGGATGCCTACCACTACTACCACCCTTACCCAGGGGGGGCTGGATGCCTACCACTACTACCACCCTTAGCCATGGGGGTGCCAGATGCCTACCACTACTACCACCCTTACCCAGGGGGCTGGATGCCACCACTACTACCACCCTTAGCCAGGGGGCTGGATGCCTACCACTACTACCACCCTTAGCCATGGGGGTGCCAGATGCCCACCACTACTACCACCCTTACCCAGGGGAGCTGGATGCCCACCACTGCTACCACCCTTACCCAGGGGGGCTGGATGCCTACCACTACTACCACCCTTAGCCAGGGGGCTGGATGCCTACCACTACTACCACCCTTAGCCATGGGGGTGCCAGATGCCCACCACTACTACCACCCTTACCCAGGGGGCCTGGATGCCCACCACTACTACCACCCTTACCCAGGGGGGCTGGATGCCTACCACTACTACCACCCTTAGCCAGGGGGCTGGATGCCTACCACTACTACCACCCTTAGCCATGGGGGTGCCAGATGCCCACCACTACTACCACCCTTAGCCATGGGGGTGCCAGATGCCCACCACTACTACCACCCTTACCCAGGGGGCTGGATGCCCACCACTACTACCACCCTTAGCCAGGGGGCTGGATGCCTACCACTACTACCACCCTTAGCCAGGGGGGCTGGATGACTACCACTACTACCACCCTTAGCCATGGGGGTGCCAGATGCCCACCACTACTACCACCCTTACCCAGAGGGGCTGGATGCCTACCACTACTACCACCCTTACCCAGGGGGGCTGGATGCCGACCACTACTACCACCCTTAGCCATGGGGGTGCCAGATGCCTACCACTACTACCACCCTTACCCAGGGGGCTGGATGCCTACCACTACTACCACCCTTAGCCAGGGGGCTGGATGCCTACCACTACTACCACCCTTAGCCATGGGGGTGCCAGATGCCCACCACTACTACCACCCTTACCCAGGGGGCTGGATGCCTACCACTACTACCACCCTTACCCAGGGGGGCTGGATGCCTACCACTACTACCACCCTTAGCCAGGGGGCTGGATGCCTACCACTACTACCACCCTTAGCCATGGGGGTGCCAGATGCCCACCACTACTACCACCCTTACCCAGGGGGGGCTGGATACCTACCACTACTACCACCCTTAGCCATGGGGGTGCCAGATGCCTACCACTACTACCACCCTTACCCAGGGGGGGCTGGATGCCCACCACTACTACCACCCTTACCCAGGGGGGGCTGGATGCCTACCACTACTACCACCCTTAGCCAGGGGGGCTGGATGCCTACCACTACTACCACCCTTAGCCATGGGGGTGCCAGATGCCCACCACTACTACCACCCTTAGCCATGGGGGTGCCAGATGCCCACCACTACTACCACCCTTACCCAGGGGGGGCTGGATGCCCACCACTACTACCACCCTTACCCAGGGGGGCTGGATGCCTACCACTACTACCACCCTTAGCCAGGGGGCTGGATGCCTACCACTACTACCAGCCTTAGCCAGGGGGCTGGATGCCTACCACTACTACCACCCTTAGCCATGGGGGTGCCAGATGCCCACCACTACTACCACCCTTACCCAGGGGGGCTGGATGCCTACCACTACTACCACCCTTACCCAGGGGGGCTGGATGCCGACCACTACTACCACCCTTAGCCATGGGGGTGCCAGATGCCTACCACTACTACCACCCTTACCCAGGGGGGCTGGATGCCTACCACTACTACCACCCTTAGCCAGGGGGCTGGATGCCTACCACTACTACCACCCTTAGCCATGGGGGTGCCAGATGCCCACCACTACTACCACCCTTACCCAGGGGGGGCTGGATGCCTACCACTACTACCACCCTTACCCAGGGGGGCTGGATGCCTACCACTACTACCACCCTTAGCCAGGGGGCTGGATGCCTACCACTACTACCACCCTTAGCCATGGGGGTGCCAGATGCCCACCACTACTACCACCCTTACCCAGGGGGGCTAGATGCCTACCACTACTACCACCCTTACCCAGGGGGCTGGATGCCTACCACTACTACCACCCTTACCCAGGGGGGCTGGATGCCTACCACTACTACCACCCTTAGCCAGGGGGCTGGATGCCTACCACTACTACCACCCTTAGCCAGGGGGCTGGATGCCTACCACTACTACCACCCTTAGCCAGGGGGGCTGGATGTCTACCACTAACAACATCTCCACTCACATGATGGCTAATACATGTCGCAACAAGCACACACCAATATAAAGAATGCAACATTAAGACATCCCCCCAACACCATGACAAGCGTGTGTAGACTGTGTCAAATGCCTACGACACAGAACATGATCATCAACATACAATGTGACACCCTATCACATGTGCCACACATAAATGTGTGTGGCCCCCACAATGCAAGCAGGCCATGACCATTGTGGCAATGGGGTCCAAACCCCCATCATCACAGTGACCAAAATGTAAGTGTGGGGTCCTGAGCTGAAGCACATCTTGACCATTGTGGCAATGGGGTCCAAACCCCCATCATCACAGTGACCAAAATGTAAGTGTGGGGTCCTGAGCTGAAGCACATCTTGACCATTGTGGCAATGGGGTCCAAACCCCCATCATCACAGTGACCAAAATGTAAGTGTGGGGTCCTGAGCTGAAGCACATCTTGACCATTGTGGCAATGGGGTCCAAACCCCCATCATCACAGTGACCAAAATGTAAGTGTGAACAAAGTAGTAGCTGCAACTGGCAAACTGCATGGACAAATCCTGGTCACAGAACAACAAACACAACTGTGGCAATGTAGTGCAGGTGTCCCATTGCAACATAGATTTGGGGAGGCAAACAGTGCAGTGCAAATAAGACATACCTCTGGCCAGCTGCATACAAACATCACCCATGGTGTCTGACACCGTCAACATACATCAATGACACAATGACAGAAGTGACCATCACAATGCAGACCCACATATTTGCACCAATGGACACACCAATGCAGATACCCTGTGTAGACTGCAGATGGCAGGTGAACAGATACCATAACATGGCAGCAATGGGACACATAAACAATGATCATTGTGCTGACTGATGACCTAGGAGTCCCAGGGACAGCAGGGCAAACACACCAAACAACATACAGATAATGGCACACCATAAATATGCCAATGCAGTGGTGCTGATGCACAAACACAAACAGGCAGACACACACTGCACATCAAACACAACAGGTGAGGGGGGGGGACCAGTGTCCCCAGGCAACCACACAACACATGAGGAGGCCTGAAGACCAAACACACAGATGTGCATACAGTGTCACACAAAGGTAACTCAGGGATCCAATTCCCCTATGTGGGCAATCAGGCATTGTCAGATGAGAGGGAGCACAAATCACACATGTCACACAAGCATGTAGGAACAGCAACCCACACAGTAAGACACCGAGGCACCACAGCACCACCCCCAGGGCCCACACAATGTGGTGACCCAGGGCTGCATTACAATACCACTGTGATGACAAAGCCAGATGTCGTTCACACTGTGAACCACAGTCATGTATCCTGAGCAAAGAATTACCAGCACACCCACACAAGCACAAATCAATCAGCATGGCCAGTAAGCCAAGGCCAACATGGAGGCAGGGGTCTTGCCTGGCAACAACTCTCATCTGCACACACTCAACAACACACACCTCGACCACCAACAATGTGCTGCAGTGAAGCGCACATGCACAGGTGACATTGCGCATGCACCCATGACAATCCCAGGGGGTGGGTGGGAAGCAAGGTGCAGAAACACAGCACACATGGCCACTCAACAAGACTCCTAAATGTCTGACACACTGCACACTACGCTGTACATGGACATGACGGCAACACCACACCAACCAATGGGATCCCAGCCACAGTCACACACCAATGAAGAAGCCAAGGTCACCCACAAAGAACACACATGGACAACTACCAACATTGCAGCCCTGACCCTGAGGAGTGCCAGCAGTCACACACACAACGTGTCACAAACAATGAAAGCTAACACAAACCGGAAATCACATTACAGGAGTAAACAACAAGTGCTAAGGGGAATCCTAACTGTGACCCATCAGCGCCTGCCCACAAACTCAGCCCTGACAGCAAACACACCTATGGGTGACACCCTGATGACCAGTAATGTGCCATGCACCCACATCACAGAGAACCCAGGGAGAAGACTTTGGGGGAACATAGCTCAACTCAGCAAGCATCACAAACAGGAACATCACTAGGGATCCCAGCACGCATAGCAAAATGGAAGTGAACACACAGACATGCTCATACAACACACACCTTGGGCGCAGGCAATGTCACAGGAGCACACACTGCCATGAGGGGACTCCACTCCTGTGTGAGGAAAGCTGTGCCATATGTCGCATCAGTAGGGCTCCATCATGTCAGCACAACACTTTGTCACACAGTAAACAATTAGCACCAAATCAAGGCTCCCATCACATCAGCCTGGTCATGGGAGTGTCAACGAAATCATCAGCACAGATCCAACACACATGTACAGCAAGTTGCACTGACAACACAGATGAGTCCTTCCCCATTGATGCCCAAACCTGCATGTCCACTGGAGATGGCCACACGGTCAGGGAAGTAGACGAATTGAACAATGGCAAGCACTACAGATGTGCAGGGATGGAAGCCACAGATGTGACATTGCTAATGTAACTAGGAAATTCCATTGCCAAATATTGTAAACATGACACCCACAGATGCTGTTAAGGATGACATGGATACACCACAGGATAGGACACTGTCCCTCTGGACCACATGGGGCCCGGCCCAGTGACACTTCATTTTCATGAGACCAAAGATCATCATCCCTGCTGCAAGGGCATGGTCAGCATCATCAACATCATGTACATCAGAAGTAATAGCATTAGAGAACAGAAAGTTGCTTTATTCAGCATATGTGTGTCCAAAAACTCAGAGAACAGTAATGTTCCAACAAAGGCCAATGGCCAGTCCATCAAGTAAGTCAATACAGGGTGACAGTGGCAGATGTCACCCTACGCATGCCTGCACTGCACAAAACCAGGGACAATCCACTAGGAGGGGCAACCGGGGGCAGGCCAGGCACCGCAGGGACAGGTTCAGGGCTCACCAGGAGGAGGCAGGGAAGGGGTGGGGGTGCTGGAGAGCCACTGACAACTGCAGTGGAGGTGTCTGACATGGTGTGTGCCGGCACAACTGGGGGGCATGGCTCAGATGGTGTGTGTGCTGGCACGACTGCAGTGGACCGTGCAGATGGAGTGGACAGGTCCGCCACTGCAGTGCCCAAGTCAGACAGGGTGGTAGTGGACTCCACTGCAGTGCCTACCTCCAGGGGAGGAGAATGGGGAACAGGCAAGGTGGGCTGGACAGAGGGGGAGGACACCCTCACCACATCAGTGGCACAGACAAGCGCAGTGGGGGGGGGGTGCCGGGAGAGCAAGTGGCAGGGGGAGAAGGCCTGATCCTCTTGGGGATGGTATATCTGTGGGTGGGGGAACCTGGGGCAGGGTGTGGTGGGGGCACCTGTGGAGTGGGGGCCTGAGGGATGGAGGAAGGAGACCTGGTGCCTGAGCTGCATGGCGGCGGCGGGGTCTTGCTCTTACGACTCCGGGGGGACTTGCGGGTGGGGGCCTCAGTCTGTCTGCGCCTGGGGGAGGGTGTCCGGGGGCGAGGGGCACTCTGCTCCGTGTGGGTGGGCTTCCTCTCCCCCTGGATGCTGGAGCAGCTGGATCGTAGGGGATGAGGCCGAGGTCACAGAGGAAGAGCCGCTGTGACTTTGGGGTTGCAGGTGAGGCAAGGGAGGGTGCTTTGGAGGGAGAGGCAACTGAGGACTGCACAGTGCTTGTGGATGCGTGTGTGTGTTCCAGGGCCCCATCCCCTGTGAGTCTGGTTTCAGTCCCCTGACTGTGCGTGCGTGTGCGTTTTGTTTGTGGCGTGTGTGTCTGTGTGCTGGACGTGTGTGTGCTGGTGTGTGCCTGTGCCGATGTGTGTGTGCTTGGGACGGGTAAGGTGCTGGGGAGTGTGGATGGAGCAGAGGCAGGAGGGGTGAGGGACTGTCTGAGGAGGGACACTGCTGCCGTCAGGGAGGAGTCCATGGACCTATTGCCCCTCTGTAGGTCAGACATGCCCGCTGAGATGCCCTCCATGAACGACACCAGCTGAGTCAACAGAGCGGTGTGTGCATGGAGGACACTCAGCATGGCTGTCTGCCCTACATGGAGCTGGCGAAGGAGGTACACAGACTCCTCACTCAGGGCAGCAGGGGACACAGGGGCAGGGGGTGCGGTGCCTGGCCCGAAGGAGACACACTCCCGAACATGGGAGCCTCCACGGACCTGGGGAATGGGAGCCGATGGGAGGGCGGTGGTGGTGCTGGTTGTGGCGGGGACACCAACACTAGCTGGGGTGTGGTGGCTGCTGACACCCGCCTCCATAAGGGAGTCATCCTCCGAGCCGCTGTGGTCCTCAGCTGAGGTGGATGCTGCTGAGGACTCCTCGGTGTGGCTCCCCTCGCCCTCCGTGCCACTGGGTCCCTCCGACCACTCCTCGGCTGCTGACCCAGTCTGGCTCTCCGGCTCCCCCTGGTCCGTGGAGCTGTCCCCTTCTGTGGCCGTGGATGTATCTGCAATCAATGGGGAAACAGACAGACATCAGTCACCTGCACCGAACGCACACACCACTGTGAGCACAGCACATTACAGAGCAAGCCCTGTCATCATTAGTTGAACATTGCTAAAAGTGCCCTAACTGAACAGGAGAAGCCAATTGTCAGTCTGATGCCAACCATGGCACACACATCCCACATGGCCTTGCACCCATCTGTCTGGTGTCTGTTGGATAGCAACACCCCAGTGTGGACACATGCACCACCTACACAGTAGTTGGACAGTGCAGAGGACACGGTGTAGCATGTGGACATGCACACATCACAACTCTTGCCACTGAGTCAGTACAGGTTTCCGGATGAAAGGGATGCCCAGAGTCAAATAGGAAATGCATGTGATGCATACCAGCGACAGACACCATGATGCACCCATGTCCTGATAGCCATCGCCACAATGGTGTGCATGTAGCACATGTCCCTCCCCTGCAGGATCACCAATAAGTAGACACATGCCATGGCAGAGGCATGACTGCTAAGTCATACATCACTGTCTCAGTGATGTATGACTTGGCAGCCAGACAACAACACTCTGCACTGTGTCACAATAGTAGGTCATGGGGAATGCAAATCCTGGAGCTTCACAAGTGCACATGTACATCCCCCACACAACACATCATCTGAACCCTCATCTGTCCAGGTCATACCGATTGGACATATGGGAGACCTGTGACACTACCCTCTGAACCTGAGCCCCTCACAATCTGCTGTGAATGGGAAACAGCTGCCTGAACTTCACATTTGCATACCCCAGTCTGCACGGGCAGCTGATCAAACACCTATGTGACACACAAGTATCGTCTCCTATGGTCACATCTCCAGTGGAATGCTGAGCCCCAACCGAGAAACACCCCAGCAGTCCTGGCAACAAATCCACAGCACACTGACACAGAGGCAGACACCTGAGGGGTCAAATCACTGCGCACAACGTGTCAGCTGATACACGGGAGTGGGAGTACAGGTGTATTGGATGGGCTGGAGTAGGCATGACTGTCCTGCCCCACATGAATGAGGGATGAGCCCTGGACAGTGGATAGCTGGCTATGTATGTGTGACACACGTAATCTGCACACTCCTGGGGCCCAAACATTGTTCCCACCCGCTGCATGGGTGTGTGCCAGATACCCCAGGCACATGTGGTGGCTCAGCTCAGCAAGTGGACCGCATATCAAAGCAACACGCAGATTACATGTCCGAACACAGGCATTGTGTGAACAATGGACCCACCCATGATGCCCACAACAGAGTTAGGGAAACAGATGCTGTCCCCCACCTTGAGTGAAGCAAACTGCAAGGACACAGTCCCAAGTGACACAATTCCCTGACTGTAAGGGCCACACCTGGGTATCAGATGAGGAGTGGGCAGTGCACAATAGAGGGACATGGCTCCTGGACAACATGACTGCTGTACTGTGGCAGTTTAACCAGGCCAGAGGAGGGCACATAGCATGTAATACAGAGTTCACAGTGCAGTCTTTGACTCACCCCCTCCTTGCTGCTGTCTGGCCTTCAGCTGCCCATCCAGGTCTGGAAACACCACCGCCAGGATCTGGAGCATGTGGGGGTCAGGGTCCGTGTTCCGCCCCTCCTGCAAGGAGGCAACAGCTTCAGCTGGACCCGTGCAATCCTCCGGGTCCAGCCCCGAAGGTCCTGCCACCTCTTCTGGCAGTTGCGGATCCGGCGCTTGTAGACCCCCACGGACCGGACAGCCCGGACGATGTCCTTCCAGATCTCCTGCTTCCGATGGGCATTAACCTGTGAGGATGACAAAGTGAAAAGGCCATTACTACACATGCAACATATCCGTGCATGACACAGTTGTATATACATGTCTCAATCACAGGGGCACATGATGTACACAGGCAGTGCAACGCTGCCCATGGACAGTTTGCCAGAAGTCACTACATGGTATCATTGCATGGGAAGTAAAACCTTGTTCAAATGCACTGTCACTGCACCATACCTGTCCAGTGCATGTCACTACACACTATGGGGGGTGACAACTACTCAGTGAGCCTGCTAGCCAGTGGCATGCAGACTTTCAGCCTTGCTAGTCAGACAAAATGCACATTCAGAAAGGCAGTGCACAGAACACTCACCTGCTCCCCTGGTGTCCCATACAGCTTGCTGTACTGTGGAAGTAGGCTGTCCAGCAAGGCCTGGTTCTCCTCAAGGCTGAAGGCTGGGGATCTCTCCACAGTACGTGCCATTGCAGGGTCCAGAGGGGGCAGAGACAGCAGCAGTGCAGTGGCAGATGTCGTCCTGGAGCATGTAGTGCAGGCAAGTGAGCTCTCAGGGGAACAGCCAGCAATATATGTGTGCTGCAGAGGCAGATACTGTCCCATGTGTCCAAAGTGATAGGTCCAAGTCGTTTGCATCTTCTGAATCTGGCCAATCCATGGAATAGCAGCACCAATACACGCCCACAGCATCCTTCAAATCTTCAACTTCATGACATACATGATTTTGCAACATTGTTGTGGGTGACCAACTGAATTTACAGCAACCGACTCGTTCGAATTTTGAAAACGCGTCCGTTGCCAGGCTAGGCCATTGACAATGGGTGCGCACCGATCGGTCCATTGCTGTTCAACGCGTACAGGGGTACAACGCGTACCCGCACACATTGAATGCAATGGGCCGCCTGGGTGCACCGATTGGTCCATTGCTGTTCAACGCGTACAGGGGTACAACGCGTACCCGCACACATTGAATGCAATGGGCCGGCCGGGTGCACCGATCGGTCCATTGCTGTTCAACGCGTACAGGGGTACAACGCGTACCCGCACACATTGAATGCAATGGGCCGGCCGGGTGCACCGATCGGTCCATTGCTGTTCAACGCGTACAGGGGTACAACGCGTACCCGCACACATTGAATGCAATGGGCCGGCCGGGTGCACCGATCGGTCCATTGCTGTTCAACGCATCCCTGTACAAGTGACTGGCATATGTCACCATGCCTGTCTCAGATGAACATATGCCAGCCACAAATAGCTCCCAGGGAGTGAGGGGCACACATACAACACCACAGCCTGTCCAAACTGTATCATAAGGCATGTAAGGCTGCATTTCCTATTGTGTGTATGTTGGTGTACATGTTGTCCTGTGGGTGTCACCTGGGGGCAGCCACCCCCAGGCTGTGCACATGTTCATGGGGACAGGATCCTGGGTGTTACGTGTACATGACCACTGTGATGTGCAACTGTTCATATCTGAGCATGTGCCATGCTCACATTTCACGGTGGTGTATGTGTATGTCATGTCACATACCCCGTGAGTCCCATGTGGGACGGTATGTTTGAGCCAGGGTGACCCAGTGGCACAATAGTGATGGTCCTCCACAGTCTGTGTGCATGTAGTGTTTACAATGTCTCTGATTTCATGTGCACAATGGGAGACAGTCTCCACATCCACGTTGTTTGTGCATGGACTTTGATGTTGTGCGTGTGTGTGTCACAGACGTCCATGTCTGTCCTGCAGAGGCAAGTGGATCCACTACCTGTGGGGGTCATGGTTGTTTTGCTGTGGTGTATACATGATACTCCATGTAATGCCAGTGTCCATGTGGCAATACAGGGTCCCTGGGAATGTACCTGTCGTTGAGCTGTGATGCCTGGGGCACATCTGTCCTCACATGTCACTGTGGGGGGTGATTGTAACATGGCAGCAGGAGATGGGAACTGTGACACGGCCTCATGATATCCAATGGGCCAACCTGGGACTAATTGATGCCACTTGTTGAACCGTGATGACAGATGTTGGCCATGTATGTACCATACATGTCCTTACGGAACTGCACACTTCATGTAGTTGTGCCTCATAATGATGTATGATGTGATATTGAGTGTGTTCTATGCCGCATATGTGGGGTGACTGACAATCTTGCTTTCTTCTCCTCTGCACTGCAGGGCTCCTGCTGTCCATAGACCATTCCCAGACCTGGCAACGATGGTGGAACGGGACAGCATCCGACGGTACCGCTTCACCAGGCAGCTGATTGAGGATTTGGCAGTGCAGTTGGCCCCACATTTGCAGCCTGGCCGGCCGTATCCTACAGCGCTGACCCCCAAGGTGAAGGTGATGGCAGCCCTACACTTCTTTGCCACCGGTACCTTTCAACACACTGTGGCGACTGCTGGTGGGATGTCACAGACCATGTTCAGCCGTGTGCTCCGTGATGTTTTGGAGGCAATGTTGCTATACCTGAACCGGTACATCTATTTCCCTAGACTGCAACGACTCACTGACGTGAAGAGTGACTTCTATGCCCTGGGGAGGATGCCGCATGTCATTGGCTCCATTGATGGGACACATGTGGCTTTGGTACCACCACAGGCACATGAACAGGCCTACCGTAACCGCAAACACTACCACTCGGTCAATGCACTGGTGGTGTGTCTTGCAGATATGACCATCTCACACGTGTGTACCCGTTTCCCTGGTTCAGCACACGATGCCTTTGTGATGAGGAGTAGTCGCATCCCCAGGATGATGGCACAGATGCAGAACCAGCGTGCCTGGCTTGTCGGTGTGTACTGACTTTGTGCCATTGTGTGTGATCTGATCTGTAGTATTCCGCCCACTTTTCCAAGTCAGCTAATGTGCACTTGTCTGTCCGTAGGTGACTCGGGATACCCCAACATGCCGTGGTTGCTGACACCCCTCAGGAACCCTGTGACACCAGCCCAGATGCGCTACAATGAGGCACATGGTCGGACCAGGAGAGTGATTGAGCGGACATTTGGTCTCCTGAAGAGCCGCTTCCGCTGCCTGGACAAGACAGGAGGGTCCCTCCCATATGCCCCAGCGAAGGTGTGCAAGATTATCATCGTCTGCTGCATGCTCCACAACCTGGCAGTGCGGAAGGAGTTGCCTCTCATCCAGGATGACAATGACCAACATCCGCCACCTTTGGAGGATCCTGGCCTGGACCACGATGCCAGTGATGATGATGATGATGGTGATGTCCGCACACAGCTCATCACCAACTTCTTTAGCTGAATGTGAGTATCCTGAGGTGTCATGTCAATGATGTGAGTTAGCATGATATGTGTAGGTGGTGCTCTGGTGCTGTTAGAGTGTGTCCATGGGCTACTTGACTGGATGTGTGTAGCGATGTGTGCTTACAGGTAGTCTGTACTCCCCAACAGTGTTGACATGCTAACTTGGTTCTGGGTGGGTATCTTGTAACATGTATTGTGCATGAGTTTTGCTGTTCTGTCCTGTTCTCCATTGCTTTTGACTGTGTGTCATTTCTGTCCTTCACAGGGTACTTTCAGATTCGTTTGGTCAACTGTGTCCACCGACGACGTGATTGTACTTCCAGGGTGGTAGCTGTTGTGTCCCTACAGGTGATGTGCGCCACACCCATGGACTTCCTTCCTTCTACAGTTGTTGACTGTGTGCCCGCTGCCAGGTGGGATTACCTTGCATCTGTAGTGGTTACGACATGTTGCAACTGTGTAATAAACCTGTGCTTCACTTTGTGATGTGCGCTGTCTGTGGTCACACATTTGACTGCCATTTGCTTACTGCACCTGTGGGCTACTTGACTACAACTGGGAATAGGTGTGGTGTCTGTGCATTGCACCGTCTTTCCTGGCAACATCAGTGTAGGCAATGAGTCAGATGGCCTAGGTGTGTATGTGTTGTGTAGCCCTGGTGGTGTGTCTCCCTCATATGTGTCACGTTGCCATTACTCACATGCCTGTGTTGTACTTGCTGTTGCAGTTCGCATACACAGTGTAATTTTGCAGTTCATCATCCCCATGACAGCACCCACGTTGGAATCACAACAGAGGCAAGTATGGTGTATTAGTGTGTTTATTGTGATACATTTGTGTGAATAGTGCACAGGATGGTTAGTGCTGTACATTTATATTGCAATCAGAAGTTCCTAGATGAATTGAAAGTCCTGGTAGACAAAATCCCCAGTATCGGGGCCACAGTTGTCTGAGACATTGGTCCAACTTGTACTCCCCATGTCATGTGTGGGAGTTGTGTTGCCGTCAACAGGGTGAACAGTTTGCGCACAAAGGTGATCATCCAGAACAGGTTCAGGCTTCCTGGGGGTTGCACATGGCCATCGGCCTCTCACTTGCCCCTCCTCGGACGACCCCTCTTCTTTGGGGGGGCCCCTGAAGTGCAGGCTGCTGCGGTGCAGGGGACTCTCCGCCAGAGTCATCCTCCCTCCCTGTGGCAGTTGCAGTTGTTTCAGCACCAGATGTTGTTGGCACACAGGGAGGTGTAGACTGGTTGCTGGTCATCTGGCGGAGGCATTGTAATATGTCCCTATGCACCGCCGTCATCTCTTGCAGTGTGTCCCACTTGGACTCCACGCGGGACATGTGTGAGTCCAAGCGGGCATGATGGGCAGCCTGCTGCTCTTTGATGTCCCTGAATAGCCCCACTACCTGGCTGAGATCTCCGGTGCTGGACTGGTACGCATCGGCTATGCGTGCCAGTTGTGGGTCATCATGCACACCAGACACCTATGCAAGCAGCGACCTCTGTCTCCCACCCCTCCCACCACCCCTGCCGACATGTGCAGTGCGTGCAGTGGCACGCACAGATGACCCTGGTCCCCCTTGGGGGTTGGTGGTGGTGGTGGTGTCCATGGCCCCACGTTGGTCCAGGGTCCCTGTGCTGGTGGTGCTCCTTGTTCTGTCCATGTCGGCAGGGATGGTATTTGTGGTGACAGTCGTTGGAGGGGTGGGTGCAGGGGGTGCAGCTGGTGGTCCTGCTGGTGCTGCAGCTGGTGGTCCTGCTGGTGCTGCATGATGACTTGCACCGGAGGTGCCAGGTTGGTCTTCTTCATCCGAGGAGGGCAGAGGCTGTTCGACACCAGTGAGCTCCGTATCCTCTTGAGCCTGGGACTGGGACTCCTCAGCGTCTGCTGCTGTGTCCCCATCATCACCTGTTTTTGGGAGACACACACAATGTATGTTATGTTTCTGCAGGCATCAATGGTTGACACACCTGACAGTTGTGACTGTGCCTCTGGGTGCGGGCCTGTACATTGCATTGTCCTAAGTTGTTACAGTCAGGGGTTGATATTGGTGTAGCACATTGTCCTGCATTATTTGGGCATTTCTATGTATTTGTTGGGGTGTGAACATGGTCTGCATTGGTTGTATTTGGTTGACAGCCGGCCCTCCTTCCCACCCAGCCAGTCAGTTATCCCACCATGGACTGTGCTTGCATTGCAGGGAGTGAAAGTTGTCTTTCAAGATGTCAGTCAGTGGTGTCCTGCTGTTGGTTGTTGCACAGTTGCCAGCGGGGCCTTGTGCTCCCCACAGCAGTTGCCAGTGTCAGCCATCTTGTCAGTTGTTTTCCACTCCCTGTGATGTGAGCATGGTTCAGGGTGGTGTTGATGGGACAGTTGTGGGGGTGAGCTATGTCTGTGACTATGACTCCCATCATGCTATTGCCTCCACCCCACTTCCCAGCATTCCCATACTTACTTGCTTTTGTGGGGAGTTCAGTGTGTGTGGGTGTGAGAGCAATGGCAAGATGGCTGATAGTGGTGTCCTGCTGTTGGTTGGTGTGGAGTTCCCAGCATGCCCTTGTGCTCCCCACAACACAGCACCAGTGTCAGACATCTTTGATGGGCCTTTCCACTCTCTGTGGGATGTGCATGCGTGAGTGTGAGCTTGCTGGGCCATGTGGGTGGGGGATGTTGAGTTGTGACTACGACTCCCATCATGCTATTGCCTCCACCCCCCTTCCCAGCATGCCCATGCTTCCTTCCCTTTGACTCTGCTTCCCTGTGGGGTTGTGTGCCTGTGCTGACAAGATGGCTGACAGTGTAATCCTGGGGTTAGTTCTGCTACAGGTCCCATGTGTGTCCTTGTGCTTCACTCTGCATGACCCAGTGTTGTGGTTCTTTGTGGGATAGATTATTGGTGTGTGAGGCAATGCATTCTCCCAGGTGAGTTGTGTGGAGTTTGTGTTAAGGGGGAGGTGTGAAAAGCTGCTGGTGACTGTGGTCGGTGCTGTGAGTCCTCCTTCCCACCCAGCCAGATATCCCACCATGGACTGTGCTTGCATTGCAGGGAGTGAAAGTTGTCTTTCAAGATGTCAGTCAGTGGTGTCCTGCTGTTGGTTGTTGCACAGTTGCCAGCGGGGCCTTGTGCTCCCCACAGCAGTGGCCAGTGTCAGCCATCTTGTGAGTCCTTTTCCACTCCCTGTGATGTGAGCATGGTTGTGAGTGGTGTTGATGGGCCAATTGTGAGGCTGAGCAATATCTGTGCCTACTACTCCCATCATGCTATTGCCTCCACCCCCTTCCCAGCATGCCCATCCTTCCTTCCTTTTGACTCTGCTTCCCTGTGGGGTGGGCTGCCTGTGCTGAATGGATGGCTGGGAGTGTTGTCCTGGCAGTTGTTTGGCTAAAAGTCCCAAGAGTGTCCCTGTGCTTCACACAACATAACCCAGGGTGGTGGTTCTTTGTGGGATCTTGAGTTAGGATGTGAGGCATTGCATTCTCCCAGGTGGGTTATGTGGAGTTTGTGTTGAGGGGGTGTGTGAGGGGAGGTGCTTGTGACTATGGTCAGTGCTGCGAGTCCTCCTTCCCACCCAGCCAGATATCCCACCATGGAACGTGCTTGCATTGCAGGGAGTGGAAGTTGTCTTTCAGGTTGTCAGTCAGTGGTGTCCTGCTGTTAGTTGTTGCACAGTTGCCAGCAGGGCCTTGTGCTCCCCACAGCAGTAGCCAGTGTCAGCCATCTTGTGAGTCCTTTTCCACTCCCTGTGATGTGAGCATGGTTGTTAGTGGTGTTGATGGGCCAATTGTGAGGCTGAGCAATATCTGTGCCTACAACTCCCATCATGCTATTGCCTCCACCCCCCTTCCCAGCATGCCTATCCTTCCTTCCTTTTGACTCTGCTTCCCTGTGGGGTGGGCTGCCTGTGCTGACAGGATGGCTGGGAGTGTTGTCCTGGCAGTTGTTTGGCTAAAAGTCCCAAGAGTCTCCCTGTGCTTCACACAGCATAACCCAGGGTGGTGGTTCTTTGTGGGATCTTCAGTTAGGATGTGAGGCATTGCATTCTCCCAGGTGGGTTATGTGGAGTTTGTGTTGAGGGGGTGTGTGAGGGGAGGTGCTTGTGACTATGGTCAGTGCTGTGAGTCCTCCTTCCCACCCAGCCAGATATCCCACCATGGAACGTGCTTCCATTGCAGGGAGTGCAAGTTGTCTTTCAGGATGTCAGTCAGTGGTGTCCTGCTGTTGGTTGTTGCACAGTTGCCAGCAGGGCCTTGTGCTCCCCACAGCAGTACCCAGTGTCAGCCATCTTGTGAGTCCTTTTCCACTCCCTGTGATGTGCGCATGGTTCATGGTGGTGTTGATGGGACAGTTGTGGGGGTGAGCAATATCTGTGACTACGACTCCCATGATGCTATTGGCTACACTGACTTGCCCAGCATACACAGAATTCCTTTCTTTCAGTGGTCTTCACTGTGTGTTGGTGTTGTAGTGGTGGCTACATGTCTGGATGTGTTTGTTAGTTATATTTGTGCAACTGCCTAGCTGTAGTTGTAGTTGTGTTTGTACATGTGATGACACGGTTAAATGTAACTTTGAGATGGCATGTGTTGTGTTTATCTGACTGACATACACATTTTGGGATGATTCTGTTCTGGTTGCTGTGTAATTGCTAAGAGTGCATGGTTTGACTCTCCCCTTGACAGTGATGTGTGTGTGTATTGTGGCAGAATATTGTGTACATTTGTTGTGTACTCACCAGGCTCTGGGATGTTTTCTAGTCCATAGACGCTCACTGGCGGTAGGATGGCCCGCACCTTCTCCTCCCAGGGCCTGAGGTATACTGGCTTGGCAGGAGGGCCACTGCCGGTGTGTTTGCTCAGGAGGTAGTCCTTCTTCAGCAGGTCCCATACCCTCCTGCGCACGTCATACCACCTGTTCTGGATGTCAGTCTTTGTGCGCAGACATGGTGATTGTGCGTTCACCCTGTTGATGATCCTCTCCCACATCTTTGTTTTCTGGGCGATGGGTGTCTGTTGGACCAGTGCGCCAAACAGCTGTGGCTCTACCCTGAGGATCTCGTCTACCATGACTTCCAATTCACTATCTAGGAACTTGTGATTCTTCTTTGGGGGCATGGTGATGGGTGGTGATGGTGAGTGATGTGTGTGTTGGTGTGCAGGTGAAGGTGTGTGAGTCTGTGTTTTGCTGGGTGTATGTGAGGTAGCTATTTGTTGGTGTGCTGATGGTGTGTGGCTTGTGTGAGGGATGAGCTGTGGGTGTGTGGTTGCTGTCTGTTGAGTGCTGGCAGGTGAATTGGATTTGCAAAGGATCATGGTTGGGATTTGTGTCCTTTATATGGGTGGAGTTGTGGGTGTGTCTTTGTTCTCTGTCCCCACCCCCCCCCCAGTATTTATTGGCTTTGTAATTGCTTGTTTGGCCTTTTTTTGTGTATTTTCCCTTAGTACTTTCTGTGCATGTTGGAAACGTTCTTGTGACCGAGTCGGACCCTGCAGTTGTCTCGTACGGTCTTCTCCGTTTCGTTCACGCTGTGTTTGTGCTATTTTCTATGCTGCGTACGCGTCGGTCGCGGTGTTTTGTGTTACTTCGGCTCGCAGTTTTGTATGCGTGTCGGTCGTACGGCTTGTCCTCCGTACGACTCGGTCGTGGTTTTCGCGCCTTGCATCGTACTTGGCGGTTTGGAGTTCGCGGGTACGTTTCGGTCGGATTTGTTCCGGGTGCGTGTCGGTCGGTTCGATTCGCGTGTTTTTCCAGCCGGATTGCTGTTTTCCGTGCGGCTCGGTCGTTCGGCTTGGGTTCCGTACGTGTCGGTCGGATTTTGCACGCTTTGCATCGTACTTGGCGGGTCGGGCGCCACAGGTACGTGTCGGTCGGAATTAATACCGGCTCCGAGTCGGTCGGTGCTTTTTCCGGCCTGAATCGGAATCGACCCCTCAATGTCAACTATTTATACTTTGTCAGTAATTTAATTCAGCTTCTTGACACTCTAGAATTAGCATGAATGTGTGTATGTAATTTTCTGTGGTTAGTTGCCAGCTTTAACCTTATGGTTAAAGCATGTCAAGCTGAGGAGATCAGTTCCCAACTTACTATGTTCTTTGCTGATATTGATAGACTCTAGCTACATCTCCCTTAAGTAAACAGTGTTTCTCAATGTGGGAGAATAGGATGGAAATGGCTTAGAAGTCATAGATACAGTGGTGTCTATCTGACATCTGTTGGTTTGCAGATAGTGATATTAACACTACAAAAAAGAGTGACAGGACTATCAATAATCACCTATCCCCAAGCAGCGCTATAATATTACAAGTGATTAGTGAGACACATGCAAATAGGTCCAGAAAACATTATTCTAATCTAGCTAATTACTGAGAGGTAGAAGGTAAATGTACTTCTAACCTAGTAGAGGGAATGATGTTAGGAAGCTCCTCCTTTCTTCTACAACTAAGATTGTGGGTCAGAACTACCTGTGACCAGTCTGAGCAAATTGAAAACAGTGCCAACAACACAAAAGAAATAGTCGCCATTGTGAAGGAATTCACATCCTCTGCTATGCTATGCTTTGCTAGGGGATTTATAAAGTGCATGGTGACCAAAAGGCCTCCCAACACTGGCGGTCAGAGAGAACCACTACATCAAGAACTGATTCGTTAGCTGAGAATCTGTTCCTAAAGAGCCAAGTCTTAGGGGATTTTCAGAAGCTCAACTCATTGTTCATGGAATGAATGGCCAAAAGGAGAGCATTCCACAGCTTGGCCGTGTTAAAGCTAAAAGACCATCCTCCACTTCGAGCCCTTCTGACCCTGGGGATGGTAGCTACAAATTAGTTGGTGGATCTGAGAAGCCTTTTTGGGAGTAAGGGGTGACCGGTTGGCGAGAGATGGGAGGGCCTCTCACATCAAAGGCTCTGTGCACCGTGCACAAGGATTTAAATTCAAACTTTTGGGCAATGGGCGGCCAGTGGAACTCAATCAGAACCTGTCTGGTTGATTCATACCTATGAATACTCAAGAGCAGTAGTACGGCTGCATTTTGCATGACTTGGAGTTTACGAATAACTGCCTTGGGAGCACCTAGGTAGAGTGAGTTGCCTTAAACCAGGCAAGAAAGAATCAGTGACTGGACTGCCAGACTCATCAAGGGCTGAGGAAGAAGAGGCAGAATCTTGTGCAACATGTGCATGATTCCAAAAACAAGAGGCTGACAGATGGTAGTCTGACTTTCCATGGTCAGGGTTTTTTTCCAGCCATACCCCAGGCTTTTTATAGCTGGTTTAGGAGAAGGAGTAGGACCAAGGCAGACTGGCCAATCAATGGCTCTTTGGAATGGAAATTATTACAGAGAATCATAAGCTCTGTTTAGGCTCCATTCAACTTAAGGCAAGACTTGTTCATCCAGCTGGCCACCTGTTCTTGACATGGTCCCAAAGTGGTCACTGAATGGTCCACGTCTGGGGCAAGAGAAAAAAATAGCTGGGTATTGTCTGCATAGGAGACTATGAAAATCCCAAAGGAAGTTAGGATATCCGCCAAGAGTTGCAAGTACACGTTGAACAATGGAGGACTAAGAGAGGAGGCCTTGCGGCACTCCACAGGTAACTGGTAGAATAGCAGAGGAACAAGTCTTATCAAAAACCTGGAAGGATCTATAATTCAAGAAGGAGCCAATCCAGTCCAGAGCTTTTCCTTTGATACCGGCCTTAAGAATCCTCTCTAAGAGTGTAAAGTGGTCCATGGTGTCAAAGGCTGCACTGAGGTCCAAAAGAACAATTGCTACTGAATCCCCTTGATCAAGTCTCTTTTTCACATCCTCCACCACCGCTAACAGATCGGTTTCGGTGCTGTGCTGTGCTTAGGCCGAAAACCAGTTTGAGTGTGGTGTATGAATGAATTGACCTCCAGGAATTCATAGAGATGTCTGTTAAAGTATTTTTCCACCATCTTACTTATGCCTGGAAACAAGGAGATGGGGCAAAAATTCCATGGACATTTAGGGTCAAGGTTGGGCTTTTTTAAAATGGATTTCACCACAGTGTGTTTCCAAGGTTGGGGCACCAGACCCTTCTCCAGGGGGAGGTTGACCATTTCGAGCAAGGTGGAGAAAATAGTCTGGGCTCCAAGAGGAAGAATCCTTGGAGGTGCAGGGTCAAAAAGAGGATCCAGATTTAATTTTGATAAAAAGTTTGGCAAACGCATTCAAAGAGAGAGGTGGGACTTCCAACAAGTTAGATGGGTTGGATTCCTTGTTGAGACTTAGGCTTGTGAACTTAGGACATCCCTCCCCTTTGAAAGAAGAGGTAAGTATCTGATATTTTAGTATTAACATAGGTAATCAGGGCATTACATTTATCATTGGAGGGTTTGGAGGGCGGTCCAATGGAGTTAGCTTCGAGAAGTGTTTTAGTGATTTTTTACATCTTCTTTGGGGAGGTAGCGGCTTCTTGAATTCTAGCTGCATAGTAAGCTCAGTACCCAGTTCTCCTATTATTTTCAGCACCAAAATCATCAATCAATATTTACCGCTGCTCTATTTATTTATAATACTGCCTACATACACACTGCATTTCGAAGATGGTTATATTTGCGAAGACGTTTGTCTTCCACAGAGTGTGATAATAATGACGTGTTTTTATAGCACATTACAATGTGGCTGTAAAAATGTTTTATTATTACCAAATGTATTACTATCATTCTATGTGAAAAGATGAATTGACCTTGCCGGATTCATACACGTGTGAATTCTCTTTCAAGACATTATACTTGCTTCAGTATAATGGTAATTGTACTAAAAATGTAATCAGTTTTATTTAACTGTGAATTAAAAGTTTGATTTCATTTTTTTTTGTCACCACTGTGATTTCCCACACTGCTTAACAATACGCTGCTGTACTGTGTGCATTTTTTATTCCAAATATTTGTAGAAGGCATGTTAAAAGATGTACCTAATATTTATTAGAAAGGCGAAATGTAAATATTCTCAGCTTTGTAAATATATAAGATATTATTTAACATGCAGCTAATGTCAATTGCGTTTTCTGAAAGCTTTTTTTAAAGCTATCATCTCACCCAGACACTTTTCCTTACAGCAGCATTAATCTGCATCAAATTTAGGGCCTTATTTAGATCTCAGCGGATGGAATACTCTGTCACAAACGTGACGCATAACCCATCCGCCATATTGCGATCTGCATAGGATATAATGTGATCGTAATATGGCGGACGGGATCTCCGTCACGTTTGTGACAGAGTATTCCTCTCCGCCACAATCTAAATGAGGCCCTTAGTCTTAAATTCGCAATTTTTGATAGCACAGATGATATTTTGCCTAGAATGACAATTCTGTAACCAAAATGTGTTTTACTAGCATAGATAATGAGGCAGGATTGGATGAATTTGGAAAAAGATTCCACTGCCATCCTACCATATACAAACAAGCACTCAAAAAAAACCTGTAGCTCTAGCTCATAACTGAAAATGTCAGTGCGCTCTATTGGATTTGTCACTGCTTGTGATAATATTGGTAACTACTGAAAAAAGGATGGTACATTTTTCATAAAGGATATGATATTAACCATGAATCCTAGTATTCACTTTTTAAGAGCCCCTGGGGCCTATTCAAAAACTGTATTTTGTAGTACGTTTTGTAGTACTACAATAGTACTACGAACAAACTACTAAATGATATTCACAAACCTACGTGAACGGTAATAACCTACGCCTCTCCTATCTTTTTCTGTGTAGAGATCTCTGCTCGACTACGGAATCTCCACACACATAAGTATATGTTTCAGTGGTAAATGTGAAAGAACAGGGGGCAGTCGCTGGAACATGGTGAATACCTACTACTGAAGGGGAGGGAAATGGGGAGGAGCAACGAGGGTTTAAGGGAGGGCTAGGGACTGGTTTAGGAAGGACGTGTACCCACCCACAAAAGAGTAAATCCGTTGCTCGTCACAAACTTCCCTTCGAAAGTTATTACAGCTAAAAGGGACCCAAAACAGTAGTAAATTACTGCAGCTGAAGTAAGTCCAGCACTATACGTAGCCAACCACTGGTACCGCAACACCCTCCTATAGAAAATAATGGAGGCACAGGCTTAAAATAAAACCCCACAGGAAATAATGTTAAATTAAATTGCTATTATTATTAGTATCATTATTATTATTAAAAATGGTTAAGATTAAGAAGTGTATACAATTAAGCATATTATTTAATTATAAAATATTTTAATACCTTTTTGCACTAAAACGTTTGTCTAACAATACATTGCATTGCATGTAATTTTAGATTACTATTAATTAATTCTATACATCGCTTTTCATTTCTTTTTTTACTTTAGCTGGGAATGTATTTTTTAATTTAAACCTGAGAATTTGAGAAACATTTTTTAATTCAATTTAATATATTTAAGTTAATTAAAGATTCATTTCAAAATGTAGATAATAGTGCTGTTGCATTTTTTCTTTATTTCTACATTTAAAATAAATATATACAGTTAATTTAAAATAATATTTGACACAAAATATTTTTACAAAGTATTTCCAAGTTTAATAAACTTTTGTACTTTTCCCTATAAAGGGTGACTCTGTAATTGGGGAGGAGATCTCCAGATTATAAAGCATAGGGGAAAGTCCTCCATTCTTTACCATATGGAGATCTCTGCAGCAGGTGCATAATTTAACAAAATTCTGCTGTAATTTATCATAATTATGCAAAACCATACTAAGCAATTTTTACACACCCCTAGTATTTGCTTGATGAGGGTCTGGTTCCTAGTTTGCCTCTCTCCTCTGAACAGACTTACTGGATACAACCCAAACAAATACAGTGCTGTTATTGGGCTTTTCTATTCCCTGTAACAATGCACCAATCAACGGGTGTGCTGTGATGCTTTCATATTAAGTGCAACATCATCAGTAACAACACCCTCTATGCGGTGAGCACACTCTCTTGCTTAGTATCAACATAAAACCAGCCCAGCGAGGTACCAATTTTGTCTGTGTAAAGGCACTGACAAAACTAGGTTACAGGAGCCTGGACCTCATCTTGATGAGGTGAGCAAACCAACCCTTCCTGTAAAGAGGTGAGTTTCAAACTGTTCACTCCCTTCTCCCTCTAACAAAGAGTATACAGTTTACCTTGCAGAGTGTGATTAGAGAGGGTTCCCAGGTGCCCCTTCAATGGGACTCCTTCCCCTCCATACAGGGTAAGATTCAAATCTGAGATTAGCACTCAGCAAGATGACACTAAGATTTGTCTGTTAAGAGTATGACACTTTTGGGAATTACACGGATGAGTTTACTGTGTTTCACTAACGGATCCCAGTGTACTGTGTTCAGCATTTATTATGAGCATAGAAAAAGTATATCTAAGTAATAACATAGTAGGGGAGGGGACATATAAATATGATAATTGAGTACCCATGAATCACAGAAACAAAAACACAAAGGGCCAGATGTATCAAGATAGCATTTTGCGATTCCCTAATTGCGAATCACAAGGATTCGCAATTAGGAATTGCAAAATGCAATGTATGAAGGTGTATAGGACACCTTTTGCGATTCCTAGGGGGTCGCAATTGACCTACCTCATGAATATTAATGAGGTAGGTCGCAATTTGCGACCCCTTAGGAATAGCAAAAATCACGGGATGGTGGCCTGCTGAGATCAGCAGGCCACCAAGTCCGTGATTGCTTTTAAATAAAGCAATCTTTTTTTTTGCAAAGCAGCCCGTTTTCCTTAAAGGAAAACGAGATGCTTTACAAAACGAAAAATGAAAAGTTTTCATTTCATTTTTTAAGAGCAGGCTGTGGTCCGTGGGACCACGGCCTGCTCTTAAAAATGGATTTACAAACATTCACAAAGGGGAAGGGGTTCCTTGGTGACCCCTTCCCATTTGCGAAAAGGTTACCACCTACTTGAAGTAGGTGGTAAAATGCGAACGTTTTGCGACAGCAATTGCGGTCACAAAACATTCATACATACCGATGCGATTCGGTATTAGGAAGGTATTAGGCCCTAAACACGCCCCTTCCTAATACCAAATCGCAAACCCATTTGGCGATTCGGTAACAGTTTACCGAATCTCAAAATTCGGTTTGCTACATCGGAAAAACAATTTTTGCGATCGCAAACAGGCAGATTCTGCGAATCTGCCCATTTGCGCACGCAAAAAGGCTTGTGTCAGAAAGTACCTGAATCTCCACGGAAGCAGAATGGATGCTAATTTCCCAACGCCCACCCACCGGTGCCGCCACCAAGTATTTCTGGTAGCACCCACCAGCAGGGGGGAAAGGGGAATGGGACAGAGAAGAGACAACTTCAGATTGGTGATAACCCTCTCGCTAGCTGGAATCTTCACTTGGGTATTTCTTCTTGTTTGCTGCAACCCGTTACGATCCCTGGAAGGGGAGAGCACCTAATGCACAGAAGAAGAAGAAAACAATAAATCATACTACTCTAACATCCCTCAATTTCTTTCTAATGCTATAGAAGAGCTCCTACCAATTACTTCTGAAGTTCTAGCCTCTCTTCTTATGATTCTTGTTAAAGGTTTACAGAATTAATCATAAACACTACAGTTATGCATCAGACCAGGAGGTCTGAGGAAATGAAAGTCAATGTTCTCTCTTGAACTCTGAAGGCTTCCGTTAGACTGAGTTCGCCAACCCTATTTCTCCAAGAGAGTCGCTATCTTAATGATGTGCGCAAAAAAGAGCAGGGGAGGAAAAGTAGGGAGGAAAGGAAAGATCACCAATAGGGAGGCAAGGAGAGAACTGTTCAGTAAGCAATGCAGGAATAGTTCTTACTGACTTTCCAACGATGATGAACTCAGGAGAAATCCTGCCAACGTGCTGAAGGAGTTCTTCAAGCGATACCTTCAACCTGCGGAGACTGGGACTGCTGAAAACTCTTCAACTCCGAGACTGAGCAAGTCTGAGGCTGCTAAATTCGAAAGACACTGCACTCAGATACTGCGGTTGCGCAAACGGAGACCGCTACAAGAAAGAGACGCCGCTCTTTCACAGGAGGTTGAATACGATGACACTTAAGTCAGGAAACCAAATACTGAAGTCTAAATTAGTCCGCCTCCCACTCAGTAACAACTGAGGAGGAGCGGACAGAAAACAAACTCTAGTCAGGGGATTCTAAATTGAAGTTCGCAGAGGAGCGCGTGTACACTCGTCTTAAGCCTCCAACTCTCGTGAGAGGATTCTAACGTAGATGACTGCATAAACGTGGACAAATGCGTCGGCCATCTTGAAATATTCCAATCCGAACTAATTCTGCAGATTTCTCCAATGGTTGATCATTGGAGGTTTCACTAAAATCTTTCTTCTTTTCTGACTCCTCCTCAACCCGCCTTGAACCACAGAGATAACATTAATCTGATTCCTGACAGTACCCCTTCTCAAAGGCCGATTTATCGGCCCAGGCTTGAGAGGATGCTGTGTGTGAAATCTTCGCGTGAGTCGAGGGGCATGTGTCAGGGACTGTCCGGGACTATGTCGGGAACACAGTCAGGGACTTGGACAAGGACTGGGAACTGGGTAGAAAAGGTACATAGAAAGAGGAGTACAGCGCTGCCCAGGATCATACAGGGAGTCAGAGGAGAAAAAGGGATCCAAAGGGGAAGCCTGTACAAGTGAACAAGATGGGTAAGACTCAGAAAGGAAGGGCACTCACGAGGCAATTTAGCATTCAGAATAACTACACCCAGGACGAATGTGCAAGACATACATATGAAACAACATTAACAATAAAGGGGAGTGTGGGGTAAAGCACTCAGGAGCTCCACACGGTAAGACTGAAGCTCAGTAAGTTCCTCACCCACAATTGCTGTTACAGATACTGACTGAAAATACCCACATATAGGATATGTATGCAAAGGCAGGGTCTGTGGAGCTTATACCTATGGTGATGTTATAACAGTAACTCAAAGACAATACTCACAGTGATCAAGAAACACCACCTAGGTAGTCAGCTGTGCCCACGGATCCTGGCGATCAAACAGGAACACGCAAGGCAGTAACAGCAAAGGGGTAGAACTAAACACAAGCACAATAGACAAGGAGCTAGCAAGGAGGAGTGCTTAACAGGAAAGGATGGAAATCATAGGGCACACTTGGCAGAAAGCAGGTAACAAACATACAAGGTAACTGAAGCAAGACAGCAGAATAGAAAGACAGCAAACTAGAACTGGAACCAAGGAAATGGGAAGAAAGGCAGGGACTGGAAAAGGATATACAGAAGGGGAGGCTACAAGGGTATACTAGAATAGTGCAGGTTCAGGAATCAAGAAAACAAAGCATAGAAGGCAGTGCTGGGGCAGGAACAAGAATTGAGCAAAAGCTCAGGAGTCAAAGTAGCACTGCAGGCAGTGCTAGGTCAGGAGAAGGGAAACTGCTGCAGGTCAGGAACAAGGAATGCTAAGGCTCAGGAGTCAGGGTAGCACTGCAGGCAGTGCTAGGGCAGGAGAAGGGAAACTGCTGCAGGTCAGGAACAAGGAATGCTAAGGCTCAGGAGTCAGTGTAGCACTGCAGGCAGTGCTAGTTCAAGGGAACAGGAAATAGCTACAGCTCAGGAAACAAGGAGTCAAGAGAGCACTGCAAGCAGTGCAAATCAGGCACAAGAAATAGCTGAAGCCCAGGAACAGGAATAGCTATAACTCAGGAAACAAGGTAGCACTGCAGGCAGTGCTAATTCAGGTACAAGGAATAGCTATAGCTCAGGAACTCAGGAAACAAGGTAGCACTGCAGGCAGTGCTAATTCAGGTACAAGGAATAGCTATAGCTCAGGAACTCAGGAAACAAGGTAGCACTGCAGGCAGTGCTAATTCAGGCACAAGGAATAGCTATAGCTCAGGAACTCAGGAAACACTGGAAACAAGGATTGGCCTCACCGGTATACAGCTACAATGACCAACACTGGGCTGAAGGGAGCTGGGGCTTAAAAGAGCTCTCAGTAATCACATGCATCAGGTGTGAGCAGGCTAGCAGCAGCCAGCCACAGGTGAGCTGAATTCCTCCACCCATCCTTGGCCTGCAGGGGTGGAGACAAAGCAGTGAGCAGGGAATTCTGGGTAATGGAGTTTCAGGCATGAGTAGGCTGGCTTCAAATATAAGCAGGCTGGCTTTCACAAAACCCGGCATGGATTGGGAATGGATGTCAATTCCCAATAAGTGTCCAAATGGCTGGAAGTCAGGATATGCATGCAGGGGAGGGTCTGGAAGCTTATTAGAAGACTAGAAAGTCCCACTATGCGGCCCCCTGGTGGTGGGTACGAGAGCACAGGGAGCAAATCGTGACAGCATGAACATCTACTGCTAATTCCCAAGACCTATCCTCAGGCCCATAACATTTCCAGTCCACTAGATAGTAAAGCTTTCCCTTGGTTCTTTTAGAGTCGAGAATATCCTTTACTTCATACTCAGTATGCTCTTTCTATCAACAGAGGTGCTGGAGGGTTCGCTAATCTTGTATAGGGAGCACTTTTCTTGAGTAGAGATACATGAAAGATTGGATGAATGCCTTTATTAGGGGGTAATTTCAATTTGACCGTGACTGGCCCTAGTATTCTTTCTATCTCATAAGGCCCCACAAAACGTGGTTGGAATTGTCGATTACCCTTTAAATGAAGGTGACGTGATGACAACCAGACTTGATCTCCCACCCGGTACTTTAGTGCAATCTTCCGGTGTTTATCTGCCTGTTTCTTGTACCCCACTTTGGCCTTCGCGAAGTTGGACTCGGCTGGCTTGAGAATAAGGATTAAATCTTTCATTAAGTCTTTTACTGCTGGGACCCCCATGTCTCCTTGGCCAATAAAAGGATTCGGATGTCTGCCAAAATTTAACAAGAAATGAGATTACCCAGTGGAAATTTTTTTAGCATTATTAAATGCAAATTCTGCCATCCTGAGTAACTTGGACCATTCACCCTCCTGATCCAGAAGGAACATTCTGAGGTATTGCTCCACCTCTTGCTGACCCTTTCAGTTTGACCATCTGTCTCAGGATGATAAATGGTCGAGTGTCTGACTTCTACTCCAAGGCCATGCATGAAGGCTCTCCAGAAGTGGGATATGAACTGAGAGTCCCGATCCGAAATCAAAACTTTTGGAACCCCGTGAATCTTGACTATGTGTTCACTAAACTGCTTAGATAACTCTTTGGCAGTGGGGACCCCTTTTAAAGGAAGAAAATTACTCATTTTCGTGAAAGTGTCTACAAAAACTAACACTGTGTTGAACCCATGACTAGGAGTTAGTTCAACTATCAAATCCATGGTGATAGTGTGCCAAGGTTGGGAAGGGGTGGGCAAAGGGTGCAATAGTCCTTGGGGTGCTTGTCTCATAGTCTTTCCCCGGGCACAGGTTTCACAGGTAGCTACATATTGTTTAACATGAGATTGAACTTCTGGCCACCAAAAATAGCATTGAACCAAATCGAGAGTCTTTAATACTCCTTTGTGACCTGCTAAAGGTTGATCATTGCACGCATGTAGGGCTTTTTCTTGAAGTTCTTTAGTAGGTAAGTACAAAGCACCATGACAATAGGGCAGTTGATTGAGTACTTCTCTTCCGGAACCTTGCCAGGTCGAATTGGAGATTTCTTCTGAGGTAAAACTTTTCCCTACCTCTTCTTTAAAATCCATCAAAGAGATGGTACGGATAATCTTAGACTCAGGAATTATGGTTTGTTGGATCAGAGGATGTTCTTGAGTTTCTGTTTGAATCCTGGACAAGGCATCAGCCTTGCCATTTTTGTTCCCAGGACGGTAGGTAATCACAAAGTCAAAGTCTGCTAAGTAGAGGGACCATTGTAACTGTCGTGGAGTCAAGGTCTTGGCGGTCTTTAAATACTGCAGATTCTTATGGTCAGAATATACAGTCACCATATGTGTATAGCTCCTAATAAATAATGCCTCCACTCATCAAAAGCATCTTTTACAGCCAATAATTCCTTTTCCGCAATTGTGTCGTTGATTTCTGCAGGAGTTAACTTCCTGGATCTGAATGCCACTGGATGTAACTGCCCGGTGTTCTTATGGCATTGAGATAGAACTCCTCCAATTGCCAAATCGGATGCGTCAGCTTCCACAAAGAAGGGTTCCGCTGGGTCTGCGTGAAGTAGGATGGGGGCGGACGGAAAATTCTTCTTGAGAAACACAAAGGCCTGCTCCGCTTCTTTTGACCACTGAAAATTCACTCCCTTTTTTAGGAGCTTAGTGATGGGAACGATATTTTGTGAAAATCCTTGAATAAAACATCTATAGAAGTTAGCAAACCCCAAGAATCGTTGAACTTCTTTTACATCTTTTGGGGAAGGCCAATTGACAACTGATTGAACCTTCTTTAGATCCATGGTAACTCCTTCTGGGGATAGAACAAATCCCAGGAATTCCACTGTTTGAACACTAAAGGCACATTTTTCTAGCTTCACATACAATTAGTGGTGACATAATCTTTCCAATACCATTCTGACATGTGCTGGGTGCTCTTGACGAACTTTGGAATATATCAAGATATCATCCAAATAGACGACTGCAATCTTATCAATTGAATCTCCCATGATGTCGTTGATAAAATGCTGGAAGGCTGCTGGAGCATTGCAGAGGCCAAATGGTATAATTTGATATTCAAATAAACCATATTTCTTTCGAAATGCAGTTTTCCATTTGTGACCTTCTTTAACATGAATGAGATGGTATGCCCCTCGAAGATCCAATTTAGTAAAAATCTGACCTTCCTTGACTTGGTCAAGGAGTACCGAGATCAGAGGTAGTGGATAACGGTTTTTTATGGTCACTCGATTCAATGCTTGGTAGTCAATGCAAGTCCTCAGCGATCCTTCCTTCGTAGGGATGAAAAAGAAATGAGAGGATACTGGAGACTGTGGAGGCCTAATAAAGGAATTGGGCGTATAACGATCCAAGTATTCTTTTAGATATCAATTTTCAGCTTCTGTCAAGGCATATATCCTAGAACAGGGAAGGACTGCTCCAGGTTCCAAATCTATGGTGCAGTCATATGGATGATGAGGAGGTAATTTCTCAGCTTCTTGTTCACAAAAAACTTCTTTGAAATCTTGGTACTCAGAAGGGATTTTGGTTGAATTAATTATGCAAATGGATTCTCCTCCTAAAGAAAGCAAGGAAGCTTGCGAAGGCTCAGGACATGCACTTTGGTTGTGATAACAATGTTCCGAACAGTACATGGAGTTCATTTCTACTGTTCGGTTCTCCCAATCGATGGTAGGATTGTGTGTAGTGAGCCATGGTAAACCCAAAATCATCTGAAATTGTGGGGTATCGATAAGATTGAATTGGATAATTTCACGATGACCATCTGCTTGAATCAATTCCAGCGGTTCCGTATGTCGAGTGATGGGTCCGGAAGAAAGGTTAGTCCCATCCACCGCCCGAACTAATTCACTCCTTTCTTTAAGAATGGCTTTTACCCCAATCTTTTGCGCATACTTGATTTTGCAGAAATTTCCTGTGGCTCCGGAATCAATCATAATAGCCACCCCTGCAATTTCTTGATTCTGAAACTTAATAGTCATATGCAAAATCAAATGAGGTGCCAACGTTTGCAGCGTATTCATAATGTGATGGGATTCTGGAACCGTTTTATTCTCTGGCACCATCAGAGCGACCCCGTCTACTAATGGTTTTGCTTGTTTCCCTTCAAATAAATCTTTGGTCTTTTTGAGCATTCCTTGACAAAATGCCCGGAGGCTCTGCAATACATACACAACTTCTTCTGTCTTCGTTGTTCTTTTTCTTCCTTACTTAATGGGCCTCGTACCACTCCAATTTGCATCGGTTCCACCTCCGAGGAAGTGGTGGAGGTTTTTCCAACTTCTGATCTGGCTCGGTTAAATCTTGGGGGAGGAAAGCGGAAATCTTTTGTCTTTTCTCCTTTTCGCTCAGTCCATCGAAAATCGATTTCCAAAACTAAATCCACCAGAGCCGATAATTCAGAAGGTCGGTTAGGAATTTGTGCTAGGGTATCTTTGATTTAATCTCGTAACCCTCGATAGAAAAGAGTTGCTCTCTTCTCCTCTGGCCAGTTGGTCTCCACGATTAACTTATTAAATTGGGTCAAATAGGTCACTAAATCCTTGTTACCTTGACTTAATTCTAACAACTCATTGTCGGTAGCCTGAGAAATATTTCTTCTGTCGAGGATCCTTAAGAATTCAGATTTAAATTGCTCAAAGTCATAAAGGAATGGGTCATCTCTAGACACCATAGGCATTGCCCAGTTGGCCGCACTCCGCTCAGATAAGATAGAATAAAGGCTACTCAGGACTGAGCGCCAGGGAATAGGGTAGGTCGACACATGAAATGGAGGGAACACTGCATCAAAAAAAGTTGGGCCTTTGTGGATCCCCAGAAAACCTTTCGGGAGAAGCCAAGGGAATCAGTGGGAAAACTGAATGAACCACCTGCGCTACTGTTCTTGGGTTAGACTTGGATGAGGAACTATGAGAAGTGGACGGGGATATAGGAGTGGTTCCAGCGATCAACCCATTTACCCTCTGCGTCAATAAAACTGTTTCTTGACGGGAAGCTACAATGTCTTGTTTTAAATTCTTATTTTCCTCTCTTACCGCTCCTAATTTCCTTTGAATAACCTCCAACATTTCTCCCAGGGATTTTAAAATAAAACCCTCCGCCATTCTGCCTAGGTGGAGTAAATTTCGTGGGCACTTAAATCTGTCAGAAAGTACCTGAATCTCCACTGAAGCAGAATGGATGTTAATTTCCCAACGCCCACCCACCGGTGCCGCCACCAAGTTTTCTGGTAGCGCCCACCAGCATGGGGGAATGGGACAGAGAAGAGACAACTTCAGATTGGTGATAACCCTCTCGCTAGCTGGAATCTTCACTTGGGTATTTCTTCTTCTTTGCTGCAACCCGTTACGATCCCTGGAAGGGGAGAGCACCTAATGCACAGAAGAAGAAGAAAACAATCAATCATACTACTCTAACATCCCTCAATTTCTATCTAATGCTATAGAAGAGCTCCTACCAATTACTTCTGAAGTTCTAGCCTCTCTTCTTATGATTCTTGTTAAAGGTTTACAGAATTAATCATACACAGTACAGTTATGCATCAGACCAGGAGGTCTGAGGAGATGAAAGTCAATGTTCTCTCTTGAACTCTGAAGGCTTCCATTAGACTGGGTTCGCCAACCCTATTTCTCCACGGGAGTCGCTGTCTTAAGGGAAACAGCGTTTACAACGCTGTCATTGCATCGCGCTACCATTACAAAGTGGTCATTACAACGACCGCGCTGTTAGTACGCGATGCAATTACATCGCAAGTCATTACAACGACTTGCACTGGGGGGCGCTCAGGTATTGGAAATAAATCCCAACACCTTCCCTACTGTTGCGCAAACTGGAGTAGGAATAGTAATTAATACTATTCCTAAGTCCAGCGCGCCCCCTAGTGCAAGTCGTTGTAATGACTTGCGATGTAAATGCATCGCGTACTAACAACGCGGTCGTTGTAACGACCGCGTTGTAATAGTACGCGATGTTATAGCATGCGTTGTAACATGCTATATTCCTATCTTAATGATGTGTGCAAAAAGGAGCAGGGGAGGAAAAGTAGGGAGGAAAGGAAAGGAAAGATCGCCAATAGGAAGGCAAGGAGAGAACTGTTCAGTAAGGAATGCAGGAATAGTTCTTACTGACTTTCCAACGATGATGAACTCAGGAGAAATCCTGCCAACGTGCTGAAGGAGTTCTTGAAGCGATACCTTCAACCTGCCGAGACAGGGACTGCTGAAAACTCTTCAACTCGGACACTGCGAAAGTCCGAGGCCGCTAAATTCGAAAGACACTGCACTCAGATACTGCGGTTGCGCAAACGGAGACCGCTACACGAAAAAGACGCCACTCTTTCACAGGAGGTTGAATACGATGACACTCAAGTCAGGAAACCAAATACTGAAGTCTAAATTAGTCCGCCTCCGACTTGGTAACAACTGAGGCGGAGCGGACAGAAAACAAACTCTAGTCAGGGGATTCTAAATTGAAGTGCGCAGAGGAGCGCGCGTGCACTCGTCTTGAGCCTCCAACTCTCGTGAGAATATTCTAACGTAGATGACTGCATAAACGTGGACAAATGCGTTGGCTATCTTGAAATATTCCAATCCGATCTAATTCTGCAGATTTCTCCAATGGTTGTTCATTGGAGGCTTCACTAGAATCTTTATTCTTTTCTGACTCCTCCTCAACCCATCTTGAACTACAGAGATAACATTAATCTGATTCCTGACAGCTTGATACATCTGGCCCAAAAACTCAATACCAGACAAGTTTTTTTTTTTTAAAGTAACAAAACAATTAATTGTTTTGGTACTTACAGACCATTTGAACCACTGGATATGAGTGACTTTTTTTAAATATTGCCTGGTATAGTTTTTCCATTATTGTTTCTGTGAAAAAGCATATAGAACCCTCGATTTTCAATGGCCCTTTGGGTTTCTTTCTACATCCTGAATGCTCAGGCTAGGATGAACCATGTGTACTGTTATTGTACACACCTAGCCCAGTAGACAAATAGTTATATGGTAAGTAGAGAGAAGGTTAACCTTGAATGGGGATCCAGATAGTGAAGTAAAATGGTAGACTTTGCATGAGGCTTAAGAAAAAAGACTAACATGTTCACCAAAGAGTTGAGGATCATTGGCTATCCTCTATAGGTCCGAAGTTTTTCTGTTTTAACATTAACATGTAACTAGAATAAAATTACTTATAGTTAACCTACAGATAATTTGAGTTTTATGCATTTTGTATCCCACCATCTGACTACATAAAACATTCAAACAAAGATCTCCATTAGGAGCTCCTAATTGATGGAGGCTGTCTGGGATACCAGTAATGGAATCTAGACGATGAGCAAGGGGGTTGAGAGTTTGCATCCTTTTCACAAAATATACCTAGGCATGTATAACCCCATCTAAATGGTAGCACAAGCAATCCCAAACTAATTTAGGTCTTCTTGGGCTTCGTCAGGGAAGTTCAGCTTGTGTCCTTTGACACAGTGAGCATGTGACCACATGTTTGCATACTCATAAACTAAAAAGGTATGGGTGGAATGCTTAAATTAATTTCAGTCAATGGTAATTAATTGGGGATGCACATAGGATTCATATTGGATGACTGTAATATGGTCGTCTTTTGCCACTGAGAAGCTCTGTAAGGGTAGGAAATGAATATTTGTGTAATATTTACTATACTTGATAAGGCGCTGGAGCATGTTATCCATGGAAGCCCAGTGTTAATAATTTAGGATCTGATTTAGAGTTTGGCAGTTGCAGATGGGCAGTCAAAAAGCATCTGTTTGACCGTCCGCTGTCAGACTCATCAATCTCCACAAGTCGTATGCTGGTGCCACAAACTCCTTACCCCTGTAGATTCTTTCCAGGGTCCATTTAGACAGCTGACTAAAAGAAAGACAGATATTTCAGGATGCAGAACTTTGTAATTCATGTCTGCCTTAGTTCAGCTATCCTCCGGGTCATGCCTCAGTCTGGTCCTTGGGTTGCGTTCTTTTGGGCACCGTCCTACTGAAGTAATTTAAACTATGCTCAAGAGAAAATTCCCTAAGTTCCTAGGCCCCAGCTTCTACTTACCTTGGACTGGTTCTCCAACTAGTCTAAAGCCCTTTCATGCCTGGCTGTCTGTCTCAAGACCTGGCTTGCTGCCCTCCACTATTCTCTCTCTCATCTGCTCTCATTCACTCCTTTCACATTCTCGCTCTTCTGCTCTCATTTGTTCGTCATTGTGCCAGTTTCTGTGCTTTGCCCTTTGTGCCTGCTTTGTTGCTTTGTCCAGTCTTTTGTACCCATCTTTGTGCTCCTCCTCATCTTTGACCTGTGCTTTGTCTTTTGTGCTTTGTCTTTTGTGCCCATTATGTTGCTCTGTCCAGTCTTTTGTGCCAGTCTTTGTGCCTTTTCTCGTCTTTGACCTGTTTTTGTCTTTTGTGCTTTGGCTTTTGTACCCATCTTTGTGCTCTTCCTCGTCTTTGACCTGTGCTTTCTGTTTTGTGCTTTGTCTTTTGTGCCCGTTATGTTGCCCTGTCCAGTCTTTTATGCCTGTTTTTGTGCTCTTTCTCGTCTTTGACTTGTGCTTTGTCTTCCGTTCTTTTTCTTTGCTCTCTATAGACTTTTGTGCACATTTTTGTGCTCTTTCTTTTCTTTTTGTGCCTGTATTTGTGCCCGTTTTGTTGCCTTAACTCATTTCTGCAAACTGCTTTTTCAGCTTTTCTCCTCCTTTCTCCCCTGCTTCTCCCCTCACTCCAGGGACCCCCCCACTTCCCTTCTCCTGCGCTTTTTCCACCTACCTCCTCCATCTTCTCCTTACCTGTTTCTCCTGTGTCTTCCTTGTGCCTTCTCCCGCTGCGGATTCCCACCTCTCCCTAGCCATGTCCCCCGCGCTCCTATCCCTCCTATTATCTACTTATTGTCAGCCGCTGCACGATAGGGCAGCTGGTGCGTGCAGTGGGCGCACCACTGACGTGCCAAAGGCACACCAAATGCAAGTCCGTCTGAGCCCATCCGTGCTCAGCACCATGGACCTTGGTCCATCCAACTGCCACGGCCACCACTACATATCATCTGACTTGCTAGCACTCAACACCAGTCGCCAAAACGACGGCGCTAACGCTAAAAAAAGCTGCTGGAGCCAAAACATACACCCTTGCGCCATGGGATGATTCCCTGCAATGCAGGCACCCTTGCACCATGGTGCAAGAGTGCCTGCTTTGCAGGAAATCATCCCTGCAATGCAGGCACCCTTGCACTGTGGTGCAAGGGTGTCTGTGTTGCAGGTATGATTGTTTATGTGTAGCAAGGGACAGCATCCTACACATAAACAATCTTTAAAGGCGATTTGCTCTTTCTCCTCGTTGCACCAATCTAACACCTGATTTTCAGTGGTGTTAGTTTTTTGCGCTTCCTCAGATTTACTGAGCCTTGTAAATCTTGGGCAGCATGAAAAAGCAATGGGAGTTGCGGTGGAACACCCACAGACACACCCATTGCACGCACCTTTCACGCAGGTATCTGCAATACCAATATTTACAAAGTGGCGTTAAGCCATACAAAGTGGCTTAAAGCCACTTTGTAAATATGGAGCAGGGCATATCGCTAGCGGAACATCGGAAAAAGTAACGTTCCAGTGACGCAATGCCCTTGTAAATATGCCTCTTAGTTTCCTAGCACATGACGGTAGTGGTCACTAGCTTTTACATGCTTCTTTCTTCTTTAAGCCCTCTACAAGAATTGAGAAAGCTTCTCCAGTAACGTCTGAATACTCATGAAGCCTTAGAACTAGAGCAGAGAAAAAACAAGTGTCATACTTAAGGCAGCTACAAAATAGTAATAACAATTTTATTTTCTCATCTATGGACTGTAGGTCAATTGGATGGTATAAGGATGTACAGAACGAAGTAATATGCTGGCTAACATAATTTAAAATGCAGTACCTTTTCTTTGATAAGGATTGCCAGCAACTGAAAAATTAGTTATGAAAGTTGAGGTTACATTTAAAAAAGTCAAATGATAAACAAAGCTTTGACAGTTTTAAAATATTGAGAGGGTGGTAAAAAATGTATCGGGGGCATATTAGCAAGAAGAGGCGATAATCATCGCTAACCCTGCTTAGCGTGATTTTTTTTATCGCCGGCTATCGCTGGAATATATCGCCATGCTAACGCTGTATTAGCAACGATTAGCGCTATGGCGATGAATATTCCAGCGATAGCGGGGAAATGGGCCAACATCGCTGAAAAACCAGCGATGTTGCATGGAGAAGGGAGAACACCTTGCTGATACGACCCTGTGGTCGTATCAGCATAATCCACCCCCCATGTTAGGTATGGCTAACACCTGCTAATTGCAGGTGTTAAATAAATGGCGATGACCCGGTTAGCGCGACTTTTCACGTCGCTAACTGGGGCCATGGCCACCTTGCTAATAGGCGATAGGCCTGTTAGCGAGTGTTTCCCAGGTTTGTTCGTCGGGAACGCCCACTTTGCATGTCATTAGCGATAAATATCGCTGACATGCAAAGCGGTAAAAAACGGGCGCTGAATGCCCGCAAACTGTCGCTAACTGCTGTTAGAGACAGTTTGCTGATAGAGCGATATAAATATCGCCGCTTTAGCGGCAAAAAGTGCCGCTAAAGCGGCGATAGTGCCCTTGCTAATATGCCCCTGTATCTTTCTCACCAAATGTTGGACCCAAATGTAAGGGGTAATCACCCAAAAACACTAATACATTTTAAGGGTTAGTCTTTGTTTGGAACTCCTCTCTTATGCATGTAGCTCCTGAAGAGAAGTGGACTAATTATCTCGCTGAAATTTATGGAGATCATAAGCAACCCCATAAGTTACTTAAATCCGACAAGGACATCGGGGCTTAATCAAAATGAATATGGACTGGTGGGCCAAAATCCTCACAAGAAGTTTTAAAGGGTAACAAGGACAGCCTTCACTACAAATTGGAAAGGAACAGTAATCAAACCTATCCATAAAAGATGTGATCCTAGTTTTTTGTATGAATGCATCGATGATGCAGAATTTAATTTCAATAAAGCAGGGGAGTTTTAGAGAAAGCCACTCTAAGATTGGTCATTGTTTTAACTGATGGGTAATGGCACGCAAAACGATCGAACAAGTAGGAAATGTGCATTTCTCTTGTGATTTCGGAACTGCATTAATATAGTGGACACAGGAATTTTATGGCAAGAACGGTGTCAATGGGTTGTCCATGTGGATTATTATCCATTGTAAGAGTAATACATACAGCAAATTGGACACAGGTGGAATTTGCTTATGGCAGACCTTTGATACATAAGATTCCTGTGAATAGCAGATTAGGATAAGGCTATGTTTGGCCCCAAACTCTCCTTTTCCCAAATGTTGATGGCACCCATGCCCTGTGTTTACTAAATTAAATGATCTTAAATGCAATTTAAATTTACTGTATTTCAAATGATTAAACTATCAATTTTCATAAGACAAACATTGCATTTGGTCCCAAAATAACCACATTTGTTTAGCACATAGGAGATATGAAAATAGAAGAGGGTGCCACATACAAGTATTGAGGGGTGCCATTTCAGAAATCTTTGAAATGGCATTGCATATAGATCTCTTCTCTTAAGTATCATATCAGCAATTGGTGCTGTTCAATAACAGAAAAAGGATATTTGAGGTTATACTCAGTATCCCTTACTACAAGCGTACTGGCTAACAACCCCTTTAGTATTATATGGAGCTGAGCCCCAAATACTGCACCAAATAACAGTTTGGGTCAACTGGGAAGCTTTGCATTAAAATACCTGTTGTTGCTTCCTCCCTTAGGTATGTTAGATTAGAACTAAATTTTACTGTATGGCGTAATAAGGCTGCTGTCTATACCATGAGATATTTTAATAAACTTTTGTTTACAGAGCCAAATAAAACTGCTATACATTGTTGTAATGAATTGCATAATAGTGACCACCATTGGGCACAAATTCAAAATATTTAGGATTAGTAAGAAGTAATTTATCCAAGAACCAAAGAATCTAAGGGCCCTGCTAATTCACAATTGAACTTCAAGGTTGCATCAGTATCCAAATCTCGGAACCTCGCCTACCAGAGAAATCAATCATCTGTCTCTTTAACTACCTGAACTTGAGAGATCACTAATAGATTTTTGCATTTAATCAACTTACTCATGATTGAAATAGTAGATTATAAAATTGAGATGAGCCTAAACCATGTGTATGGTATAATAGCTGCCTCAAAACTACAGCAAAATAACAGATACTGCCGGTGCCTGCTCAATAGAAAATGTACGCTGGCACACTAACTGATAAATTGCACTCTGATTGTAAAATTGAGATATATGTTAAACCCTCTTTTTACAAAAAATGTAGGGCTGCATGCATCAAAATGTAAATTGCGAATACCTAATTGCGAAATCCTGAGAATCGCAATTAGGTAATCGCAATTTACAATGCATGAAACTCAAAGAGTTTCAGATTGCGATTCCTAGCAAATCGCTCTACCTCATTAATATTAATGAGGTAGTTCGCAATTTGCGACCCCCTAGGAATCGCAAAAATGACGGGCATGGTGGCCTGCTGGGCATGCATAGGGTCATAGGACCATTGTATCCTGGGGACACCCTTTTCTCTGTTTTTAATAACCACTATCTCTCCACATTAAAGGGATACCTGGAGTAGATAGTGGTCTTTTAATTCTCCCAAAAAAAACCTGCCTTTTTCTCACAAGAGCTCCCTGGAAAACGGTAGGAGCCGGGGTGCCCCGATGATGAAGCATGACACTATTAGAGTGTGTGAGGGGAATTTAAGAGGTTCTGCTCCCAATTGTGGGTGTAGCAAGTCATCACTTCTCATATTGAGATTTGGACCACTTCATTTCACTTCCTTTCCTTTTTTTTGGGTTGGATACTTTTTTGATTGTGAGGTCATCAGACCACCATGTCCGTGATTGTTTTTAAATAAAGCAATCTATTTTTTTTGTAAAGCAGCCCGTCTTCCTGCTTTAAAGAGGTGGTAATATGCGAATGTTTTGCGACTGCATTCACGGTCACAAAACTTCATGCATACTGTTAGGATTCGGTATTTTGAAGGTACGCCCTAAACACGCCCCTCCAAATACTGAATCGCAAAACCCATTTTGCGATTCGGTAACAGGTTACCAAATCGCAAATTGGGGTTTGCTGCATCTGGAAAGCATTTTTTGCCTTCGCAAATGGGCCGCCCTAAACACGCCCCTTCCAAATACTGAGTCGCAAACCCATTTTGCGATTCGGTAACAGGTTACCAAATCGCAAATTGGGGTTTGCTGCATCTGGAAAGCATTTTTTGCCTTCGCAAATGGGCCGATTCTGCGAATCGGCCCGTTTGCGTAGGCAAAAATGCTTGATGCATGTGCCCCATAGTACCTTGACCCGTGATGAGACAAAATCTTTGTTAGTTAATATGTATTTCTTAGATGTGGCTATTGCTTAGGGACTTTTTCAAATCCTTAAAGAGATCAATTCTTATGTATGATTTTATTTTGGAAAATGTGTTGATGAAAAGTGAGACATATATAGAGATTTTAAGTGTCATTTTAAGATACTTATTGTTTTTACTTTCCACATGTTGGCTCTTTTTATTGTATGTTTCTTAGATCATGGTCTTAACAGACTTATGTATGACTAACTGACAAATTAGCCCATATCGTAAATTAAAAAAGATGGAATCATGAAGTTAATCCAGTCCAGAGAAGTCCAGTGAAGATGCCTCAGAAGAGACTTTACAGAAAACTGAAGTAGAATAATACTAATATTTTTCTTAGTTATAACACAGTGGTCCTTCTCCCGCTGTATCCCATTTGAATACATAGTCTGTCTGCAGGGCTACTTTGAAGGCCATGCTTTCTTCAAGAATGTGGAGGCTTGACCTATACATCTTGCCCTTGACATTCCCCTTGTTTGTCTGTATCCATAACACCCTGCAAGTCTTCTATCATAGACAATAAAATATGTTTACACAATCCTGCAGTTGACTTGCTAGGAAGTAACATACAGCTCATATTTCTAAGTCTGACTTGTAATATACAAGTTAAATGCAAATTAAACTGAAGCCTTTACATGTAATAGCCTTAACTTTTAAATAGAGTTATAGCACTTTATAACTGAACAGGTTTGTATAACTAATGTCACTGAAAATCTGTCATTTCAGAGTTTTTATCTGCTGCTGCTGAGATGTTCTCTTTATGCAGCACATACAAATCAGTTTTTCAACTTTTCATCTGTATATTGTAACAATAGTTCACTCATTTTATTGACTGTTACAACATAAAGTCCATAGGCAGTTGTAAGAACATACTAATTTGGATAATAGATGTTAAGGCCTAAAAACTGTGGTTACATCAGATAATGGGAGAGACTATTTTATCTTCAGAGTGATTTTGATCAGTTAAGTGGACAACCGAGGAAATCAACTAGATGGAGTCTGTTAAATTGAAAGAAATGTATCCTCTGCTACAAACATTCCTCCCAGGAGTAGATCTTAAAACATTAAAATGTGCTTAAGAGAAAGGACCTTACGCTGAATAATTAATGAGATATTATCAAAAGTCATCTTAGATAATATCGGTGAGCAAGGTCTAAAGTCACATGGAAATAGTCTTCTGTACTGTAGAGAGCATGCAACCAATTAATTTCTACTAAAGTCAGAAAAATAAGGGCAAAGTAATAAGGAGGCATGGGCAGCATATAAATACCTTGTAGACCAAAAATACAACCCCCATTGATTTCAATCGATTTTTATCACTGATGTTGGGACTTTGTAGTGGGTTTTTAGTTTCTTTGATGGTTGGCCCCAGCATTAAGTCATATACTTTTCACTCACTGATTATTATATCATACTATACTTTCCTTAAAAAAGTAATATCTCTTCATATAAGAAAAACGAAAAAAATAAATGGAATGCTAACAAGATCATAAAGGGTATCTGTAACTATTAAAAGACGAAGGGTACAGAGCACTAGCGATGTCAATCGCCTCCAGCTCGCCACTAGACCCAATGCCCTACGAAATTTCGAAAGAGAGAGCAGATAAAATATACCTTGCTCTATGAAGAATCTGCAACCCATCCCTAGCTACAGAAGCGGTCCCTTCTACCTGGAAGAAGGCACTAGTAACACCCTTACTCAAAAAACCTCTAGCGGATGTCCAGGATCCAAGTAACTATTGCCCAATCTCTCAGCATCCTTACCTGGTTAAGATTATAGAAAAACATGTTAGTAAAATACTAGCAAGTTTTTTTTTAGAAGGCAATGATCTTTTATAACCAAAGCAAATGGGCTTTAGGCCCACCCATGAAACAAAGACAGCATTGATCATGGCAACAGATGAACTGAGGATTATGGTTGACGGTGGACAGGCTCCGGTCCTGATTCTGCTAGACGTATCTGCTGCTTTTGACACTGTTAACCATCGGACCCTACTCAACAAACTAAAGGAGGTAGCGGTGGAAGACACCTTTTTAAACTGGGTTGAATCATACTTATCTGGGAGAAGTCAAGCAATTTCACTACCCCCTTTAAGTCAGAATTCAAAGAAAATGTACATGGGGTACCACAAGATGAGCATTAAGCCCCATTTTTCTTAGTGCATACTTACACCCTCTGCTGACCTTGATTTAACCTTTTGGGCTGTGTTTATAAATTATGCAGATGACACCTAACTAATCCTGTCCTTAAATAATAATGATTCTACTCAGATAGAAAAACTTCATGCCTGCCTAACTGAGACGGCAAAGTGACTCAGTAGGAACACATTGAAATTCAACGTAAGTAAGACTGAGTTTCTGTGCTGCTCCACTGGCAAAGTTTTGAACAATTTCTGGCCCTGGACATGTGATACGGATGTAATAACAGAATGCTCATTGCGAAATCTAGGAGTCCAGATTGATGAGAAACTCTCGATGGAACCTCACGTGAATAAAACGATAGCTACTTGCTATGTACTCATGAGCAACATGAGCAAAACAGTTTCTCTGCTGCCACAACTAAAAAATGGTTGTGTAGAGTACAATATTAAGCAGAAAGGACTGCAGCAATGCCCTCCCATTGCAATCTCCAAAGCATCTACATAAAAGATTGCACTGGATACAAGTAATGGCGGCAAAACTAGCACTCAATAAATCAAGATTAGAATCAGGGAGAGGTACTCTAAAAGAACTTCACTGGCTACCGGTTAAATAAAGAGGTATTTTCAAAGCTATGTGCATAGTATATAAAGCCATAAATGGGTCAGGACCTAGATCCCTGCAACTGAACTTCAGTACCTAGAAGCCTGGAAGAATGCTGAGATTTGCATCAGCAAACCTGGTCTGTGTACCTAGATTCAAGAAAACTAGGGTAGGGGAGAGAACCTTCCAGGTTAAGGAAGCGCAACTGTGAAATAAGCTGCCTATCTCACTGAGAGCAAATATAAATCTTCTGAGCTTTAGGAAGGACCTGAAAACATTGCTTTTCCCTAATTAAAGTATTGACAGTGTATGGAGTCGACTGTTGGTAAAAGAAAAGAATTAAGGTGGCTACATTCTTAGTTTGTTCTGGTGATCTTTATGCTAGTGCCATGATGCCTGTTAAATAATAATATTTTTTTCAACCTCCATACTTTGTCTTTTCTCGTTATCACTTATTGCAGCCAACTTCCAGATGTGTGCCTTCATTTCAAACATCTTCAAAAGCAGGTGACCAGTTGTACAAGGAACTGGTAAATCTTACTCACCGCTAATAGCATGTGGAAGATCACATTTGCAGTGCAGGAACCTACTGGTTAGATGTACTGTACCAGGATACCCTCTACAGAGCTTTCTGGAGTCATTGGTATTATACACAGCTGTAGCTATTGGGAGGGGCGGGGCTGTGAGGGTGTGGACAGTCTATTTTGCTGGGTGGCCTCCACACAACATTGTCAGCGGAAAATGTTGGACGATCAAAAAAAAGCTGGATTGAACACGTAATATGAATGGTGTGGATGAATGGTGTGGGAGCTGCTGAGCCAGAGCTGGTCTGCACTGCTAAACTAACATTTATTGTAAAGTAAAGCAAAGTTTACTCTTCCTTCACATGGAAAGGAACAATAAAGCTTTTCCTGTACAACCAGCTATGAGAAGGGCCTTGAGATGAGAAAACAAACATAGGAAGACAATAACATGATATACATATGTAATGTATTCATCTTGAGCCCTATTTACCTATGACATATTGAGCTGAAAGTCTGACTTATGTCTGTAAAATATGCAACCTATTTAAGTTTAATTTAGAAATGATTTGTGAAATGTAATCACTAATATGTATGATGCACATACTTAGGGGCATATTTACTAAGACTTTGCGCTGGGTTTGCATCACAAAAGTGAACCAGCATAAAGTGTAGAATGAAGTGGTATATGCTTTCCAGTGAAAAGCATATTTTGTGCTGGAAAGTAGCCCTAAAGTAAAACAAAGTAGCACTATACATAACTTTGCACAACTGTGTGTCAAAGGGGCATACTCTGGGTGGTACATAGAAGTTCCCACCAGTGGATTTTGACACAAATCCCAATCTACTAAAGAGATGAACAGGGATTTGAATCTAAAATGTGTGCCTCCTCAAATCAGGCTTAACATTTGAGAAAGGTTGAGAAAAGATTTCTAAAAACATCTCCAATTTTGGATTTGTGCTGTACTTACAGTACACATACACACTTAGAAAACTACTAAACTCTGTCAAAGCATAGTGCTTTGTTCTGGAAGGGTATCCTAGACATCATGCTAGATATCATGCAGACACCTTTGTGCTATGGTGGAAGGAAGCATGGGTGGTGCAAGGCAGCCAAAAGTGTATCAGCGCAGAGAGAAAAAGCAGCATATCTACTAAGAGATATGGTGCTGTTCTGATTGCTTCCTTTGACACAACACAAGGTAGCAACTTTGGTCGCTGTATTGCTTTAAATGTTATTAAGTTTGCACCTTCCTGTACATTTCATAGACCTGACATCCTTGGTATGGTACTTCCCCAGTCTTTTTGCCTTCACTTCCCAGTTTTTCTGTAATCGTTTTTGTTGGCATTTAGACTTTCTGCACTTTACCCCTGCTAACCAGTGGTAAAGTGCTTGTGGTCTCTCCCTAAATCATGGTAAAATTTACCTTCACCTAAATTTATGTATACATCCCTAGTAAATGGTACTACATGTACTCAGGGCCTGTAAATTAAATGCTGCTTGTGGGCAGCATCACCCATTATGCCACCCACTAAAGTAGCTTGCAAAAGATGTCTCATGCCTGCCACTGCAGCCTGTAGTGAAGTTTAAAACTGCCATTTCGACCTTGCACAATAAATCTTTTGCCAGGCCTAAACCTTCCTTTTAATACTTATAAATCACCCCTAAGGTAGGCTCTAAAGGATCACAGGGAAGGGTTTATGGTACTTAAACTTCTAAAGGCTGCTTGCTCTGCCACTGACAAAAACATGTAAAGACACACCTGGGCAAGGTGGATAGCAACTAAAGTAGGCAGATCATTTCCAAAGCAAAAACAATAACAGTCACACAAATATTCATTGGTAGATTTATCAGCAATATTTATTATTGATATGATTTTTTTTATATATATATATATTTTTGTTTTATATCACAAAATAAATGTGTTTTTATAAAAATACATATGAATCCATGTGTAATTCAATACATATATCTTTTTTTTTTTAAAACAATCATCACAACTTCAGTGATTATAAACAGGTGTTTAGAACTAAATTCAGACAATGCAGAAAATGGTCTAACAGAATCAAAATTATTTCAGTTTTTGCATTCTGCAAATCTGTTAGCAAGGTCAGATGACATTTAAATCCACAATGTATGATCTAAGGAATTGGCGGGTTTGTTGACAAACACTACACGCATTTCGGCATGGCCTTCATCAGGATTCCGTCCTAATAATCACTGTATTTTCGAAGTTGTCTAGAGGATTAGTCCATCCTAAGTCAATGAGAAAGGAGGGACAGTAGATAGGTCTCTGTCCTTTTACTGTGTTGCTTGCGGGTTTGTGCCTACAAGATCACATTCCTTTTTATTGAATTTATGAAGAAGAATAAATGGTTCCTAAACACTCTTGTGGCTGTTAAGGTCCACTACTAGTAAAGAAGGTTTCTTAAACTTGATAGCGTGACGATATTGGCCCCGACGTCAAGAAAATATGAATTGTTTCAATGTGTGTAGCGTTTGGGCATCGGAGGAGAAATGGACAGATAGAAGTTCCTCAGGCCGCTATAATTCAAATTTGACTGGTTGGATATGTTATGACAGCGTATAAGGTCCCCGTGGCCCCTGTCTCTCGGTTAGTTGTATAAGAAATCCGGCGTCCGCCATGAGGTGTTACGGAAATCTCCTGGTGTCCCCTGCCACTGACAAATGCAGGTCACACTTAGGCCTTCCTGCCCTATATTAACGTAAATTTGGAGGTAAACCCAAGAAAGTGGGATGGTTAGACGAGGGGTCTGTGGGTACAGGCCGGCACAGAGGATAAAAGTGGCATCTTCAGAACCTCTCATTAGAACACTCCTGGACCTGTGGAAGATTCTGTCTGATGGTGGAAGACAGGACCTGCTTGCCTTGAACCCAGGCTCCCCAGAAGTGACTCCAAGGATCAATTGGCTGACCTCCTGCTACAGGGATACAGCATGCAACTGTTCAGCTGACAAACACCAATTGGACCTGCCTGAACCTGCTTGTGGATCCTTGGCCAGCATCAGAGTGCGCTGCTCTTGAACTCAAGGCGCAAATCTAGAAGTTTTCGATTCCTCGCAACCTTGAAGTGGACTGTTTGCGACGAATGATGATCGTCCACGACACCTGCCAATGTAAATCGCCAGTGAAGATCTGCTCTTCGCAGCAGCTCCACGATCCAGCACCAATGGCGACAGCCTGGATCGACCACCTATGCGAAGCTCCAGCGATGTCAATTCTTCCCAGCAAATAGTGATCGCCCATGACACCTGACCTGCTCTTCCCGCCGGCAACAGACTCCTCATGGCTGCCATCAAGGTGAACCTCGACCTGCAGCTCCTCGGGTGAACTTGGACTCGAGAAGGTAAATTCATCAGCTTGGATGAACAAGTTTTCTTGTATCTGACACGCACTCCATTGCAGTCAGTCTGAACTCGTGACTTTATCCCAGTCCAATGTGACCAGATAGCCAAGATTAGCATTTGTTCTTTTTGGTACCATTTTTATCTGAAACTTAAAAAATTCATAACTCCGAAGTTCAGCTGACTGGATTTTTCTCATTTTGGTTTCATTTGATTTATTAAACTAAACTCTATTGCTCTAATTTGGTTTGGGATTTTTCTTCTGATGTGATTTCATGCGTTATTGCTTGTTTGAGTACTGCATAAATACTTTACTGACTGCTTTTGTGCCAAGAAACTAGAGGGTTAAGTACAGGTTTATTTAATGACTTTTGTAGTTCACTATGACAAGGATTGTGTTTTTTATTTGAGTAGAGCTTACTCTCCTCTCAACCCAATTTCTTACAGCAACCAAAAAATAACAAGCATCACAGGTGTTCTCCTGCGATTTGTATGGACATGTTTTAGTGCACTGATACTCAAAGTTTGGCCTGGGGGACGCATGGGGCCCTCCTGACCTTTAGATGTGGCCCCCTGGTCAACAGGCGCACTGGGCTGCTATTTACTTGACTCAGCACAAACAATAAAAAGATGTTAAATAAACAGGCAAGCATTTATTTAAAGGTTAATTAGTGTTAAAGAAAGGATGTAACTCGGGATTCCTGCACTGCTTTACTTTAGAAACACCATCTTTTTTTAACACATCTGGCAGCAAAAGTGTAAACATATGACAGTCTCTTCAAAATTCCAAAAGTGTATTTAATTAACATGCAGAACCTTTTGACCTCGGTACTACTGATTATATCAGCGCATTTAGAAGTACTAATTTAAAAGTGAAAGGTTTCAAGTATGAATTGGAAACTCTATTTCTTTCCTCTACCTTGACAATAATACCAATAGTTAACTAAAGAGGCAAGTAAGTTGTTATGTGCACTATTTGGGTGGCCTGTGTTCCTATTATACATGAACATTATAGTTTATTAAATCAAACACAGGAGAAGGTTTTGTACAGCGCACATCCTGAAGCCATGTATTTCAAGGTCCTCTCATATGTGATAATGAAGAAAAATGAGAGAAAGTGAAGTAAAATAATTGCCTAGGAGCACACAATCCATTCTTCAATTAAGCTACTAGATGTATATACTTCACTTTCTCTACACCCACTTTACCGCCAATCCCCCAATCCATTTGCCTGACTGCCACCCCGCTGTCATAAATGCGGCCCTCAGTCACATCACACACCAAGCTTTTTGGTCCCTGGGAAAATGTTTGTGAGTACCCATGTTTTAGAGAATTCACACAAATTCCCAGGAGTGTGAATGAAAATCTACGTAAAGCATAGACTATCCTGCATACTTTAATATACATATACTTGCATAGTGGCTGAGGTTTTTTTTAAAAACAAATTACAGATAGAAAATACTTTTCCATTTGAAGAAATCTCTCCCAAGGAGTTGGGGAAAACTGTACACCAAAGTTACACACTTGCTTAAACTTTACCTTTTTACACTTATTTTATCTTTGTGTGATATTCCAGTGGTGTGTCAGAGTAGTGATGAGGAAAATCATGGGCAAATGTGATGAATATGTAAATGCATTTCTCACATTTCAGTACATGTAGGATCTACCTGAAAGTCCAAGTTTCCAAGTCCAATTGGTGAAAAACTGCACCAATGTCCTCAGTTTTCACAAGGTTAGTAGAAATGAAAGACATTTTGGTAACAGGTATCAAAAATAAAATACAAAAATTAAAAAGTAATCTTTTTCTTGTTAATCTACTAACATCAAATGTTTATTTTATGCGATGCATGAAATACAACACTTTAGGACTGATTGAATAAGGTCAATTTAAACTTTGTGTACGTGTACGATTGTTTGCTATACACATAGGTGTTTTATGAGAACTACTTTTACAGTGGAGTAGCCACACATAAAAAGATAGGCATGTCCTATCTTTTTATATGTAGTCCAATGGTGTCCTGGCTGCGGGTACGCCAAAAACTCAACAGAGATGGTAAGCTTGTCTGTAAGGTAAGCTGGGGTGGTGGTCGTGATAGCTGGATTTGAAAATGGCGCAGGCTGGCAAGGGAAGACAATGGAGTTCCATTGGCTGTTTTCATACAGAGCAGTGACTTATACCTGTATCTTTCAGCATATAGAAGTTATGACTGCAGAAGTTGGGTAGTTCTGTTAATTAGGAAAATGGCAAAATGGCCATAACTTAAGCTCACTTGAAGGTTTTGCTTCTTCATGGAGTAAATTACAACCTTTTTTGTAAGTATGTCCACCCGCATGGGTAATAAAAAACAAGAGGCAATGAATAATAATTAGACAGATTGGCGACTGTTCCATTCCCTGATCCAACGTCACCTATCTCCTCATCCCTAAAAGAATGCACCTCCCTCTCCATCACTACGGGCCTGAGTCACAAAGGTACATTTGTTTGTAAATGTAAGTGTATGACAACATTTTTCTGATTTCTGCCTTCCAGAAAGGGATATGTGGTGGGCATAAGTGGTTTTGCAAGTGTGAAGAAATTTGCATTAATAAATCACATTCCCAGAGCTGGAAATTGGTTTACCCAGACAAGGATTTCCTTTGGAAGTTTGAGAAAGGCCACAAACAAGGCTATTTGCAGGCATCCCCAAAGTTCGATCCAACCCTTTTTCATCATTGATATGGTTGGTTATTATTCCAACCAATAGCTGAAATAGAGGTATAGATCACCCTCATATTTGGTGGGGGTGTAGGAGAAGGGTTATCTACATGGAGAAAAATGTCGTCTCCTGGCACAGCTTACCAGGTGTACTCTGGGGTATATTGGTGAACAATAAAAATCTGTAGGAGGTTTGAGGAATGGTGCACCAGTGACGATTTGTTTGTTCACTATTATAAAGATAAGGAGTCCGGCAAGATATCCAATTTTGTCATCAGCTTTATTCAATAAATTCAGAATAGCATCATCCAGCCAACGAGTTTCGTTCAGATTAGTTGCTTGAACTTCATCAGGGCTAATTGTCAATAATAGGTGAATATGATATCAAATGGAGTGTCATAGGCCTCTTGTAATAAGAAGCCTGGTACCTATAAGGTAATCTGGTATCTCAGACAAGTCAATAAGGTGTATAAATGTTGATAGTAAATGGCCACATAGTGAGGCCGCGGGTATAATAGCCCGTAAAGATTGCCCACAGGAAAAGGTCACTCAGAATTCTAGTCAGAAAAAAATCTACAGGTGAAGATGCACTACTTTTTCCATGAACCAGGCCCTAAATCTATAGTCTGACTCCTTACATTATATTTCATTACAATATTAATGTTACTAAGTTTAAATAAATACATTACTGAATCTTAGCTTAGTATCATGATACAAAGAGAGTGTAGCTCTCACTGTCTGCTCTTTTATGTTTGTGGAATGAGGAGAGAAGCCATTACTTATTAGTTTAAATAATATCTGCCTTCTGTTAAGAAGTGACTCTGTGGTCGTATTATGGAAAGGTTGCCCTCTGTCCAAAAAAGTACAGCAGCGTGCTCAGACGTTTTGAAACTATCCATGAAAGCATAGAGTTGAAAAGTAGTTGTAAAATCCATGAAAGTATTGCAGCCCTCTTGATATCTGTTGGTACTGTTGATGAAAGGTATATTATAGCAATCATGATGAGAAGAGATAGTCCAGGCTGATGTATTGAGCGGCAAAATGGCCCAGCAAACTCATGACATCTGGTTTGATCTGCAGGTAACAAGTTCAAATCCTGGCAATAAGACCTCAGTTTTCCATACTTCAGCGGTCGTAAAAATGGCTACCATTACATTGGCTTATTTACAGTACTTGGTAACAGCTACTTGATAACAGCAGACACCATGCCGTGTCGTTCTACAAATACTGATATTGTTTCAGTGCCATTTGAAATACGGTCATGCTGAGGAGCGTTAGCATTGTGCAAGAAAGTATAGTAGCTATGCCAAGAAGTGCTAGTGATAATATGATGATAACATCCCTGATCCCCTCCCTCTCAGAGAGGGGGTTGTAGCCTGCATTATGACTAGGTTCATGATGCGAGGAGGTTGCCTTATGATGAAGCATGCTACCTTCGGGTGGGTGAGGAAAACCGTCCTTTAAAAGGGGCACTCCATTAGCACTCTACTGCACTCTGTGGATCCAGGAGTTCTTGTGTGGTTTTGGTTTCGAAGTTGGGGAGTTAACACCTGCAGGTCTATAAACCTCCTCTGGCCCCCTTTTGTGTTTTGATAACATGATGGATGCCAGAAGTGCATTTCACCCAGGCAGACTATCAGGTGCCTGAAGCCATGACGCTGCAGGCACACCTTTAGCAATCAATAACCACTCCCCTGAACATAGTTAGTCCTCAGAGAACATTGTTTCATTTCCAGCACTGCATTTTCTACTGCCACAGACATTTCTACGGCTGTTTCTTAGTGGAGAACATCTGTGTAAAATGATATTTACATTGTATTCATTTTCACCAACATTACTGACCTAGTACTTAAAAAACACAATTTTCAGTTCGTTTTCCCAAAAAGGTACTTGAAAGAGACCTAACACTCCTCAAAAGGTAGCTTTAAATCCCATCTAGTTGTGATCTAAGTTATTGGTCCAGTGTGCTTCAAATCATACAATTTGCCCCTTATTTTGCCAAAATTTTCTTGGGCGCAATCTCCAAATCTCCTTGCTGAAATTGCATTTCTTTTCTAACCAGAATTTACCCAAGCTGCTGGCCTAATGCGCTTTAAAACCGACCACTTGATCGTATTTCAAAAAAGTCGATGGGACCAGAGCTAAAATCTCCCATTGAGTTCATTTTATTTATATAAATTATGGTTTAGCAGCAGCATCTGTCTGGGCACCAGGATGCATCAGACAGCTCTAGCTGTAGCTTAAAGTGGAACACGTAGAAAAGAAAGCATCGTAGAATCGTCAGAGGAGGTTTCATTTTTAAGAAAGAAGTTGATTGTTAGCATTGACGAGAATTTTAAACAGATGTGTTATACGGCCCTACTCAAAGACAGCAGGTTAGGGGCCAATCTTAGAAGCCATTAAATATAACATAAAAGGCGTATTTGTAGAGTGTAGGCTCACGTCAGAGGTGATCTTTTGATGCTATTGACAGAAGTAGTTGTTTGTTGTTCCCCAGATAAGTGCCACTTATTTAATCGATCTAAGAAGGAAGAAAGGTTAGGGTGACCTACCAGGATTCAAATCTATATGGGGCCATCCATACACATATGTTTAGAGTGGATGCTTTAGTCCCCTGAACCATCTGATCCAATACAGAAAAGTTACATAAGCTTGGAGTGAGGCAGGAGAAAGGTGGTTTTGTTATTATTGCTTATATATGTATTGGTTTTTGGACAGTAGGCCTAAGTCGTTAACAATTAAAAACGGTCGAAAGTTTTGAACAATGGATCTTATAGCAATGTAACATAAGGTGGTGTCAGGGAGGCAGAGAGCCGTGCAAGGAAAGGGCGGTTGTTATAACAATGATAGGAAGCGTGGGAAATCCAACTAACATGAACTATAAAGAGTTATCAAACGGTTTTAAGAGATTTTCAGCATGTCCTTTTAAGAGGCATATATAGCTCGGTGTGAGAGTTGAACTGATCCTAGATCCGGTGGGCAGTTCAATGGATGGGTATTGGTGTTTTGTCATGGTGGACACATAGTCCCTAATTACGAGTCTGGAGGTAACTCGAGGGGGTGCGGGGGTGGCGGTCCTGCCACTGCCACACCAGTGGTCTGACCACCCCATTACAAGTTAGGCGGTCGGACCGCCCTGGGACTGCCGCCACTGCCAGGGAACCGCCGCTCCCTGCAGGTGGCATGGCGGTCAGGAGGACGCAATATGCTTGGCATGACCGCTGCAGTCCCTCCAAGCACATTACGAGTTTCCTCTCTGCCGGCGGTGTAATGGAGGTTCCTCACTCATGTACACCATGGAGGAGAGGAAGCAAAGGGGGCCCTAAGGGGCCCCCTGTGCGTCCTATGCTTGTGGATGCACACGGGGGGGCATAACATGTGCCCCCCAGGGTGCATGCACAACAGTTCCTGCACGGCATGGGCTTTCGAGTCCATGCCGTACAGGAACCTTGTGAGGCGTTCCCTTTGAGGTGTCTCTTTCAAAGGCCACGCTGCCTTTGGAAGAGGCACCGCCCTGGGACCGCCATGTCGCCCACCAGCCAAACTACTTTACTCTAGCAGGCTGGCAGTGAGTCTCGGCGATGTGGGGACGCGGCGATGGTGTGCTACCCACCCCCGCACCACCGAAACTGGTAATCGGCCCCTACTGTCTCATGCTTACATTAAACAACGGGTTAAAAAAACAGAGGAGGGCCGTGAGGGAATAGGCGGTCTCTGGACTATGCATTATGGTATTGAGTATGCAACAGTGGAGTGTGATTGTTTGAGTGGGAAGGTTAGCTGCCAGGGTTGGATTGCTTTACAGGGCACTGATGTTGATGTGATCTCCGCAAAAGATATTGAGGAGTTCTGAAGTAGTGGCCTCAGATGTCCTTGAATTTTTTGTGTTGGTCATTCAGCTTGTAGATTAGTCTTTCAATGGCTGCTGTTGTCGCCATGGACTCTTGTCATTCTGCCAAGGAGAGGCTGGACTTCGACTTCCATTTCCAAAGAATACAGATCTTGGCTGTTGCTAAGAATGTATCCAGCCATCGTTTGAAGTGGCCATTGAGGTCCTTTATGTCCTGTATATTGTGTATTGTGGCTAACGCCATGGAAGGCGTAATGGACAGCATGTTGTGTTGTTCGAGAGAGTGCCATATTGAAGACCAGAAACGTTGCATGACTGGATAGGAGCCGAGGATATAAGGCATATCTCCGACACGTTGCTTGCACTGGCAACAGTTGGAAGAGGGCCAGAATTTTGCTCTGTAGAGTTTGTCAGGTGATCAGTACCCATCTTGTAAGATTTTGAAGAAGCTGAACTTCATTGTAGCAAGACTGTCAAGTCTTCTGCTCTATATTCTTTCCAAAGGTTCTTTTCCCTTTTGACTTTCAGTGTTGTGCTAATTGATTTGGAGTGCAGTTCACCTATAAAGGTTTTGTAAACCCCTGTTATCAGTTTTTTATAACTACTCCATTTCGATAAGCAGTTCTGTATCACTGAGGGGAAGGGGGAATGGAACTGATTTTCCTGAGTCCCTGTTACACAATAGGTGAGTTGACTGTACCTCCAGTGCTTCTTCTCAGAGATGCATATTTAAAGTGTAGCTGAGCAAACATTTTGAGCTGGTCTCCTGTATAAAATGTAGTGATAACCTTGGAGATCCAAAGGTGCCAGTGAACAGGCCTATGATCAATGAGTAGGCTGGAATTATTTCATATCGGGGCCTGAGAGTGTACCAGCCCATTTAGGCCCATTTTCCTGTGGATGCATTTTCAGAAAGATGTCATATTTTGAAGGATTGGATTGTGAGGGTCTTTGGTATTCTTCATTCCTCTGTAAAGGATTTGAGGGCCTTCAGAGTCATTTCGGGCATGAGCCTCAAGTAGTAGACCATCTGAGGCTTCAAGATCCGAAGTGTAGTAAAATGAAAGTTATGAGAGTTGCGTGTTCCATAATAGAGTTCTAAATTCGGCAGTCGTAGACCTCCAGGTGTTGTTGTGGCATACAGTTTTGTCGTAGCTAGTATTGGGTGCATGCCTTCCCAAATGTTTGCTTTCACTGAGTGATCAATTCTTCGGAATTGGGTTAGTGAAATTTGTAGGGGTTCATACCAAAGACATAATTAAACCTGGGTGCCACTATCATTTTGACTCTCTGGATCCTGTCCCATGGGGTTAGCTGTAGTTCCTTCCAACGCTGAGACTCGGTGGTCATTTGCTTGATCAGGACCGTGAGATTATATAGAATCATTTGAGAAAGGTCACTACTCATAAGTATGCCCAAATACTTGGGTTTATTCGGGATCCATTTAAACAGGAAGTCACTAATTGTGGCCGCTGCGATGCATTTATTCATGTGCACGGCCTCACATTTTGACCAGTTGATCTTGTAACCAGAAAACTGGAATAATGCAGTTATAGTGTCGATTAGGAGAAGCACTGATGCCTGTGGAGTGAAAAGTTTGAGAAGCATGTCATCTGCAAACAGCATGATCTTTAGTTCACACTTGGCTGTTTGAAGACTTATGGTGACTCTGGCTTTTTAAATTGCTATCACAAGGGGATTGAGTGCTAATAAACATAACAATTGCAACCTTGCCTTGTTCCCCTGTGGATCCTGAAACATATATTACATTGCCAACTAAGTATCTTTTTAGTTGTTCTGGTTTGTGGGAAGATAGGTGAGTCTCCTGCAGCAGTACTATATCCAACCTTTTGTGAGCAAAGAATGTTAGCATTTTCTTATGTTTGATATAACTTGGCAAACCATTGATGTTTGGAGACCATGATGATCCCATTATCTTAGGTATGGGCCCCTTTAGTGACGTGCAAGTCCATGCTGTTCTAGGGATTGCTAGGTAGTGATGGGGTGTTAGCGAGCAAAAGTGTCCAAGTGGAGGTTGTCTATTTGGCCAAATGTTGTGAGGTAGCGTGAAATGCCATGCTTCGCTATGTAAGAGTCACTGATATTTAACCGGGGAGATTTAACTTTGGACTAGGAGGTCGGGTAGCTTTTGCCAGAGTCACAACTTTGGATGGCCTGAGATCAGTTAGTAGAGAGGTAGTGTAGCCTGGCTCTGGGTGGATGGCTGTATCGTAGGGTGGGAGAATTTTCTTTACCCTCTGAATGGTTTAAGAAGTCATCATTCTTTTGCCTTGAGGGGGGACCTAAATGTATCTCAGTTCTTAGCTGGGGAGTTATCTGGGTCTCTGAGTTGATCAAGAACTTTATGTTGGTTTATGCAGGATAGGTCGGGTTTGAATCGTGGCTACAGTATTTTCCCTTTGGTGGGTCCAGTGATCTGTTTGTAGAGAGGGCCTCCCTTCCATTGTCATTTCTGTACTGTCTTTGAGGAACTGTTGCAATTGATCCAGATCATGAAACTTTTTGTGATATCATTGATGATTATGATCATGGTTGTCGGATCTAAAAGATAGTATCTAATACCCTTCTCTTTGAGCTGTGGGAATGAAGTCTATGGTTAGTAGTTTTGGGAGCTAGAGGGTCAGGACGTTGATTATATTGGGTCCTTCATCAGTTTCAGGTAGTCCAAATATTTGAATGTCATCACATTGGGAACTGTCTTCCATACCTGTTCCCTTCCTTTTTAGATGCCAAAGTTCTTCTCCCCAGCATGATGCTTCACATAATTTGGTTTTAAAATTTTCCAGCCTATTTTCTGTAAAGTTGAGTTGCATCATAAGTGTCACCAACTCCCAGTGGAGCATCTTGAGTTCCTTATTGGTGTATGTGATGGCATGTTCCACAGTGGTGAGAGAGGTCTTAATGCTTTTTAATTCTGATATTAGGGAGTCCAGTATGACAGTAGCCATGTCTGTGGTTGGGTAGGTGACTCACCTAATTTTGTTTCTGCCTTTCAGGGCTTTGGAGAAGGATAGCTGCCTCACTGCCTTCTGTTTGAACATTGGACACTGTCATATATATGATGGATTGTCTCGCTTTAGTTGTAGCTTAATAGGAGGAAGAGGTGCACAGTGTATATAATGCATAGAGATGCTTAAGTATTCAAAAATCTCTACGAGGAGGCAACAGAGCCCAGGCTGACAGAGAAGAGATCAAACAAATCCACAAAAATTACAGAAATGGTCATCTCCATGGGCCACAGTGACATCGTCTTAAGGTGCCATTCACAAACTAAAATGGTTTAGAAGTAGACTGGGCCATTGACGCCATGACGGACTACCACAACCAGATCAGAGCCACCAAGAGGAACTTCATCCACAACAAAATCCTGGCCACCTCCACCAACTCCAAGGAACTTTTCAGTGTCATTCAAGAATTCACCAACCCACGCAGCGAAGCCACAGACATCACCCCATCCCAAGACCTCTGTGACAAGCTTGGAACCTATTTCCACCTCAAGATCAAAAACCTCTACGACAACTTCATCGACCATCCACCACTCGCCACAGATGGCCCCCCGCCCAGAAACACCAGCCAGCCCACCTTCTCCAACTGGACACCGATCACAGCTGAAGACACCGCCTCGACCATGAAAAGCATCCACTCGGGGGCCCCCACCGACCCCTGCCACCCTCACATCTACCACAGAGCAGCGGCCGCCATCGCACCCGAACTACAACGCACCATCAACGCCACCTTCAAAACAGGCACCTTCCCAGACAACTGGAAGCGCGCAGAAGTCAGACCCCTGCTCAAGAAGCCCACAGCTGACACCACCGACCTCAAGAACTATCGGCCCATCTCGCTCCTCCCCTTCGCAGCCAAAGTTGCAGAGAAAACAGTCAACAGGAAACTGACACGATTCATTGAAGAGAACGCCATCCTCGACCCGTCCCAATCCGGATTCCGAAGCAACCACAGCACAGAGACCACCCTACTCGCCGCCACAGATGACATCCGCACCCTCCTGGACCAAGGCCACTCCGCAGCCCTCATCCTACTCGACCTATCAGCGGCCTTCGACACCGCCTCCCACCGCACACTAGTCGCCAGACTACACGATGCAGGCATACAAGGAACAGCCCTGGACTGGATCCGATCATTCCTCACCGGAAGAAGCCAAAGGATCAGACTCCCACCCTTCCTCTCCGACCCCACAAAAATCACCTGCGGAGTCCCACAGGGTTCATCACTGAGCCCCACCCTCTTCAACATCTACATGGTCCCCCTCGCAGCCATCGTCCGACAACACGGCCTCAACAACGTATCCTACGCCGACGACACCCAGCTCATCCTCTCCCTCACCAAAGACCCCACCACTGCCAAACTCAGCTTCCAGAAAGGAATGCAAGACATCGCAGTCTGGATGTCCAACAGCTGCCTGAAGCTCAACGCGGAGAAGACAGAAGTCCTTGTCCTCGGTACCACCCCTTCTGCATGCGACAGCACCTGGTGGCCGACCGCCCTTGGAAGCCCACCTACCCCCTCAGACCACGCCAAGAACCTCGGCATCGTACTCGACTCATCACTCACCGTGAATCGAAAGGTCAACGCCGTCACCTCCAGCTGCTTCAACACCCTCCGCATCCTCCGCAAGACCTTCAAGTGGATCCCCCCTGAGTCAAGGAAGACAGTCACTCACGCACTCATCACCAGCAGACTGGCCTATGGAAACGCACTCTACACCAGCATCAACAAGTCCCTACTCCGCAAACTCCAGACAATACAGAACACCACCGCCAGACCCGTCCTCGGCATCCCCCAACAAGAACACATCAGCCAACACCTACGAAGTCTCCACTGGCTCCCCATGGAGAAAAGATTCACTTTCAAAATCCTCACTCACGCCTACAAATGCCTACACAACAACGGACCCAAGTACCTCAACGACAGAATCAACTTCCACGTACCCAAAAGAAACCTCTGATCTTCCAACCTCGCACTGGCCAAAACCCCGCGCATCCACAGAGCCAGAGCAGGCGGAAGATCCTTCTCTCACATTGCAGCCAAGACCTGTAACGAGCTATCGGCAGACATCAGACGCGCCCCCTCCCTGAACACCTTCAGGAAGACCCTCAAGACCTGGTTCTTCGGCTAAACAGATCTGCGGACCCCCCCCCCTCTGCGCCTTGAGACCCTCACGGGTGAGTAGCACGCTTACAATTCCCTGATTGATTGATTGATTGATTGCTGCGTTGCCTGCTGTATTATTAATAGTGACCAGATATGGTTGTTTTAGGCTGTGAGAGTGACTTGTTAGGCAGAGGTCACGCCAATGCGGTCATATTCTCCATGGTCAGGCTCCACCCCCCACTTTTGGCGTTTTTAATTACATTACTGCATGTGATTTGATTATATGCTTTACAAGCCATCTGAGATGATAACTAAAGGTGTATTTATTTCACATCCAGTTCTGAGAAACATTACTAGATCATCAGGCATTAGAAGGTACCATTTGCCACACATTTCCCAGGATTTCAGTTGAGTCAGAATTCCAAGCTCAATCAAAATATATGTAGATGTATTCAATGTTCCTAGGGCAGAGTGCTCTAAATTCACCATTTGCTACCAGTTTTCAAAAATATGCCTGGGGCTGAGGGGTTGCTTATAAAAATGTGAACATGTACTTTAAAATCTTAATGCAGTGTACTGTGTCCTCCAAAAATTCTGGGCTGCTTGAATTTTGCGCTGAATTCCAACGGTCCCATAGATGTTGATACTGAGGGCCAGGCATTCCAAACCATATAAACATGGCTACAGGCCTGAATACAAAGTCCTTGGCTTACTGTATTCCTGCACATTCTCTGTCCAGTAACCCAGTCACTTGTGATGCAACCCAAGGACGCAAGACTCAGAACCCATGTCCTTCATGAAGCCTAACATTAAAAAATGTTTTTATTTAATTGCTCTTAACAGATTTTACACATTTTCAAAAGACTAACTAACAAACGCATCCAATGGTAAATAGTACATGTGTCTGATTGCATCCCATACAGTAGCGTCCCGTGGTGGGAGTGCTGCCGGGCGGTGACGTGGGGTGGGGGAGGGGCAGGATGGGGGGTAGTAAACTACGGAATACGGCCGAATAGAGGTAAGTAAACATATAAATAAATAAAACGAATTCCGTTGCGCGCGCTGCATTGCATTTGGCGATGCAGCGCGCGCAACGAAATTTGTTTTATTTACTTATATGTCTACTTACCTCTATTCGGCCGTATTCCGTAGTTTACTACCCCCCCACCCTGCCCCTCCCCACGTCACCACCCGGCAGCACTCCCACCACAGGCCGCTACTGATCCCATATACATTTTACACTGGTTAAAGCATATGCCAGAGAGATACTAAAAGCAAAAACAACACACACCGACGGGAAGCCACAGTCTCTTAAATATACAAATATAAGGATTCTGTTTGTCTCCAGAGGTCTCCAGACTAGTTTAGTTGTACAAGCATGAGTGTGGCAAGGGACCTCAGATACTATCAATGCCACAAACTCCAAAATTTATCATGTTCAGTCACAACTACAAGTGCATTTGCATGACTGTAGAGCTCATCCTAACCTTCATGTACATCCCTAGGTGTCAGCGACAACTCTTGCGTGTCAGTCTGTCACATATCTTTCTCAAACCCAGCCTAGACATCAGCAAGGTCTATCATGTGACTTTGGCAGCAGGCTCAGGAGTATGGTATCCAATGACTTGCCTATTCTGCCACCACCCTCCATTAATATCCGTCTTTTGAGCTAGTAGCAGAGCTGAGTCCAAAACTCTGCTAGTCAACTTCCCATCTTTGAGCCTTTGAATCAACCCAAACAAACATGTCCTAGGTGTACGTATGTTACGTCTGCCTATGAAAGACATGAAGGGGTATGGCACCTCTCCTCAGTATGTGGTGAAGGCGGAGAATTCCCAAACCATATGAAAAAAGCCTGCATCATGTGAAGGTGCGTACCCGTTAGAGAGGTGTGATGTATTTCATTAATTTACAATAATTTAAAACAAGTGTCCCTATTAATTTTAGCAGTATGCCACACAGTATCATCCTATCATTTTTCAATCAAAGCCAAATCAATGTTCCATTTTAATTTCATATCCTTGGGGCGCTAGTTTCCTACCCACCCCACAGCATCAGTATCAACTACAGCATTGCATGACTAGGTGGCTCAGTATATTCACAACACCTTTGGTTTTTGCTGCCATTGGTAGCAAGTGGTGTGCCATAAATCGTCTTATCAGGAAGTCATGTTCTGTATGAGACCAGGGAAGGCCTGTAGCCCGCCTTTTTTTATACAGGTTACCTACATGCAACATTCTTGATCTATTACAGGCTGATATGTTCACCACCTCGGTCACCTCTCAGGTGCATATGCCACATTTGTGCTGGTCTTTTGGAGACACCTTATCCTAACAGTGCCTCACCACTTGCACCAGTTTTGTTTACACTTCCCTCAATGTGACATACCCAAATAGAGCTCAGGAATTAGCATTTGACCTCACAATTTTTGGGGATGTAATAGGATTCTGCCAGGCCTGATATAGTTGTCCAACGCACCTTCCCTGGCAGATATGCAGCTAGGTAATACATTTTGAGATCTGGTATGCTGAGCTACCCTTCCACAAATAGAATCTGCAATTTACAAAGGTCTACTGTACACCTGCCCATTACCCCAAATTAGAGCTGCAATACAGTGTCATATTCCTGAAATATGGAAGACAAAAGGAACTACATGTGTATTAATCAGGTAATGTAATATCTCCATTTAGACAAGGCCACACCACCCATCACTGAAAGGTGGTTGTTAGACATGTCATCCTTAGGGTGGTCTTCCCCCAAACTTTTTGCCTGCTTATCTCCTCTTTTTGCTGTATCTCTTTGTTAGCTTTAGGACTCTGAACACTTTACCAGGGCTAACCAGTTCTAAAGTGCATTTGCTTCTCCCCTACACATGGTGACATAGGTGTATACATGATTGGCATATTTAGTTAACTTATAAGTCCCTTGTAAAGTGGTATACCATATACCCAGGGCCTGGAATCTAAATGTTACTAGTGGGCCTGCAGCACTGGTTGTGCCACCCACACAAGTGCCCTTTCAAACCTGTCTCAGGTCTGCCATTGCAAGGCCTGCACGTGCAGTTTACTGCCACTTCGACTTGGCATTTAAAACCACTTGCTTTTGTTACACATATATCACCTCTAAGGTAGGCCCTATGTAGCCCTATGGGTATGGTGCTATGTAGATAAAAGGTAGGACATAAGTTTGACATGTCCTGCTACTGACAAACAGCCAAATTTGTTTTTCACTACTGTGAGGCCTACTCCTCTCGTAGGCTAGCATTGGGAATTCCTTTATACACTTTTAAGCTGTAATTCCTGAATAGAAAGGAGTAGCTGCATCATTATCATATCTTTGGAATAGTAATGAGAAATCCTCGTTAGTAGGAAAGATGGATTTAACATTACTATTTTAGAGATGGCACTTTTAGAAAGTGAAAAGAACAAATGATGGACAGAATGCTGAACAAATCAAACATTCACTCCCCAGCCACTGACCTGGGTTTAATCCATTGTCTTTTTTGCTCACCATGCCACACCAGTATGGACCCAGCCATATGCAAATCAGTCTTGATCCTGCTCCCCATGGGAACAGTCCTGCCCAAATTGCCAAGCAGGGTCAATACTAATTTGCATATGGCTGGGTTCAAACTGGGGTGTCACGGTGAGCAAAAGAGTGATGGATTTAACCCAGATCTCTTGACTGGGGGGGAATGTCTGCTTTGTTCAGCATTCCATCCATCATTTGTTTGCACAGCAATTAAGGCCCTAAGTGGGATGAGGCCCAGACGTGGATCCCTTGATTGCTGTGCCACTGGATTCAAGCTAGCCTGGCTGATGAGGTGTGATACCCCGAAACTGGTTTCAGGAGGACCTGGCTTGGAAGTTTGGGCTGGACTGTTCCTATGAGAAGCAGGGTCAAGACTGATTTGCATATTGCTAGGTCCAAAATGGGGTGTCATGGTGAGAAAAAGAACAATAGATTTAACCCAGATCTCTTGACTGCGGGTGAATGTCTGATTTGTTCAGCTTTCTGTTCATCATTTATTTGCACAGTACTTTTAGAAAGTGGACATTTATCTACTTTTAATTTAGCTCAGTGTGCCTGCAGCCTGTTTCCAATACAACTGTGGGGTGGGTGACAACTACACTTTGTGCATTCCCTCTAAACAACCACAAACACAGGAAGGGTGGGTGTGACAGAGCACTCATCTGCATTCATCTGCATTCCGATAGGTCTTCCTGGGCAGTAAGAGAGAGGAGGAGCTTACACACCTGAATAGGCAGTGCCCTGTTTCTCACACAAAGGGCTGATTAGCCCCCACAGATAGACTGGCAGACAGGGCTGGGATGAAAGGGGACCAGTGCAGTTCAAGGGCCTGCTTTGAAGTCACCTCCACTTCAAAGGCACATTTGGGTATAAGTACTGGGGCTCTCATCCTACCAAGGCAGCACACTACTGGATCTGTGAATAACTCTGCCAGGAGTAAAGACTGCTGTGCTACAAAGATTGCCACTCTACTTGACAGCTGCTCTCGAAGAACGGATTTTATTCTTTGCTGTACTGCCCTGCTGCCTGCTGATCTCTGCCCTGCTGAGGTCAAGGACTGGACCCATCTCACTTGAACCCAGAGTGACTCCAAGGGCTTGCTGGCTTACCCCATTTCGAAGTCTCGCAGCCATCAAAGACTTCCTTCAACTCTGCAACAGCACCTGGAGTCTGCCATCTGTGAGTCCTGCCCTGCCAAGTGGTGCCACTCCAGTCCTGGACCCTTGAAAGGTGATTTTCGCTGTACAGAACCATCAAAATGGACGCAGCGCCGACTTAGCGCCGATCAAAACAGGCGCATTGCCCTTCGATGCCGATGCAGGAGCCGATCGACGGCATTGCATTGACGGCTCGACGATGCAGCGCCTGCATCGTAAAGGGGTTCAACGCCAACCTGACTGCAAGACTCAACACTGACACATCTACCTGACTGTGTGAATCGGAACCAACACATTGAGTCTTTGATGCAGACGCTTGCTCCATCCAAGGTACTTTTTCAGCGTGACCTGAATTAGTCCTGTAGCCAGCCTGCCCTCCATTGTGCCCGGCCTGAACTTTGAAATATTCCTGGTCGAGCGTGACCTCAAGTAAACCGTAAGCACTATTTGACTCCAAGCACTAGATTGTGATTCAATCTTTAGGGAGGATGGCAATCTCAGTGAGGAGGAAGATGCCCAATGGAGCATTCCCTCACTAGAGTTGTCACCAATAAGAAAATGGACTGAGGCCCCTTTACAATTAAAAGCATTATGCTTGGAGAAGGGACTTAGGGCTGCAAATGGAAGAACGCCCTCAGACAGGCTGGGCTCCCCCACATATAGTAACGGTTTGAGAAATAGCCGTATAGACTACATTCTCATTAACCTCGAACAATGGTCAGATATGGTGGTATGTGAGCGTAACGAAAGCGACCACAACCTGCTTGTGCTATCGATGCTGTCCCCGGGTTCTAAAAAGCCTCGGCGAACAACATCCGAGAGTGAAACCGCAGAAGTTCTATTATGCAACAACATGAGGCTGGTAAAATGGGATAGGATTGTAACTAATGTAAAATCCCTCCCACAAATGAAAGCAGCTGTGACAGCACAAGAGAAAAGTAACGCCACAATCACCAAAGCTCATGATGATTTGTTTGCAAAAATCAATTCCTTTTTTATTAAAACATATAAACCAATTGACAAAGGATCAGTTAGGCAAGACAGGTGGTATAATAAAGGCTGCAGAGAGGCATATAGGCAGTTGTCTTTAGCCATCAAATCAAAAGACATGTGGAGAATAAGAACCGCCCGAACTTTTTACAAGACCACCTTAGTAGCAGCAAAAAGGGATTGGGACGAGCAAAGATGGTTAGAGCTCCTTCAGGCTAGCAAGGGAAAAAATATGCAGACTTTTTGGAATCTGGTTAAATGGGGGAATGTTGAGTCAGGGCAAAAGCCGCATAACCATGTTGCCCCGGCCACGTGGGTCTCCTTTTTTGAGGAGCAATTTACCGCCAAAGATGGTGATGATACCTATTTTCAAATTCCCAAAGCTGACCAACCTCTGTTATTTGCTCAAGAAGAGGTGGAGCACCCTCCGAAGGCAGTACCCAGGGGGAGAGCACCAGGTTTAGATCGTATCCCTGCAGACCTGTTTGTTCATGATAAAGAGAACTGGGTACGGTATATTCTTTGGTTAGCAAACGCTATTGCAAATGGAGCTCCTATTCCAGAATCTTGGCGTGGTGTCGAAATCCTTCCTATCTACAAAAAAGGGGATCATTCCTGTCCCAGCAATTACAGGCCGATTAGCCTTATTGATTCCATACAGAAGATTACCGCAAGGCTAGTGCTGAGCAGGATACATGAGTGGATTGAAACCAAAGATATATTATCCCCCCTACAGGCAGGATTTCGTTCCCATATAAGCACCGTTGACCAAGTTTTCCGGTTTTTATTAATTTATTGGCGTATTGTTGTAATAGCAGGTGGTACCATTTATGCAGCCTTTGTTGACCTTAATTCAGCTTTTGATATGGTCCCGCGGAAGAAGCTATGGGAAGTATTGCATCACCTAGGGACGCCAGCAGAACTTTTATCTATGGTAGTGCGATTGCACGAGGACAATTTTGCACAAGTTCGATGGGGCACCCAGGGAGATGTAACCCCACGATTTCCGGTTTCCAAAGGGGTGCGGCAAGGGTGTGTCCTAGCCCCAACCTTATTTTCATTATTTATTAATGGGGTTGTAAATTATTTTCTCACACACCCAACAGATGCTCCATCCCTTGCTGGCACCAAAATACCGTTACATATGTTTGCGGACAACACCCTGATTATTTCGAAGACACAGGCAGGGCTAGATAGGGCACTTAGGCGATTTGAGGTGTTCTGCCAAGATCACGACCTGGTGGTTAACGTAGACAAGACAAAATTTATGGTCTTACACAAGCACAATGTAGTTAAAGGGAGGGTAGCCATGAACGGGAAGCAACTAGAACGGACAGACATGTTTGCATACTTAGGGATTACCCTGAGCAGAAAACTAAATTGGAAGCCTCACATAGATCTCATGGCCCTTAAACACAGTCAACTAGCCGGGGTCCTATTAAAAGAATTCAATCTCTCCCATACCAAGCCCATAGGTCCAGCAATTAAGATTTATAACACCAAGATCAGGTCCTCCATAATGTATGGTGCAGAACTATGGGGCTTCAATGACCTCTCTCCTTTAGTACTGGCCCAGAATAAATTTGTGAGAGCTTTGACTGGTCTACCACAAAGTACCCCACTAACACCCCTGCTATCTGACTTGGGCTGCAATTTGCTGGTGGAGGAAGTACGATACAGACCAGTAGCATTTTGGCGCCGATTGTGGTCCACCCCAGAACTCACACATTATGCAATGGCAGCGAAGGATGTAGTAGATGCAGATAAATCATGTAAAGTAGTCTGGCTCCAAAGGGTTAAGACTACGCTGGTAGATATGGGCATGGGTCATCTATGGGAGGACCCGGTTGGCAATCAGTTTCCATCAAAAAAATAATTTAAGGAGGCATATTGGTCGATGGTTAAGGCAGACCATATACACTCCACAAAGGCTAATTCACTGACGGGTCTGTTTCTGGAGCATAAGATTGTTCCCAAATATGAAAACTTTTGGGATTTTATAACTATACCCAGTGATAGGAGACTATATTTCCAATTTAGGGTAGGCAGCCTCCCGATACATTTTTATACTAGAAAATGGTCTAGTATGAGCAACAGTAAATGTTTGTGCTGTAAAGAGCAGGATGAAATGGTATTACATATCTTATTTGTTTGTCCAGTATATAAAATCCCCCGTAAAAAATGGTTAAAACCAATCTGCTCCAATATGGGCACACGGTCGAGTGCTACAGCTTTGCGCATCCTTATGACCAACACCAACGAGCCATATGTAATAGCTATTGCTAAATTTTTAAGTTGGTCATGGAGAATTCGAGCAAATTTTTCCAAAAAGCAGACGACCGGGCCCACAGGTAATACTGAGGAAGATTTATCCCCTGTTAGGGACTCAGCATGATAAAGCCTATGGGAGAAATCCCAGAAGTATCAAAGAGTTTGAGAAATGATAAAAAGGAACAAAAGATTTTATATATATTTTTTTAAGAGCTCTATCAGTTTTAATGGTTAATGTTTTTGCTTTTATTAATGAATTGTAAATTTTATTGTCCATTGTAAATTTGAATAGTGTTGTCAATTTATGAATTGTTATTTCAATTATTGGGAATGTCGATGACAAACACTGTTTTTAATTTTTGGTATCATTGGACACTGTATTTTATGGCATTTGGCTTTTATGATTGATTTAATCGAAATAAAGCTTGAATTGAATTGATTCAATCTTTACAAATTCATAACTCTGGTTCTACTTATTGGATGTTTGTCATTTTGGTCTTGTTTTTATCCATAAACCTATTCTCTATTTGTCTGAACCAGTGTGGAGCATTTTTGTGGTGTTTTCATTGAGTTACTGTGTGTATATGTGTGTTGCACAAATACTGTTCTTTAGATAATCCTGATTGCTCTGTGCCAAGCTAACAGAGTGTGAGCACAGGTTATCTTTTAGTGTGTATCTAGTTTTCCCTGACTAGGATTGTGGTCCCTACTTGGACAGGGTGCATACCTCTGCCAACTAGAGACTTGGGTTCAGATTTACCAGTTTCTTGTGTAGTGCAGCACCCGGAAATGCTGTGCTGCCCTGCGTGAGAAGGAGAGAGCAGGAGAGCACCATATTCATGGAAATATGGCACTCTCCTCCACTCTCCCTAATGCCGGTGCAGAAATCAGCGGTCTTGAGCCATGGATACACCTTTGCACCATAGTGTTAGGGTGTCTCTGTCAATCTAGCATAGGTTTTGTACTGGAAATATACACTTCCAGTACAAATACTATGCTTAGACTAACTTTAAAAATGTCCCCAGTTTGTATGTGCGCTGCACAGTGCAGCGCACATGCATAGTTGGAAAATAAAGGAGAAAAAAATAATTTCTCCTTCATAGCGCCTTACCTGAAATGAGTGCTATTTTCTGATGCTAAACCTTGTCTACTTTTTTAAGTAAATAGGGTTTAGCAGTCAGAAACCTTGGGTGGGTTTATAGGAACGCCCATGCACCACCCGTGGTATCCCCCTTGGCACTAAGTAATGCAAAGCAGCGCTATGCACTGCTTTGCATTACTTTCAAGTGATTTTCCAGCATAAAACAGGTATTACGCTGGAAAGTAAATAGGTGACAAAAGATTTTGCGTCGTTTTGCATCACTTTTGTGACGCAAAAGCGGTGTTAAGTCTTAGTAAATAGACGCCCCCAATTTCTAACAGTGGCTTTACTTCAAAAAGGAGACTGAGCACCACACCTCTGTTTAAGTTTTAGAGATGTCAGTGATTACATCACTATCACAGTGAGAGACCAGGATAATATGATATTTGATGATTGTCATCTACCATCCCAGTGCTCAGCGCCCAGTCAGGTGAAAAAATCTTATTACTCCCACCTTGAATCAGGTGAAAAAGACACGATTTGCACTTATAAGCCACATTAACTTGGTCATGGTAGGTTGTAAACCAGAACCTCCATCACACATATACAATATGTATTGTCAGTGTACAGTGAGATGTCATGAAAGTCCTTGCCTATATTAACCAGATTAGTTCTCCCCACAAGTCTCATGAAGCAATAGTTCCATTGATAAAGCAAACATTAGAAGAGTTAGGGTCACATGTCATAGGTGCCTTGTATAAGAGACAAATCTAGGCAAGACTGTCCTTATAGAGGCATATTGTTTGCAACACTTGCAAAAAATAATTCCACCTCAGTCTAGCAAAGGTTTTTTACATGCTGATTGAGGCCACCGCTGAAACAAGGATATCTCCAGAGACCCCCACCAAAATATTAAATAACCTTAAAATGTTTGAAGATGTGCTCCTATCTGGAACAAAACCATTTGGGTCTGGGTAAACAAGGCAGGGTAGTTCCTGTAAATATTTGTTCTGCTGGACCATGCTCACGATTTTACAATTTAGATCTAGCATTGCCAGATGCCTGTATGTTGTGCTGTCTAACAGATCGCGCCTTGGTGTAGGAAGTAATAGAATGATAGCCTCACTAGTCGAGAGTGGTAAGAGGCCCCTCCTTCTTGACAAAAAAGTTCAAAGCAGCCCCACACTGAATGAGACAGACAAGTATGGGTTTGCATGGGCTTTCATTTGTGGGTCATGGCAAACCATCCAGCTCTCAAAGTAGCCCACTAGCCTGTAGGACACTGTAAAAATGACAGGCTGGCAAAATGGTCAGGCCAGCAAGATCTACGCTCCTCAGCCACACTAGACTGACAGACAGCTCTGCTAACCGCTGTTTCCAATTTGTGCAACCTATGCCACCAGCTCCCTTCAGGGTTGTATCATCACCATTGTTATGCATCTTCCTTACCCACCAGAAACATTGCACAGCGAGGCATCCACAACAGCCTCTGGCCCAGCACTCACAGTCCACCTGCCATCTTCGGGCAGCGCTCAGTAGACACAGATCACCATCACCTCTTTCATGAAGAAACTGGAAGAAGTAAACAAGACAGTTTCAGAATTTAAGGATTTCCTAACTCCAAGGTACAGAAATTCCAGAAGGATCTTAAGATGTTCTCTCCAAAAAGATTTACCCCTTCTCAAAGGAGGATGTCGAATGGAAAGAAAATAATCAATTGGACACCTCATCCCAGAGTAGTGAGTCCTCTGACAGCATTGATGAAGGAAAATACAGACCAAGAGGAAGTTGAGCTCCACGAAAGGGTGCTGCACCTTGAAGACCTTTTGGCCCAGACATGTTCCAGGATCCATACTGGGGCTGGCCAAACACCTATGGCTATCTTCATCCCATGAGTCAACCCTTCTTCCCCTGGCAAATCCAAGCATGACTGCCTTTTTTAGGAAAAAAACAGGGGTTGGGGAAGAGGAAAAAAAAACAGAAAGTAAAGGAGCAGACACCAAGCACAGGCACGAACTGATGAAGGGTAACAACGCGTTACTCAACTTGAGCGGAAAAACTTTGGCAGAAACACAGATCAATGTACTTAACAAGGGCCTTGTCTTTGTACCGAACCCGAAAGCTAACATTTTTAGGTTACGCATGGAAAATGCTGAATGTTTTAGAAAGATACATTAACACATCTTCTTCAAGGATAAGGATAAGGAGACTATTGGTGGGGTTGAAGAGAACAATAGTCTTAAGAGAAAATCTACTTTCACATCGCCTATCCATGCAATTCCACCTGGGGTGTTCGCTTTGAGGAAGCAATTGGTAGTGACATGGACAAATTGAGCAACACAAACAGTTCCACAATATTAAAAAAGCTGAACGACAAGCTATTATTTAACTCTTAGAGGCTACAGACATCATTATCAAGCCAGCAGACAAGGGTGGCACAATAGTCATTCTCCCCAGGGAGATGTACAGAAGTGAGTGCATTAAAGTGCTGAATGTTGAAAAGAATTGCAAAAGGCTGGCAAGGGATCCCACAAGAGATGTGTTAGAGGAGGTAATATTTCTGGTGGATACGAGATTAGAAAAAGACTGAATTACTAAAAAAAGAAGCTGAAGTCCTTTACACACCCGTATTTTGACATCCTCCCAAAAGTTCATAAGTGGGTCCATTCAACCCCAGGTCGACCTATTGTCTCAGGCATTGGCTCTACTCTGGAACCTCTGTCTAAGTTCTACAATTGTTTTTTAAGACCAATAGTGGTAAAGACCCCTACCTATTTGCAGGACACAAAAGAGTTATTGAATATCTTGTCGGTTCTGAGTTATGATCCAGAGGATGAACTAAAATCAGTATGGAGGTAGAAGCACTTTATGCAAGCATTCCACACAAAGAGACCATAAAGGTAGTGGATTCAATATTATCAGGACTTCGATGGGATTCTATACATAAACAAAATTTGTAATGGACTGCACTAACCTTGCTCTGACAAGGAACAACTTTGAGTTTGAAGTGGAGGTTTTCTTACAGACCGATGGGACTTCAGTGGGAAATTTATTTGCCCCTAGTCTGACATGCGTATATGTCCATGATTTTGAGACAAAGGTTGTGTTTTGTGGTGACAACTCCTTCCGTGAGAAGATCAAGATATGGAAACAATATATAGATGACATTTTTATCATCTGGCACGGAAGCAAGACTGATGCCTGGGACTCTGCAAAATGAATAAACAACATGGAGTTAATTTTTTGGGCCTAATGATTTTTTCAGCAGATGACAGCAACAAGACTGAGGTTTATGACAAACCCACTGATACAACAATTCTCGTACAGATTAGGGGTTTTCACCCTAGATGAGTTCGGGAAAATCTCCCTTTTGGCCAGTTCCTGTGGCTAAGATGCAATTGTACCAACAAAAGTGATTATAAGAAGCATGCTCGAAAATTGACCGAAAAGCTCACGGATAGAGAATATCCAATGAGAATTAGAAAAATGTTAGAGAAAAGAGCGAGGCACAGTGACTGGGATCTTCTAATTCAGACTAGGATCAGGGAACCCTGTGGTAAACTGATCTGTGTTACCACATATAGCCCTTTCACAAAAAACATCAAGAAATTGTTTAACAAGCACTTGACGTTCTTAAATTCAGGACCATTAAGTTTGGAGAAACCCATTTTTTCCTTTGGGAGAGTCAGAAGCATAAAGGACTTGGTCATACGTACAACACCTAAGAACCAAAACACATTCCAAAACCCAAGAACCCTATGTGATATGTCTATTGTAACAGGGCATTTTCCATGCGGCGAATGTAATGTATGTTCCCTTACGAATTTAACAACGAGGATCGAGCTAGGTTTACCAACTCCGTTTATCATCAAACATCAGAGTAACTAATACAAGTAAAGTGGTCTGTTTAATGATCTTCAATTGTGGGCTAAAATATATGTGGATGGCCACTAGAAAATTAAGAACAGGCATCAATGAGAATCGGAGCACATTCAGATATAAGAAAACAGTCATAAAAATGATGCACCACTGCTTGGAAAAAGGCCATCATGAGGATGATTTCATTTGGTTTGTATTGGAAAAATTAAATCCTGGGACCAATGCCATAGCTATCAGCCTGCTGAGAATTGAAAAGAGATGGGTCTATAGACTGCGAACGGACTCCCAGGGATTGAAAGACAACATCTCATGGTCTCAGTTGGGACACAGTTGACTGAAATAGTTTCCATCATAATAGTTACATAGCTAAGTATAAGAGACAATTAGCTCTTTCTGTGAGAGGATCTAAAGGCTATCGTAATTAGAAGAAGGACATACATTCAGTGGTGTTAACATTACCCTGGGTATACCTTAGGGACACCCCCGCGCCACACAATACGGTCTGCCTGTGTAAGAAATCATAGCCCAGGTACTAAAAGAAAGTGAACACAAAGAGAAATGATTTTTCTTCTGCCCCACCAACACACCTTGCTCCCCCTCCCCAAACAAATAGCTCCTTTAAAGTGTATTAGAAGATTGGGAGGGGTAATAAGGATGGAGTAATTGGAAGTGTAAGGCTTCCATATTTTGCAAAAATCTGCAATATTTGTTTCCTTATATATGTCTGCCTGTCCAGCATGGGATCCATACCGGACCACCTTCCTCATGGACTCAAGGGGTTAAGAAGGTGTCATGAGCATTAGCTTTACATCCACTCCTAAGAGCAGAAGGCCCAGTAGTTTCTCTCATGACCAGAAAGGAAATGAAGAACTACACTTCACATGAACACTGTGTACACCTACGTGTGGCATTTGACGTTGGACAACATTCCCCATGAACACAACAGTTTTTAGATGATGTCATGAGTATTGGCCCTTTGTCTAGCCCTAGAAGTAGGAAGCCCCGCAGTTTCACTCACGGAAAGAAAAGAAAGCCAATAAGGGACTACAGGGTATATTTACAAGCCCCTATCGCCACCACAATGTCACTCTTTGTGACGTGTGGTGGCGATAGGGGCTTTGCCTTATTTACAAGGCAGCGTTAAGTCACTTAACATGACTTAACGCTGCCTTGTAAATAAGACACCCTTTCACGCTGTACTCAGCGTGAAAGGGGAGGACAGTGGGTGTTGCGGTGGGCGTTCCACCACAACACCCATTGATTTTGACGCTGCCCCCTATGTACAAGGGAGACGTAAATAGGAGGCAGCACCAAAATTAAGACCAGGGAAAACATGGTCTTAAATAAGCGAAACAAGGAGAAATGCTTTATTTCTCCTCCTTTTTGCAGTTTCTATGTGTGCTGCGTTGTGCAGAACACATAGAAACAGCAAAACGCCATTGATTGTTTACTATCTTACACTCAACGCCGACACCCTTGCAGTATTGTGCAAGGGTGCCTGCGTTGGCGCTAGACTGCTAAGTTTAGCGCCAGCACAGGGGAAACGCAGGGCTGCACCATATTGTTGTAAATATGGTGCAGCCCTGCGTTTCTGAAGTGGCGGAGTGCTGCGTTAAGCCTAGGAGGCTAACACCACGCTCCGCCACTTCGTTGTAAATATGCCCCTACATTTCCCATGAGCATACCTACATGTGGCATGTGGCGTGTAACGTCACTTCGACAGATGACACTTTTCGCCACAAGTTTTTACGGACTGCTACCACAGGCACACACCAAGAAAGGAAGTGCACGGGTAATTGGATAGGTAGCTGGTTCGAACTGTGCCTTGAAGAAGTACATCCTGGTTGCTTATTACTATTGACTTTGACCACAATGGTGCCAGCCCGCTTATGAAATCTTTTTTTTTTCTGAGGACGAAAAGAAGGCCAGTGTGCCTGCGTGTTTCCTGTGGTGGGTGCGCTAATTTTAACCTACACTCAAAGTTATTACTGATTCTGGCGTGCTTGGGAGAATGAATCCATACTGGGTACTTAGTACAAATACAAGCAATATTATACTATGTGTTTTCACCGGATTACCAGTTACATTAAAGGGACATTTTAACCCACTGCCACCAATGATACGGTTTGCTCGTGAAAAGAACTTGTCTGGAAGGAATCTTTCCTGTGAGGTTTAATGTGTAAGTTCTTGTGAGGAAAAACAACGGCATGAATATGGGTCCTGGATGCCCAGATGCCTATATAAACAATCATTTGCAATGCAATAGGTCTCGCATTTGCGAGAGTTAGAGCTATTGGCAGTGTAAATGACAATGTCTTTTACCTATGTGCTTTCATTTACAGTGCAGTGGCCTTTGGGTCCTTGTAAATGTTTAGCAATGCAGTATATTATCCTGGGGGCTGTGCCGCCAGGGATTGAATAGCTAGAATAGCTATTCAATTACTATACACTGGGTCATGCAGTCTGATTCAGGAATATACGCAGTTAGCTGAATGAAGTCAAGTGACAGATTTTATTTAGCTAGGTCATACAATTTGATGAAGAATTTGCTTAAAAAACATCAAAATGTAAATAGACCTTTCACCAGTTGTGTACTAATTGCGGGAAAAGCGCTATTCCAGATGAGATAAGAGCACTAGAACACAGTTAAACAATTGGTTAAAGGTGACCCCAAATTGAAGCACACATTTAGCTCAGTTGTAGCGTGTGTAGTTAAAAGAACCAAAAGGACTTGTCATATTTAAGTTTTAGAGAATTGGAGTTTCAGTCTCGGCAGTGCGGATATTTTTTTTAAGCTGTGAAAAGCAAGCATAAACATGGTAAGTACCAAATGTGCTATATGAACGTTAATGAGGTAAAAACCGCTACGACTGCCTAGGATTTGCGCCAGTCATGTTTTGAATGAAGTAGGCCTCGTGTTACTCGGATGCCAGAGCTGGGTTATATTACTCTGTTTCCGAGGAAGTTAGCTGAGTTTCAACCAAGTCACCATTTTACTTCACAATAACTTATCAAAAATTGTGACTGAAAAACACCCAACACATTCTTCATCAATCCCAACCTCTGTGACGGCTACTCACTTCCTTGGCACAGTCCTTGTGAGAGCAGCATGCAGCAGCAGAAATGAGAGTTCACAATTACAAACACGTGGCACACATCTTTCCTGCTATAATCCATTTGAAAGAAATTAGCCAGAAGTAGGAAGGAAGCGAGGAGCTAATCCAACAAGAGAACTTGGACTAGAAATTTCCAAGATGAGGGTGGGCTAGCGACAGCAGGGCATAGACAGAAGCTCACATGAAAGTGAGACAGGAACATAGTTTCAGATTTGTACACGACTTGTGCGGGGTCCTGAAAGAGGTCAGAAGAGTTTGGATTGTGTTCGGTCTCTGTCAAAGCTATATTAAATATGAAAGGTAACCCGTCTGAGCCCCCCTACTCTTTTTTCCACCACTAGAAGGACAATATGCAAACCGGCCACAAGCCACCATGCAGCCACTGTCCGCCCACTGTCAGCATGAATGCTCGGCTCAAATGTAAACAAACGGAGCAAAGATGATCACATCCTGCAGCCAGCAAGTGACTCAGCCATACACAAAAATGTATGGAAACAGATACTATCACTAGATGAATTCCGTTCACCAAGGGTACTGTAAAGTTCGTATACAGGTCCCACTCTCAGCATACATATAAAACCACGCTGACTCTGCAACTTTGGTGGTGGTTACTTTCTAGACTAACCACGCTCGGCTCTCCAGGCCATTTATTAACTACATCTCGCTGTACGCCAGATGATACCATTATAGTCACGCAGATCGGGTTGGACCACAAGTCACCCCTGTGCATTTGGTGTCGCTCCCGACTATCGCAACACTACATTCCTCCCATACCATAAAAGAACATAACTTTAACTTTAAAGAACACCAACATTATAAAACTTCACAATTCTAGTCCATCATCAACATAGAACACTCCAGACATCTCCGCATACAGAGTTACTCACGACCTTGGCACCTTCGTCCACCACGAATCAGCCACAGACAAAGTCCTTGTACTTCTGGGATGGCTACGGGCATGGTCGCAACTAGTACCGTCCTAGACCACCCCTGGTGGGGAAATCTGGCACAGGCATCTCTGGACTCAGGCTCTCCACAGGACTGTGGCTTCTGCAGACCCCTGCTGGGGATGGGTTCGGCATAGGGGCTGGATGTGCTGGGGGGGGTGTCTCGAATAGATCCTTGTGGGGGTCCACCACCTCGGAGTTTGATATACTGTCGCTTGCCCGATCGGGGTGACCCTCTTCTGTGATGCCTTACATCGGATCGATGGACGTGGGTCTTGGTGAAACTTTTTTGAACTGGGAGACGTTGCGTGTTACTCACTCTGCGCCCTTCTGGGCTGTCACTTGTGTTCCATTGACATGAGTGATGACCCATGAGTCCAGCTCAAAAAGCGTTCTAAACTTTCCTCCAGGGTGATGGTCCTTCACCAGTACCTGGTTGCCCACTTTGAGGGGCCTTTCTTTAGCTCTCCATTTCTGAGATGTGTATTCATTGTTGCGGAGTCTCCGGTATGCCGACTGGTTTAGAGGACTAGTGGGGGATGGTGTCTACCATTGACCTGCCAAAACACATCTTGCTGGGGGACACGCCAGTGGTGGAGTGGGGCGTGAGTCTGTAATCTCCTCTGGTGAGGGTCCTCATCAGACATTCCACTTCCCCATTGGCTTGAGGCCAGCGAGGGGTGATGCGGCGGTGCTTGATGCTTCTGGAGTTCATGTACTCGGCCAGCTTGGACCTAGTGAAGTGGGCCCCATTGTCAGTGTGAATTCCTGCGAACTGTCCATGGGTGGCCTTGAGCTTTTCTAGCTTCGGGATAACTTCCACCACTGATTTGGTGGTTATGAGTTCCACTTCGGGATAGCGCGAGTAATTATCCACAACAATCAGCATGTGCGCTTCATTCGGAAAGCTGCCGAAATCCACGCTGACTCTCTGCCACGGGCCCATGGGGCCAGCTTCGGTGATGACAGAGGCCAGCGGGTCAGGTTGGCTCATCGCGAGGCAAACTGGGCATCCTCGCACTACTGCTTCCACCTTTTGGTCCAAACCCCGGGAATCAGACTTTGCTTCTGAGTCGATTCTTAGATTTCACGGTGCCTTGATGCGCTCGTGCGCCAGAGGAGCAGCTTTCTGCATCAGGTTTTCAGGTAGTACTAGGTGCGGACCTCGTAGTAGACACCCATCACTGCTGACTGACAGTTCTTGCCAGACGTTGTACAGCGCTTGATGGGTAGATCGGGCTGCTTCTGTCCTGAAAGGTGGTAGGCTCTGAAGCTGCCTCCAATCGCCAGAGACTGTGGCTTTTATGGCTATTTGCAGGCTGTCATCACACTGCGTGGCCTCCACCACATCTGCCAAGGACATCGCCAGAGGCCAGGAGCGGCTACGATAAGCCAGACATATTCTTCTGTCTCTTTAGCTTTGGTCGTCTCGGGAGGTGTGGCCGGCTGAGCATGTCTGGATAGGAAATCCACTGGGCTCCTGGTGCCTGGTTGATACTGCACAGTGAACTTGCAGTTGCAGGATCCACTTCTCTATCCTGGGAGGAGGACGCGATGAGGAACCCTGGAATAGTGGGACCAGAGGTTTGTGGTCTGTGATGACTGAGAATGGGTGTCCGTAGAGGTATATGTAAAAATGTCTGGAACCCCATAGGATGGCAATTGCTTCCCGCTCAATTTTGGAGCATCGCTGCTCGGTTGGTGTGAGCGGGCGGCTGGCATATGCTACTGGGGTCCGATCTCCGCACTCCTGCTTTTGGGCTAGCACTGCTCCTAAGCCAGTGGGGCTGGCATCTACTACCAGCTGTGATTCTCTCCACGGGTCAAAGTACACCTGAGTGGTGTCGGCCGACAGGGCGGCCTTCGTCTGGCGAAACGCTTCTTCCTGCTCCGGCCCCCAAACCCAAGCGGTGACGTCTGAGAGATTTTTCACGAAGCGTTCGCAGAATGTCACCATGCCAAGGAAGCTGCAGACTCCGGACACAAAAGAGGGAGCAGGAGCATTTTGTAAATCCTTCACCTTCTCTGGATCGGGACTAATTTCCTTGTCGTAAAAATGGTACCCGAAGAAACTGATGTCTCTGCACAGAAAGTCGCACTTCTCACGGTAGAGAGTAAGTCCTCGCTCTGCCAACCTTGTGAAAACAGAATGGAGGGAGTCAGGTGTTCTCTAAGGGTAGCAGATTGAACTAGTATGTTGTCGCTGACACTCAATGGTCCGGGTAGGCCCTGCAGGACTGCCTTCACAATATTCTGGAACACCTGAGCTGCGCTGGAGATTCCAAAGTTCAGGCGAGTGTACTGCCACGTGCCGGCATGTGTTGATAAAGTGGTGATCGGGCGAGAGTCCGGATGCAGCGGAATCTGGTGGTAGCCTGGCCTGAGGTCCATCTTCAAGAACCACTTGGAACCTGACAACTCCCTGATGATGTTGTATATGGTTGTCGTCAGATGTCTTTCACGCTTGATTGCCAGGTTCGGTACTCTCATGTCCACCCAGATCCGCACTGCGTCTGGGTGCTTGGGCTTCTTTGCCACCACGATTGAAGACACCCACATTGTGGGGCCTTTTTTCCCGTTCTATGATGCCAGCCTTCTCCAAGAGTCTCAACTCCACTTCTACCTTGGGTCGGAGGTGGAAGGCTATGCGGTGGTGCCTGAGGGCGAAGGGAGCCACTGATTCTTCGATGTGAAGATGTATGGTGGGGCCAGAGAGGCAACTGATCCCAGTGAACAGGGGTGTGAAGTCTTGTAGGAGGCGGTCTAAGCTTTGCTTATGGACACTGAACGCAAATTGTACGAGGTTAACGTCTTATGCAGTGCGGCAGCTGAGGAGAAATCCTAACCCCTCCTGTGACTTGTACACTTAGGCTCTCTGCCGGGTGGATTCATGGTCAAGGTCTGTATGAAACATGTCACGGAGCTGTAGAGGGGAGTGGTTGCTGAACACGTAAACTTGCACGCAGGTGTGCCAGAGCGTTGGGGGGTCCGGTAGTTCACGCTAGACATCTTCGGCCATGAGGTTGATCGACACCCCAGTGTCAATTAGGGTGGAGATGATGTGGTTCTGCACTTCCACCTGGCACATGGGGGCGGGGTGACGACTGACTTGGAGGGTTTCCAAGGTCCTGACTATGGGGACGACTGCTACATCATCCTCATCCATGTCTTCGTCAGACGGGATGTCCCGGGTAGCTTCACCGTGCAGATGGCTTTTCGTGGCGGTTTGGGCCGTCGCCCCGTGAGGATCGACAGACTTTGGCAAAATGGTTGGGTTTGCCACATGTGCTGCACATCTTTCCAATCGCCAAGCAGGCACCCGTGTGAGGGTAAGGGCCACCACACTATTCACATGGGCGGGACGGCGATCCTTGTTTGGCGAGGCTCCGTGGTGCTTGGCAGGCTCACGTCTGTCCCCGTGTATTTTCTTTTGAATAGCATTGACGCGTTCCTCTTTGACAGAAACTGAAGAGGCCGGGTCCATATGGGCACAACAGGCATTAGAGAGTTCCTTTGAAATACCCAAGGTCAGCATGTCCCTCAACGACATGTTGGGCTCCTGGAGGATTTTTTCTCTAAGCTTGGTGGATGCGCACCCCTGGATGAATTGAGCGCGTACTTCATGGTCTTCATCGGGGAGGGTACACGTACTGGCAAGCTCCCTCAGCCGAGCATGGAAAACATCTTCGGGTTCTTCTGGAAGCTGCTGCTCCTGAAGCAGGAGGAATCGCTCATAATCAGGATTTGCGTAAGGTTCGAGATGGGCTGTGATGGCATCTCGTAGTGCTGCGTAGTTGTTTGGGGGCCGGCTTTAGTGACTGACTTGGATCTTGTGGATATCAGCTCCACCCAGGTGCAGAAGCATCGGTCGCCATTGGCCTTCCGGCATTTCGACGGCATCGAAATAGGTCTCTAGTCGCTCCACCTATGATTTCCAGCGGGCGGCTTGGGAGGGTGGGGGCCCGGTGACGGTGAACGGCTCTAGCGCAGGAACAGACACCATGAGCGTGAAGGCGTGGAGCCCATTTAGAGTAACTCAGGTGAGTAGATGCGCAGCTGGCGAAGATGCTGTTGACAGAAGTGCCTGGGCAGGCTTGGAGCATGTAAATTCTGTGCGTGGCAAGAAGACTGTCGCAGTATTATCCCACTTGGCTTAGAAAAAGAAGTGAACTTTCTGTTTGTCCTGGTTGCACAGTCTGGGAGGCTTCTCAGTGTGAGGGATGTCTCCTGGAGGTACAGGCACCACCAGCAGAAGAGTGCAGGCTGTGGCAGAGGGAGCCAGATCAGCAGAAGCTTGCAGGCTTGCGTGTGGCAGGCCGGCCCTAAAGTGGCTGGGGCACTGACCTGAGCCCTTTTCTGGGCTTGGTGAGATGAGGCCGGTAGCGCTGGGGTGTGGACTCCCACAGCGCTGATGGTCCTCGGGGCGAGGCAGAGCAATGTGGTCAGCTGGGGCCGATGCAGGATAGAGCTCCGCCCCTCGACTGCCAACGAAGGAGAGCTGCGGCGAGAAACAGGAGCAGGCCGCACACCTGCAGTCCCAGCAGAGGGGAGGACTCAGGGGTTTCAGCCATGGACGCCAGCTCTGCCGAAGTGCTGCTGTCTGGATTGTGAAGGCCAGTGGCGGCTCCCCCATAGGGGCGTTGGGGCGTCACCCCACTGCTTTCTCACAGTGCGAGAAGGCAGAAACATAAAATGGTAAAACTACCATTTTATGTTTCTGCTTCTCGCACTGCGAGAAAGCAGAATGCCTGGAGTGCCTGGTTGGGGGCGGGCGGGTGGGCGGTCCTTCTCGAGGGCAGGGGGGAGTGGCTTTGCCCACTGTTGTGGGTACTGACTGTTTGGTCGGCCCCAGGGCCGACCAACTCAGTCATGCGCACTCCCTTTTTCTCTATGTAGGCTGCTGCATGCAGCTACATAGAGAAAATGGCCCGGCTGGGGCGCTCTCCGCTGCGCCTCACCAATCACAACGCTGCCATTGCAGCGTTGTGATTGGCTTAGGGGAGCAGGAGGAGGGAGGCTGCCTAAGACGCGCCAGGCAGTAGGAGCTGAGGCGGCGGCGCGGGATGAATTGGTCGTGGAACTGGAGCAAGGTAAGTTTTTTTTATTCTATATAAAGATTACCCACTTCCCTCCCCCCGCGTGAACCCACCCGCCCGTTTTGCCGGCCGCGACTGCACAGTTCTACTTGGGAGAATTGCCTTCCCTCAGTTCAGCAGCAATACTTTGGAGTACACAAGACTGCAGGCCCTTGGCAATCACTACAGCCATTGGGGTCCCTCGTGGAGCTGCAGCAACACATGTTGCACCTGTTCAAGGCATAGCGCTTCACAGAAGTGTTGCATGCAAGGCACACAGAGCAACAGCAGGCTGAGACTAAGTAAGGAAAGTGAGCGCCGATATTCCTTTTTAGGTCTTGCCTACGCAGCGCGCATGCGCTGCTTAGGAGTCCTTTAGCCGTCGTGCAGCTCTTTTTCAAAGCACATACTCGTGCTTGTGGCGGCATACGCCTTGCGGGAGTGCGCAGCGGCGCGCCACAAGCACGAGTATGTGCTTTGAAAAAGAGCAGACTGCTCTCCCAAGCGCGCGCGCGCGCCTCTTTCCTTGCCCACACGTCCCGTCGTGCAGCTCGCCCAACTCTGTTTCCACATCTTCAACAGCGCTCCTAATCAGCAACAATGGCGGCTGCACTTTTCTTCTTGTTTCTTTCTTATTCTTCCATCCTTATTTATCTTCGAATTTTCTTTCCTCGTTCTCCCATTTTCATGTTCCTTACTCTTTCTTATCTTGCTTTCTTGGAGGGTTGTTTCCTTTCTTTCCACTTGGTCCTTCATACCCCTTCTCGCTTACTACTTCTTATATTCTCCCCCAACTCCCTCTTTTCAGTTATTTTTGCATTTTACTTTATTTGGTTCTCCAGTTCCTCGTTTCTTCTAGACTCTTGCTTTCACCTTTGTTTCTTTGTCGCCTTTTCTCTCCCAAAACATTTTCATTAATTTTCCTTTATCGTTCTCTACTTTTTCTAATGACTTCCACATTCACCTTTCATTTTGCTTCCCTTCATTTCCCTATCTACCGTTGTCTATGCGTTTTATTTTCTTCTTTCTCTCTTTTGCCTAAAATCCTTTTCACCCTCCTATCTGCCCTTTCTCCTTTTCATCCACCCTCATCTTTCACTCCTTACCTTTGACTCTCCGCCTGGATGTCAACAGATGTCTGACTGTACAATAGCCGGCACCTTCTGCCCCCGTCGCCCAGAGCGCCTGTACGTTCGCCCCCCCTCCCTCTCCCGTTGCGCTGAATATGTATTGCGCGTCTGTTTCTCGTCCCCGCTGTACATACCTGCGTGTTGTCTGTGTGCTGTCCTCTGCACTCCTCAGACCCCAAAGCGTCTCTTATTTATATCATCCAGCTTTTTTCTCCGCTGTTCCTTCTCGTGTCATCGTTCTATGTCACACATTTTTTTCTCTTTTTCATACCACCCCATGCCTTTTCTCCTCTCTCTTTTTCTTCTCTCCCTTTTCTCTCCCCCCTCCCCTGTGCTGTGGCTTCTGTCCTCTACCTGTTCTGTCTCCTTTCTGTATTCTTTCCACCGTGACTGTCCCCTCCCCCTTTCTCTCAACTCTCGCCTACTTTCTTCTTCCCCGTTTAACTTCTCTCTCTATTTTCTCTACTTTCCCTCGCCAGACGCTTCATTGAGTCACCTTCTCTCTCTATATTCTTTGTTACGTCTTTTCGGACTCTCTTTCTGTCTTACACCTTCTCCTTCTTATCTTCCCTTCTGTCTTGACCTTTCACCTTACCGCGCGTCCTCCTTTCTTAGTTGCACCCGCTTCTCCAGGTCGTTGGCGCCCATAATTTCCAACTCCTCTAATCTACGCGCCCCCATTAGCTCTTGTCCTCTCACCTGTCTCGTCTTCTCCACGCTCCCTTTTCATAGCGCATCGTTTTACTCTACAGTCGCCATTTGCTGGCATGCTCAGCCCCGTCACTCTCCCCTCTGGTTTTGCTCTTGTCCATTTTCTCCTCTTTCCTCCCTCTCCCCAGCCCCTTCCGCTACCTCACATTACTCTTGCTATAAATTACGCTCGTGCCCTATCCCTTCCACTGCATTCTGCTCCTGAAGCTCTGTTTTGAGTACTATTAATTGTATAATTGTAACACCCATTATTTACAGCGCTTAGAAACAACTGCAGTATAGTCCGAGACACTATATAAAATCAAGTTCTTTCTGCCTGTCCTTCCCTCAATCCACCTCTTTCCTCACCCCATCTCCTGCTTTTCAGTACGTCTCTCTGCCCCGCCCTCCCTCTTCTTCTCTTCATCTCTTGCCCTCTCTTCCCTCTCCTCCCTTCCTCTCCCCTTCTTTCCGTACTATCATCTGGCGAAACCCAGTCTGACTCATTACAAATGGTTTACAAACGGTGAACAACATTCTGCTGTGAATGTGAATATGTTCAACTACATGAAACCAAAATGTGCATCCTTTTGGATGTACTTCTTGAAAATGTGTTGCCAGCAGATAGCTCGAAGTTACCATTTTTAATCACTCTGTGATGTTACTGGATGTATTGTTTGAGTGGTCTCACACTATTTCCAATGTATACCAATTAATGCAGCTTCACCCCAGTGCGCAATAAGATTTCACCAGCATATAAAACAAGCATTGGCATAGCCAATAGGTCTCGCCTTTGGGACCTTATAAGTATTTAATTCTGCAGCACAATATCCTTGGTGCAACATCAACTGTTGCATGGCTAAACACTTATAATGTCCTAAAAGCGAGACCTATTGGCTATGCCAATGCTTGTTATTGTATCTCTGCAGACAGTATTAATCACAAGAGGGCTGCAGATTGTTGTAGCCTCTCGTTCTTACCCAATAATGTTTTTTTTTTGGCATGTACTGCATTTCTTTTGTATCATTCGTCTCGCTTCCTCTTCTTAAATGCACCTTCATCACATCTTCCCCTTTGTCACCCCTTACTTCTCATTCCCTCCTCTCTAACCCTCAAATCTTACTCTTGTCATTTGCACGTCCCACCTCTCTCTTCCCTCATTCTGGAAGGAAGGACACACGCACCTCTCTTCCTGACAGTCATTTCACTACTGTCTCTCACACCTTCCTCACAGCTTCCTTTCACAGACCTTACCGCCATGCTTTCTTCTGAATTTCCTCTCTCAGAAGTACTCCTCTTTTCCACAACCTCGTCTTATCAGCCCACACACTCACACACTCTTTTGCTCTCTGTTAGACACACCCACAGCCTTCCTTCCCTCTCCCAAATTCTCCTTTCACTCATAAACCCCATCACTTCCACTCTCCCGCGCCCTCTTGCTCTCTCCTCTGTGACACATTTGAACCTCCTTTCAGCACACATTTTTACTCCCTGCTCTCTGCCTTACATATCCGTGTTATGAAGGTGAGGGTTACTGTACACACACAGACGAGTTTCTGTACACTGTACAAAGGCATGTTGAGCAGTAACCTTTGTTAATTTCCCACCGACTTTCCCGTCGCCCTGCCGCCCACACGCTGATATTCTGCTTTGTGAACTTTTAGCGCCATCCAGTCCAGTGATTCTGTGCGGCACTGCGTTGAATAATGTGTTTATGGCCAGACATAGAGATACTCTTCAATATGTCTATCTGCGCAAAAACTTCCCATTGATAAAACGCCAGCAAACATAATGACCACATCGTGGTATGTATGTTCCAAACAGCTAATCTAGATATGAGATTTGAAAGTATAGGCATGAAATAATGCATGCCGAGTTTACGGATTCAGCATATATTCTATATGATTTTGTCATTTCCTGTACTTTACAGCCACGCGGGTCACAATAAAATATTTAAACATGAAATGCAAAAGCTGGGAGGGTTCAGTCGTATTCTTATATTGTGAAACCATTTAAATGATCCAGGTTTATTGGTTTTGTGCAATAGCCAGGATTCTTTTTGCGATTATGGGCATTTCGAAATTAAGCCATCTGCTGTCCATAAGACTCTCTAGCGGTGGAGGGGGGGGGGAATATTTGAGAAAAGGCTTTGCCATCCGTTGCTTCGCTTCCTTAACTGTGATGTTCATAGTGCAACACAGGGTTTTTTGAAACAACATCAAGCAACGGGTAACCTTCTCACCATATCATGGGATAGGTATGCCTGGGGGGGGGAAACAGATAATCAACACTGTGATATTACAGTAATTCACTCAAGTGGTGAAAGATGGACTCGTATTATTGTTTTCCTGGTTATCGGAAACGAAACGGCCCGAAATAGTATTTCATGATGCAGCTTTCTTGTTTGATACTGTATAATAGGTTGCTATTCTTATCCTTACATCAGTCGCTGCGCTTACGCGGGATCTCTCTCACTTCATTTATTTATGTATTTAATTGAATTGTTGTGCGCTGACTTTTGGCTGGTGGCCACTTTGTAATGCTGTTTTGGATATTGAGTCTAGGTGTATTTCATGTGTAACCAAAACCCCTACATACGCACAGTATGAGCAAAATTTTACAGGCTCAGGTCACTTGTTTTTTACTCAGTTCACAGAGCTCCTTCTTTTACGGCACTTTAACATTTTTCAGGGACTTTTTTCTTGGATGGGATGGGAGGCATCCTGTGAGTTTTGTAGAGGGCTAGAAAAGCCTCCTTGAAGAGGCAGGTTTTCATTTTTTCCTTGGGCACTGCCAGGTGGGAAGGATCCTGAGTTCTGGGCAGAGAGCATTCCAGGGCTGTTCTTCACACCTTCTGGTTTGCTTGAAAATGCACCATTTGCCCACTCTTTTTTCAAAATTTTCTCGGGGGTGAACCCCCCCAAGCCCCATGTAGGTGGTTCAGGCTCGATCGCTACGCTCGCTCGCCGCAGTGAAGTACGACAATTGTTTTACGCCTCCACCACTTTCAAATGTCACCAGCCACCACTGGTGAAGGCGCGTGGTGAGTGGCCGAGCAGTCAGGTGACGGGGAGGCACGTGTAGAGAAAGAGGCCCCCTCATCACCTGTGTAAATTTCGTATATAGGCCCCACTCTCAGCATACATATAAAACCACGTTGACGCTGCAACTTTGGTTGTAGTTACTTTCTAGACTAACTACGCCGGGCTCTCGGGCCATTTATAAACTACATCTGGCCGTACACCAGACGATACCATTATAGTCACGCACATGGGATTGGACCACAAGTCACCCCTGTGCGTTTGGTGTCGCTCCCGACAATTGCGACACTACAGGTACTTTGTCATCACTTGTGCCCAAAACTTCACTCAAGCCTCTCTACCTCTGGATTTGTTCCGGTACTGCGCGTGGCAATAGGATTCAGGAACAAACCACTGATCAAAATGTGAATGACAGGCCAACTGATGTAGAGGGCACACAGAAGGCTGTTCTAGGCATGTGTTTATGATTTTTTTAAAACATGAGGCATACAAGACAGCTAATGCTGGTTCTATAGCAAACCTAAAAAAAAAACTTCATGCTAATCTAGCCACTGTTTCATTACATTCACTGTTTCTGGAGTTTAAAATGAAATACATAAAGAGGGAAATCCCAGTCACATAAACGTTTCATAATAGAAAAGAACATGATGTGTTTAGTCTGGATTTTTACCGGTACTGTGCGTGGCAATAGGATTCAAGAACAAATCACTGATCAAAATATAAATGACATGCCAATGGATGTAGAGGGCAGACAGAAGGCTTTTCTAGGCATGTGTTTTATGATTTTTTGAACATGAGGCAGGCAAAACAGCTAACGCTGTTTCTATGTCAAACCTAAAAAAAAAAAAAATGTTCATGCTTCTCTTACCAGTGTTTCACTATTTCTGGAGTTTAAAATTAAACATAAACAGGGAAATCCCAGTCACATAAACAATTTATAATAGAAAAGCGCAAGATGCATTTATAGCTGAGGAAATTTTATTGCGAGCCTCCTGCTCTATTCTTTGGTTTGGAGCTACGTAGGCTGTCGGGGCCCTGTTTGATTCACAAAGAAAATCTGTGTGTATGTTCCCCGCTGTGGAGAGGAGACCGAAGGCAGCTGAATTCTCCACGGCTCTTCAAACAAACACCGGCCAGGGCGATGGAACCGAGGCCCATGTGTTACCCCATGCTGCTTGCAGATGGGAAACGATTTGGCAATGTACTAAAATGGTAAAGGCTGCTCTGCTTTACAGAGGCCATGGGCATGTTGCTGCTGGGCACAGGAACAGATGACACTCCCAGACATGGCATGAAGGTGGTTAGCAGGGGGTGCTAAGTGACATGCAAATGGGCACTGCTTCCCGCCTCCAGCGAGCAGCAGACATAATCACAATTTGTAGTCGGCACTGAAGCATCAGCACGAACGCATGTATGCTAAAATACACAAAAATAACGCACCTGCAGCACGGTGCATTTCATGGTGCATAAGCATGCAGTCCGTGTAATAACGTCAAGTTTGGGACCTACTTAACTGGTGCTCATGTAAAGTGCTCCAATACCTTCAGGTCGAGTTCGCACTATATAAATCTGCAAACAAATATATATATAGCAGAGCCCCTACCACCACACTGTTCAACACAAGCACACTTCCCAGTGAACTATTTGCATTCACTCCCTCGAGGCTCGCCTCTTTCACCCAACCCAGAACATCTCACTGTCTCAAGGTTGAAGCTCTGGATTAATTATTTTCTCCTCCGTATAGTTGATGGCTCTCTCAAGGTCAGTGGCCCCGCTATCATGCTTGCGCGTGGGCCATATTTACAGTGCCGGAAGCTTTTCATACACATTAGGGTAAAACTACGCCCTATTTCCGGAATTGCCTATCAACGGCCAGTTGAACAAGACTGAGCCGCTTTTTTTTACATCTGAAATATAGAATTTAAATAAGGACTACCGTACGTGTAAATATTTTGTGTAAGTTTTACACACTAGACAAACGGCACGTGTGAAAGGACGAGTCCTATCAACGGCCATCTTGAAAAAGGTGGAATCGTGAGTTTCGAATGAAGTTGTAATAAAAAAACAAAGCCAAGGTTTTAACATTCAGATGAATGACAGATTTGAGGTTGTGGCGAAGATGTGGATCGGTAGTAGAAATAAAGAAAATGTACCTATGCAAAGTGCAGCCTGTAACATGCAGGTTACCAATCCATATTGTAGGCAGGGAGCTCAATGTCTGCTTTTGTTGCAGCGATTTAGCATGACCACCTGCGTTCAGGGTATTCACCCATATGTGTGTGTGTGGGAGGGGCTGCAATGCCTCTTTCCTTCTTACAAAGAACATTTCAACAAGCCCAATCCCCTCAAAAGGAAGCCCAAACCTAACAAATATCTTACCAAAAAAAGCCCAACTCACGGTGGAGATCGAAAAGTGCAAAAAAGCTAAAGAAACACAAGCAAAGGTGCGGGAGGCATGGCATGGGGCAGAACTAAACCAACTGTGGCATTAAGAGAAGGTGGGAGGGAAGAATGCTATAGTAAAATCTAAGCAGCTATGGCACCAAAGCTGAGCACAGGCAGGAGGTAACAGAGTAGGAAACCAAGAAAAAAATAGTCCCCCAAAGATCAGATGAAGTACTATAGCGTAATGAGACAGTACTTAGTACCTGCTGCCTAGGAGGAACAGATGAGAATAAGGAGGGACAAAGAGGCAGGACTGACCACTAGCAAGCAAGGATTTTTAAAGGACACTGAAACAAACAAATCGAAAGCAGGGGGATGGCTTTAAGCCCACAAGACAAGTTACAACAGGTCTCAAATGCTCTACCTAAAAAAGGGACACCAGCAAGGGTGTTATGATAATGTATAAAAGTGGTAAACTGCAATAACAGTGAAAATATGTGACAGTGATTCCACATCTAGAGATCTAGCAGACATCAGTACCCAGGCTGTGAGTGTTACTCAAGGACAGGCCCATTTTGTAGCCCATATATGACTAGAAAGGGGATATCCTCATACCTCTTTAGTTACACTCAATTATCTACAATGACGGGCAGATAGACTTTAAGAAAGGATGATTCTTTACTACTTTCCTAGTCCGACCCTGACATGTGTGAGAATACATTACTATGATAATATATGAAGGAAGACAGAAAATCAATTGTCTACTGGTATTAAGTGTGTGACTACAGGATTGGTCCCCCACCGGTGTGACTATTAGTCTTGAACTCTGTAAAAATAAGTCATGCTCACTGCTGTTTTTCACCCATGCTATGTGTGATATTTTGCAGCAAGTGTAACACAGGTTGTGTACTATGGAATTTAAATATCTTATATCTTTTAAAATACTTCTGGGTGAATAAAAAGACAGAATGAACTACAAGAGAAGCATGATATCGTGATAAATTCTGCTAGAATTATAACATTGCTTTATTATCCACTGGTAAAAAATAACCTACAAGACTGTTAGAGGTAAGACCTATTCTTAACTGCATGTACGTGTGAGGAGGTAGGACAGACTTTAGGGGTACCTGTGTTGCCCTGACGAAGGCCCTAGACCCTCTTTTTGGAATCTTGGAGTGGCTGAAACGTGTTGGCAAATTATTTTTGGAAGGATGTCGAAGACATAAGTTCACTATATCATCCTTAAGTTTGTTTTTAATCATGTCCTGCGTACCCACTAAATAAAGGTATTGCCTTGGGTTTATACAGAGGTTGTACTATTGATTTATCTGGACTCCTGATATACCTTGGTAGTTTGAGACCACCAGGTTGGAATTAAATTTAGATGATGCCGTGGACAAGCCAATGATGAAGAATGTAACGATAATATGGTTGAGACCTTTCCGCCAAAATCTTTGTCTTTTCTTTCCCATGGGACAAGATCTGTTATTCTAGTGAGGATAAAGAGGATGTCATGCATTTTAATATTTTAGTTAGGATTTTGTGGAAGTGCTCTTGTGCGAGAGAGGCAGCGCAGTAGGAGAGAGAAAGTTTCGTCTTACCTCGCCATCGAAGTTCATCGGCGTGCTCTGGCGCAGGTGGCGGGGTCAGGAGCTCTGTCAGTGGAGAGCCGGACCCGGAAGTAAGGCATCCTGAGCTCTGCGGCGCGGAGCTTGGAGCCCACAGCAGTCCTCCGGAAACTTTGGCAGCGCAGAGAGCGCCGGATCGCTGGAAACGCCGCTGTCCGCTGCCCCGCTGCCTCGCTCCCGCCGTCGGCCAGTGGGGGGTTATGCGGAGCATAACACGGCAGCCTCTAGACAGCCTTCAGGCACAGCCAGGTAACTCGGGACCGGCCGACGCAGCAGAAGCGGCTTGTTAGTCGGCGCGGGTGAGGCTCCCGCCAGCTCTCCTCTCTTTGCCTGCTTTGAGCGACCACATATTCGCTCAGACTTTGCTCAGAATTTGTTCTTGTTTTGTCCCTGTTTTTGCCCCCGCTGAGGGACTAGTTAGTCCCCCCCCACAGCTTGGCCCAACCTGGCCCACAGGAGTAGAGAGGAGTAAAGGAGTTCCAGTGGATGCAGCCATATAGTCCTCCATTTTCCACTCCTCCATAATTAAGGATTGGTTCCTGACTACTTGGGAAACTGCTGCAGGACCTCTGAAGTGGAGGACAGCAGGACAGCAGCTAGACCAAACTGGGCCAAACCGGGTCAAATAGGGCCCTCAATAGTAAAGTGTGACCGGCCCCCCTGATAAAAGGAGCACCAGGAAACAATAATTTCAACCCCAACTTGGAGAAATCCACAGTTTTTTTTTCTTTTTCCGAACCGCCAGTTGTCTAGCGAACAGCGGCCCGAATTGGTGTTGTAAGTGGTGGTACTAAGAATAATTACCACTGCTGGGGTGTAGCACAACCATACCTTGCTAGCCACAGCCATTGCAATCAAAGTTACAACCCTAATCCCAATTATCGCCAGCGCCACAGTTATAACTACAGTCGGTACCGCAGGCCTCGTCTGCCCAACACATCAACGCATTTCAACATAGACAAACCAGCTAAACCTTTCACGACTGTTCTAATGTCTTCATTTGAGGCTCAGATCACCCAGAGAAATCGTCACCTTCACAGAGCAGCCAAGGGCCCCAACCATGAAGTAGCAAGGAGGGCATATCCTTTCCTTCAGGGATGGAAATTATCACATAGAATATTTCATCAACGCCGAGCCAATACCACTGAAAAAAGGAGGGACCAAAAACCCAAGATACACAGCTCAAGACAAAAATCACCCAAAACAACAGAAGTGCTGATGACAACTCATGATGGTCCATGCATGCCCTACTCCTTTGGTGCAGTGCTTAACCTCAGCCACAACAAGACAAGCCAATCGACTTCGGTGACCTCGGTAGCTATTAAGTCCAACAAAGAAGCAGCCTGCGTACCTGTCCATACTCCATTAAATCCATTAACATTAAAACCCACACACGCACCCACAGCAAGGGACCACAAGGCCAGTACAAGGGCTAGCCATATCAGCAGTGGAGGCATTCCAGAAATTGCAAAAAAAAACTTTAATAACTGATTACTTCTTAAAAAAATCTTCTCAACCAGCCCACCTAGATACCCCAGACTCAATTAGGAATAAGGAACTTAACGGAGGCCCAGTAGCCACCCCTGCCTCCACGGCTGACATAATATCGCTCATAACCCCGTCCCCCGGAACAAATAGCAGATACAACCAGATGTACCAACAATCAATAAATAGCACAGTAATTGACATATCCTCTGGGAGCCTCCCGGATAGTTTGCTGGCATGACGGAAAAAGAGGCGAAAATCGTACCCATCTCACAACTCGCCTTCCAACCTCCATGGCTTGCTTGCTTGCTGAAGACACAACTCCATTTTAAAACAAACAGCATAACCACGGCTGCTCAGATCCACAGCCACGGGGATAATAGAATAGGAGGTACTGGACAAAAGGGCTCAGTAGGCTGCAGCCTTAGGTCAATCAACCAAGTAGACCATGAAATTCCTAAAGGCGGCCAAAGGGGATCTGATGCCGGCCAGGGCCAGTCTGGGGCCCCTCTGCGTAGCAAGGACAAAGAAACAATGAATCTCATAGAGACCGGGAAAGTACCTGAGCAGCATGAGCTCCAACTTCCAGCGGACTATAGCTCCAAGTTGAGCTCGAGTATTATGGAAAACTTAATATTATCTGCCACCAAAAAGGTTAAAAACAATATCGAACAAGACTCCCTACTGGCTTCCATAAATGCCACCTTAGCCAACACAGTAAATGCCCTGACATGGCAGTCTGACAAATTGGAATTGCAACTTGACTTAATCCAAACTCTGGCCATCTCAATATTAAAGATAGAGGAAAAAGTCAGTTCCCTGCAAGAGAGGCTAAAAAACGCTGGAGGCAAAGAAACATCTTGTGCATCATGCTCCTGCTATCAGATTGCGGAGAAACTATGCACCTTGCCAGACGCCCTGAACCTAATGATAATGGATATAAAGTCGGCCTTACAACAACAAGTAAGCAGCACTGTCAGCAGGTCTGACCAAAAACCAACAGATATAGAAGCTGGACGAATCATGGAAAGTGTGACCATCTCACTGGAGGCAGTTGATAGGGAAACCTCACAGTTGGCGTGATGTTACCAAAGAAAGCGCTTATGAAATCTCCACTGCAAGCCTTAGCAGGAAACCATAACCAGGAGGCTGCCCTATTTTCTATAGCACAGGAATCGGCCCTAGAAGCGAAGGACATAAAACTGCCAGTCAATTACAATGGAAAAATAACAACTGAAGAAAATCAATGGTCTGTTGCCCTATCAAAAAGAGCAAAAAAAAAAGACAAAAGAAGGCCAGAAATAAAGCAGAGAAAGAACGTTTTTCAAATCAGTTTCCACCCAAGCAAATAAAACCAGACAACAACTTGTCAAATGTATATCCATTTTTTAAAGGCAGTGGAAAAACGAAGAACGTACTACGATCTGTTCAAACGCCTGCTCTCACACTCCATGAAACCCTGGCCTTGCCACCGACTTTACCCAAACCAAATACAGACTCGACCATGGTACAATGTCCAGCAACACAATCCACAATGCTAGGCTAGGAACATACTCGCAGGGGATACAACCTTCAACCACGCAAGACCTGAAGGAAACCCTGCCCAGTAACAGTGGAAACACGACAAAAGAACAAGAACAAGGAGAATTGACTGCTCCCCCATCCGAAGGTACTGTGACATTGGCTCTTTCTTCATCTAAGAAAAATGTAAGCTCCATCACTGACCAATGTCCCCTATCACGACATTCAGTGACCAACATCCAAATGCAGAGGGTGCAGCAACCATCAGGATGGGCGACGACTTATGTCCCGCAAGAAGTTACCGCAACTGAAATAGAAAGTGCTGCCCCACGGAGATCATTGACTGGGTGTGACTTGATCAGACCAATCACTAATGATCACCTTTCCCCTGCTCATACCCATAAAGAAGGTAAAACCAAAAAGTACCTTGGTGAAAATCGACCGACTAAGCTGGCCCTCATCCCACATTATTGCTCGGAAGGAAGCCACGATGTACTGAATCGATCTAATATACTAAGGTTGTTTAAGGCTATTCCCACTCAACCTAAGATAACGTCGGAGGACATTTTGAGTGTGGAATTCAAAACCACCCCAGAGTGCAGCAACGGGAGGGAAGCCACATTCTTAACACTAAAAACAAATTAATTGGCAGAAGTCATATTAGACTGTAAGGCTATACTTGAGGAATGGGGCATAGGAACTCTAAAAATCCAAGCGCCTAAATACCCAGCACCATTAAAAAAGCCACTTGATACATCCAGCCCAAAAGCCTACCCCTACAGCATACTAAGAGAGACTGGGCACTCGCCTCGTCAACCACAGATAGATAACATACATATAGCTTGTACCTACTCACCAATAAGGGGCCTGACCAGGAAAATAGCAACAAGACAAATTGGGGGAGAACATCAATCTGACTGGAACTGGGCGCCTTATATCTTGTCCAGTGGAGCCACAGCCTATTCCTAGCAGTGCGAAGTGTCCATCAGAGCCACAACAACTTATAACTCTCCTGTCATGGAATGTCGCTGGGCTATCAAGACTTTTAAGCTCAAATACAGCAAAAACACTGTTAATGGCATCTGACGTCCTCTGCCTACAAGAAACATGGTCTTTAACTCCATTAACAATTCCTGGCTTCCAAGGGGTCCACCAAGTAGCAAAGAAAAAAAACATCTTTGGGAGGCCTTTTGGAGGCTTGTCAATATACCTTAATCTGAACATGAAAACAATAATACATTCAATTCCAACTCAAGAAGAGATGCTCCAAGCTCTCGTACTGGAAAGCCCCAAGACATCGGCGTCCCGAATTAAGATCCTCCTGGTTAATGTCTACTTTAACAGCTTTGGCTCAGCACGAGCCACAAGACTGAGCCAGCTGAGCGACAACTTGGATCAAATTCTTTGCGATCATGTTAATCATGAAGTAATAATCTGTGGTGACTTTAATCTGAGACACCTAGGATTTAACACCATCTGTTCACCTTTAAATTCGTTAAGTACTCAATTAAATAAAACCCTAAGCAAACATGGACTCAAGTCCGCACAGACCTTAGCCAACAACCTTGAACCATCAACACAGCTCTTGAAAACCTTTAGGGGGATAAGCACTATCGATTACGTTTTTGCCTCCGAAAAACGTACGAACCACCTAGTGAGTTTTAAAGTGCATCCCTCAAATGATAGCGATCACCTTCCTCTTCGTACAATCTTCAATCTTCACCTATCTAAACGCAAAGGCCATAAGGTTCTGGGCACTTCCTGCAATGACGAATTAGTACATCTAATTCGGAGAATAAAATGGGGCCACGTCAATCCACGGAAACTAGCTTCATGGAAAGTCGTTACTGGACAGTCTCTGCAGGCCCAAAGTGGCGAATATCTATTAACTCACTGGGCATCTATAACCAGGGGCATCCATGAATCAATGTACTCCTGCCCAGGCCGCGGGCGTCATCAGTCAAAAAACCTTTAAAAAAAATCAATCTATATTGACTCATTCACGGCTCATCCGAAAGTTGACGAAGGCACGTAAAAAAACCCAGAACAAACAAGTAAATGCTGCGCTGCAACTGGAACTTCAAGTCGCAAGAAAAAATCATAAGCAACTGATATGGCAGGAAAAACATCAGCAGAGGGAAAAGGAATGGCAATATGTTTATTCGATAATGAGCAAGCACTGCCAGGCCGACTTATCATCAAAAACAAAACATGCAAGGAAGTTATAAGGAGCAATATCATCAATGAAGCCACGTGGTCCTTGCATGTAAAAAAGCTATACGTAATCGACCAACCTAGAGTCCTCCCACTCGAACATTCAGACCCCGCTGACGACTCAAAGGCTGTGTCCCCTTATATGCGATTAACAGCATTCAAAAAGCACTACGTAAAACACAATCTTCAGGTGCACCTAGCCCAAATGGCCTCCCGGCCCAACTGTTTAGAGAAGACTTAGCACTATGGCCTGCAATACTTTCCCCATTGTTTACCACCTGCTCAATGCTCCATCAAGTGCCCGACAGTTGGAGAGGTTCAATACTGTATCCAATTTTTAAAAAGGGCGATAGACAGAACCCCATCAACTACCGCCTGATAGCTTTATTGGATATTGAGGCCAATATCTATGCAGCAGCACTTCTAAATGATCTAGAGACCAGGGCAACAACAAATGCAATAATTCCTTTCTGTCAAACAGGCTTTAGACCAAATTCCTCCACACTGGATAACATAATCACTCTATCTTATCTTGCCCACCAGGCAAACAGCCGGAAATCATCAGCTCTTTACGCATGCTTCGTGGACTATTTGTCCGCATTTGACCTGGTGGACAGAGGTATTTTATTGAGAAAACTCCATGTTTGGGACATTCCAAGTAGCCTGCTTAATGCCATTTTATCACTATATTCATCAACTTGGATGAGGGTCAAGTTGTCAGACACTGCGTTAACCAGGAAGATCAATACCAACCAAGGGCTAAAGCAAGGTTGTGTCCTTGCTCCAATGCTGATTAACTTATACACGGCGGACATGTCCCGGGCATTTAACAACGCTAATCTAATTCCTCCAAGATTAGGCAAAACTAAGATCACAATACTGCAGTACGCGGATGACATTGTTCTCCTCGACAATTCAAAAATAGGAATCCAGAAAGCATTAAATTCTCTTCACTTATACAACATAGCAAACAAGATGATAGTAAATGCCTCCAAAACAAAGGTGTTATCTTTCGGAAGGACACTAAAACAAACAAGCAGCAACTGGTCTCTGCTTCCCTTAAAAATCTCAGGAGCCAAATCCTACAATTACTTGGGCACGTGGTTTTCTGCAAATTGTGCACCTACAACACACATACGCCACTTAAAGGATAAGGCAGCATTAATCACCACTAGACTCTGCATATTACATACAGCCCTTGAAAGCCCCACCTCATCCCCAATCAGAAAAGTTCTCAGGGCCGTATTACCATCTGGAATCACCTACGGCAGCGAGGCTTTTCCAGGCCAACTCATTAAAATTATCGAAGAATTACATCTAAAAGTCTACAAAAGAGTGTTCAAATTGCCTTATTACACCAAGGGATCTCTGGTGAGACTCGAATTTGGCCTGGAGGGCATTGAATGGTCTAGCATGGGGTCCTTTCTAAAGTATTACTATAGATGCTCCACGGCGACGCCAGGCACCTTGAAATTTATTCTGCAAAACGTATTCAAATATAAAAATAACCCATGGTCCGCTTATTTAACGACGGCAGCAGCTATTCTTCAAATCGACTTGACTGTTCTAAATACCTCACTACTCATGCACACTGCAGTAAAAAGCATATTGAAAAAACAGATTAAATTCCTTTCGAAGACCACGGACATGGAAAATATTAAGTCTACACCGCCGCTAAGGGCCCTGGCAGCATCATACAACAACGAGAGCCAAGTTGGCCTTCTGGCACAATCGTATCTCAATTGCACAATCGGGAAAGCTTGCCTAACCCAAATCTTGGCAGTAAGGATGCTGGCATTACAAATCAAAGACTTCAACCCTAACTGGCCACTGCTCTCCAAGATTGTCAAGTGCAGACTTTGTGGCTACAAATCTGAAACTTTTTTATACTTACTTTGTTGCTGTCCGAAGTTGCTCGATTTCCAGCAAACACAATTAAAGCCACTTTTTTAAGAACATGCAATAATGCAATGGACTGGACTTTTAGTACCATGGTTCCCCTTGAACTGGCAAGAATAGGCAAATTATTTTAAGCAGTGTAGGACCTTCTTAAAAACACAGAACAAACCACAGAGATGACCGCGGATTGATAACTTCTAGTTCCTGCACCATGGACATTAGGCATTGTAAAGTTTGACCTCTTTGTAATTGAGTTTTAACACTTGTTATGTAGTTAATCCTATTTGTGGTGGATTTAAACTATTTTTACTTCTCTCGCATAAAAACTCAAATCGGTTCACCTATAATAGACCGTAAACAGCCAAACTACCCTAAATTTAACTAAAACTGCTTGTACACTTTGAGTTTTATTCTTAGGCACTACGTGCCAGTCACACTAGAGAGTAATGCAAGGACCTACCGCTTTCTATTTGTCCTTTGTATAACATGTCTTTTAAGCGTTTTATATTGTCATGGTTTTAAGTAATCTTCACAATAAACTTTGCATTGACTGATAAAGAGGAGACAAACTGCTGCACTTTTTGTGTGTTCAGCACTCAGTAGGCTCACAACTCTCCATGACCCTGAATATCCTCTCTTCCTCTGCAGCTGCATATGGTTACTGAGGTGAGTCCAAGGGTCTCCTCTAGTGTTGCAGTCTGCCAGTGCCTCAACCCTCTCAGTCCAGCAAGCTGCAAACATGATCAAACACAGACCTGGGTCCTAGCTAAATGTCTCCGCAGCCACCTTCACCTTAACCCAATCACAAGTCCTCTCTTTAGGTTTTAACGGTCCTATGAGCCCAGGTTAACCTCCAGCAGCACTCCTTTACTTACTTTAAGATCATCAGAAACATAAATCGGGGGTGGGGGAAACTTAGCTCCTCAGGTTAGTTCACAATAGTTAGAAGCCAGCAATCACAAAATTGGGGCTGGCTATCTTAATGTCAAATTTTCCTCAGAATCTCTCACTGCACAGTCCAATATCGTTTAAACAATTCTGTCCCCCACCATGAAACCTGGAAATTATTCCAGTGTCACTTTTTGTAATTTTGCCAGTATTTTCTTCTGCATCTGTACATCAATGGGAATAGAGTAACTTTTATGCACAGGGAACAGGAATTCCTTCATAGATGGGTTTAGTGTCAGGCATGGCCAGACATAGAATCATCTTGCACCATACGTGTATTTCTGCTGCCAGATTTTCTCCATGGTGTCTCTTGGAGGTTTTATCTGAGTAATAATGTATTTTAATGTCAAACTGTCAAATAAAGACAACAAAGGGATTAAGATATATTTTGAACAAAATCGGAGAAGGGATGGAGCATGTGTTACTGAATGGAAATTTTAACCTTCTAAAAGGTATTTATCAAGGAAAATGCCCTTTCTTTCTCCGAGGGTGGCAAAGGCAATCTTGTCATCCAATGCCAGCATAGAAATAGACTCATTGCTGCAGCCGAGGCTAAAGCCTCATAGACGCAAATGGCTCTGGGTTGATTTAGAGAATGGCAGTCAAGTACTATTCAATCAGGATGATAGAGGACATTGCCCCCACCCCATCCCGAGGGACCTCGACCCACCATATTTAAAGTTGCTGTCAGTCGTGTGGACAGCTCTAAATATTGGAAGGAACTGCTATGATGGCGGTTCCTGTCATTGTTGCATAGGTATGAAAGAAGGCTCTGTCAAGCAGGATGGCAGTCCAGCGAACCTATACAAAGTTTAGCTTTTTCCAAAAACAATCTTCCAAAAAAAGTCAAATGAATGGCCCTCACACCATGGGAGTGTTCTTCCATGGTGTGGGAGGTCATTACTTTTTTTTTTACTGTCCCTCACCCCTAAACCTGGTGGTGATGGACAGCAAAGAATAGCCATCTCACCGCGCACTCTAAATAGAGCAGGCAGTTGGTTGGCTAACCTCCAGCGGCGCATACTTGGTCAGGCAGTCGGAGGAGTATGTCAGTGATGGAGCTGGAGTAGGCTCCATCGTCTACCTACTTTCGGTCTGCCCGCATCTAAATGAGGCATGCATTCCAACTGTTTAGCGACGAGGGTACTCTGTCGCCTTTGCGACTGAGTAGCCTCTCCCCAAAACATTAACTCAGCCCCTCTAATATCACTTGGAGCAGCTGGTGACCAACACAAAGTGCCCTTCCAGTGCCTACAAAACACAAACTTAGCCCAGGGTAGTTGTTAGATGAAAAAAGGTACTAGGCTGCAGAGCTTTCAGATTGTAACATATATCAGAAGAACAGTGTCAATCGAAACTAATCCGACCCCAAAATGTCTATAAAAGGTTTATTATTGTTTTTAATAGGATGTATGTATGAGTACAATTTTGTGTAAAAACAAAACAGATCGAATTTATTTTCAGATTAGCTTATTGTCTTGTTAAGGCAAAATACTTTTCGTCCAAATGAAAGTATTTCTATCTGTAGACATATGGTAAAGACAGTGTAGCTTACCCCAGTAGTTCAAAGGATATACAGAGATGGTCACGGAAGTAAAAGTATTCTTTCATGCGTACAATGTTGTGATTGCCATCCTTGTCTTTTCTTCGTAGCAGTTCTAAAATTTTAATTTCCATTAAAGCCTGGTGATGAAACCTATACCATTAACAAAAACAGTAATTTATTGAAACTAATTAAGTTAGATGATTGTTATCAGTATTTGTTTAAATACATGTTGCATTCTTTATTTCAAAAACATGTTTGTGGGTCATTTTGTTTGTTCAAACACAAAACATACTTGGAAACATTAAGTGAAACCTGGCATGATTCAGCAAACATTCAAATGTTTTTACATTTTTAGATACAAATCGTTAATTTGTTAACCATATGTGGAAAGTATACCAACATATCTTAAATAAACTGGGTTAGAAAGTCAAGCCAGAAAAAAGCATACTTCTGAATGCTTTCCTAGCTAGAAAAACAGATAAATCAATATGTATTTTCCATGGAAGAGGTCGAGCAGGGACATAAAGGAGATATAGGTAGTAGCATGTTTCAAATTGACTATGGGGGACCACCAGGAAGACATTCTTTACCTGGTGGGAATGTTTGGATTTACACTTCCCTACATATCCTCTGAGTTACATAAGTTAAATAAGTACAGCATAAAGGTCTGGGTGAGAGTATCTTGTCAACCAAGATGACTAAGGGCCTTATTTAGATCTCGGCGGATGGAATACTCCTTCATAAACGTATTAAGATCTTCATAGGTTTTAATGAGATTGTAATACGGCGGACAAGATATCTGTCACGTTCATGACGGAGTATTCCCCTCCGCCAAGATCTAAATCAGGCCCTATATCTCCATGAAAGCTTCAGAGAAAAAAGCTCTTGAAGTATCAGTGATGCTTGCTTTCAACAATTCAGATTTGGCATTGTTAGACCTGTCAGCCTTAGGGTGGTCTTCCCCCAAACGTTTTGCCTTCTTCCTCCATTTTTGCTGATCTAGTTTCTGCTGGCCTTAAGCCTATGCAGACTTTACCTCTGCTAACCAGTGCTAAAGTGCCTGTGCTCCGTCCTTAAACCATGGTAATATTGGCTCATCTCCAATTTACATATTTAATTTACTTGTAATTCCCTAGTAACGTGGTATTACATGGACCCAGGGCCTGTAAATTAAATGCTAGTAGGGGGACTGCAGCACTGATTGTGCCACCCACTTAAGTAGCCCTTTAATCATGTCTCAGTCCTGTCATTGCACAACCTGTGTGTGCAGTTCACACTGCCATGTCATTCTGGCAAAATAAACCTTTTACTGGGCCCAAACCGCCCCCTTTTGTACATATAAGTCACCCCTAAGGAAGACCCTGGGCAAGCCAGAGGGCATGGTGCAATGTATTTAAAAGGCAGGGCATATACTTTAGAGTTTTACGTGTCCTGGTAGTGAAACACTCTCAAATTAATTTTTCACTACTGCAAGGCACATCCATCCCATAGGATAACTGTGTAATTTCCAAATGGAAAGAGATAAACCCTTCAAGTCTGGTGTCTCTGCAACCACAATTTAAATCCAAATGTATTGTGAAGTCGGCTTTTTAATTGAAACTCAGAACATGACACTTTTAGAAAGTTGCCATTTTCTTGCTTTAGCCATTTGGTGCCTTTAGCCTGCCCCTGATCACATGGCTGGAGGTAAGTTGGCAGTTAATTAGTGGATGCCTGATGCCCCCATAGGGATCTCTGGGGGTAGCATGCCCAGTAGTCACACAGTTGTCATGGTTCCCCACATACAGGTTCCAGGGACGGATACTAGGTCTTGGGTCAAGTAGAGACCCATGAGGACAGTGTGACTACTGGGCAAGCTACCCTTCGGAGATCCCTATGGGACATCAGGCGTCCAACAATTAAGTGGACCCACTTCTATGAACTATATTACGGTGTTGTACTAGATAACCAGCCACCCCTTCCCAAAGAGTACTAATAGGGACTCACAAAAATTGACAAAAGCCACCGCATTGGGGTACATGGCAGAAACTAGTTGATAATATTTAGGGCTAAAGAGTAACAATAACTCCTTTTAACCCGTCTTCCTCAGGTTTTAATCTTGCCAGATGGACCCCAGAATAAACACTGATATGGTACCGCCTAGGGAATTTTAACCACCACTTCATATAGATCCCACATCCTTTTTCTTTAAAAAGTGTTCTCTTGTAAGGAAAAAAGTTGTAGCATGCCCGATCCTCAGAGAATCGGGAGGAACTTGATGATGAAGCATGTCACTGAATAACATTCAGTGAGTTAGAGTTCCTTTTAAGAAAAAGTTTTTTTTTCCTAGAACGAGTGGCACACGCTAATTTAGGGTTTGCTTGTGACTTCACCCTGCAAGGAATTGAGGTTTCTGTTTGAGAAGGGTTTCACACCCTCAATCAGTAAGCCAATTTCTTAAAGGCGTTTTATTTTAAATAGTGGAGGAGCACTATTTGAAGTATTGACAAATAATTTTGATTGATGGTTATTCATCCTTGGTTGGCACACAGACAGTATTTACAGGTATACTTTTATTAGTTTGTTTCTCTTAAGCTGTGTAAGTACACATTATATATTAAAGATTATATTGTATAGTGATATTATGCATGCCAGCTGTGTTACTGATTCCTTATTAGAGTCATACCGCACGGCTTGCAAATAATTTTAAAGTAACTGCGGGTATCTGGAGGCTATTTCAACCAAATGTTATTATAATTGTACCTACGACAGACATTACCCCTTCATTACTGGCTTTTGCGTGCTGAAAGTACTCAGCTCGCCTTTACCTTCAACAAGCAATGAGTCCCATCCACCAATTTATTCACACTGCAAAACACTCCTCAAAGGTGATCACCTGTAGTAAAGAGTAAACTCAGGTGGATAATGCAGTTGGACATACTGAGCTAGGAAGAGAGCTACACTCTACTGGTATTTACAGTTTGAGGGAGCAAATTGTATAATAAACTACACTGTAAAATAGAAATAGAAAGTGCAAAGCAGCAGAGAACTGATAGCAATAGTGAATCATTTGGAGAGACACTGAGATTGAAAACACTGGAGAGTTAAGATTTCTGATTTACAGTTACAAAACTTGGAACTATCACAACTTTTTTGATCTTAGACACATTTGAAAGCTCTTGTAACTGTAAGCCATTTATCTCTAAAGTCTAAATGAATGGGTGAGACAATATAATATTGTTATATCTCAATGTATAGTTGTTGGTGTAGTAAAGCCAGAAACTATGTACAAAGGTTTGCAAGAAATAATAGGGGACATTCATATAGTAGCTGAGAACCTTAATGACAGAACCCAAACAATGTAAGTGATAGGATAAGGAACAACATACTTTTAAGATAAAGATATGCCTACAGTATTGACCTGGAAGCAAGAATAACCAATTTGAACATGAAGGGCCTGATTTAGAGTTAAGCAGATAGGGTACTCTGTCACAAAGGTGATGGCGTCCATGTCTGCAAAACGTTTGGGGGCATAATTGCAAGGACAGTGCGCCACCGGGGCTTCACTTTTTCTGACGCTCTGGTGGCTCAATGCCCTGCTCATTTACAAGGGGGCGCCCAGCCACTTTGCATGGCTTAACGCCGCCTTGTAAATATGGCCCTCCTCGTCAAATTTTTCTGTGGCAAAGGGACGTGCAATGGGTGTTGTGTGGGTATTCCCACGCAACACCCATTGCTTCTTGACACTGCCCCAGATTTACAAGGATCTGTAAATTTTAGGCAGCGCCAAAAACTAACGCCTTTAAAAAGGAGGCATTAGGAATGGTGCAACGAGGAGAAAAACTTTTATTTCACCTCGTTTTTGCTCTTTCTATGTGTGCTGCATTCTGCGATATAACGAACATGACGAACATGAAAATTTAAATAATTATCTCACACTCAGGGAAAATACACCCTGGGTTTGAGGATCATTAGTTATTTGTTTTTCAAAAACAAGCTCAAACTTTGGAAGTTTGTTTTTCAAAAACAAAATATTTGGTGGATGGCTGTCAAAACCAACAGCGACCATCTACCAAACTTTTAGTACCTTCAGAGGAACCGTCTGGTGGCCGAGGGAAACTAGAAAGAATCGGAGAGCCTTATGAAAAGGCAGATAGTTCTGAATTTTCCTATGCTCCATAGGCAAGATTTCTTGATCTGAGACACAAAAATGAAGAGAATGCATTGGTCGCAAAGTGTGACCCGAAGAGTAGTATTTTAGACAACAAAACACAGACTTCTTCCCATAAAAGAGTCTCGCATCACGAAAAAGTATCTGAAGGGAACCCTAGTCAATGGCTAGACAATGCATAGGTGAACAGCCGAGAAATGATGGACCTGGTTCACGTTTCTGCCTTACCTCACAACTAAATTCTGCACATGATGAAGGCCCATCAGCAGATAAAAAAGGAAGTCTAAATAAACACTCCTGCAATAGTAATGCCTGCCTGGATGGTATGCATGAGGCAACCGCAGAGGTGTGATGGATTTTGGGAGGGAAAATTAGAATCGACCTCATAACTGCTTTGACATGCGTTTTCGAGAGACTCCCTGTTAATTACTACACAAAAAAACGATGCTAGCAGGAGGGGTGTGTGCAGCCATCATACAGTCTGGATACAAAGCTGTATCCCAACATTTCATATTATTGCCTATAACAGGCAGTCAACCTTGCTCCCACTGAATCTCTGGAAAGTGTGCTACATCCTTTGCCTGACGAACAAGTATTTACAATGCAATAGGTCTCGCATTACTGAAAGTTTGAGCTGTTGGCGTTGCATTATTATTTCCAATGCCAATAGTTGAAACTTTCAGTAATGCGAGACCTATTGCATTGCAAATGCTTGTTTTACATGTAAACATGGAGTGATGTCCAATTAACCAGAGGACGGGATGTTTCCCACAGAAAATCGAATTAGTTTCTTAAGTTGCCAAGCCCTTTGTTTTTGCTATTAAAGCTCATTTGTTTTTTTTTAGCTCCTTTATAATCAGAATTTACATAAGAAAAAAACACCCTTAGAAAAGAGACAACATGTTTCATCGCAAACAGGCAGACTGCAAAACAGGAGTCCCTGTTTTTAGGTCGAGCATAGCGCAGCGCGCATGCGCTGTCCTAGGAGATGACCTTTAGGAATCGGTCTCCACTTTTCAAGCACTCGTGCTTGTGGTGGCATCCACCTTGTTGGAGCGAGCAACGGCGCGCAGGGGCCATCTATTTGTAATTAACGTGGCCGCGCGCGCTTGTTTATATTTCTTTACTTTCCCTTCCACTGCCTGCCTCACCCTCGCCCTCCCTTGTTAACCGGTTCCTTTTAAACAAGTTTGTGACATATTGATCTCTGCCAATAATTATGCTACATATCTTGCAGCTGTACTTAAAAAATCGTACTTTGTCAAAAGTATCTGCTAGCATGTATTTTAGTATATAGATGTATTTTAAGCTCATGTATTCCAATTCATTTCCGGACTTCTTATTGTGCTCACCGTCTGTTTATCTTTCAACATATATTTCGCGTGGCCGTGCGCGCTTGTTTATATGTAGCAGCTGAACTTAAAATAATTGTACTTTGTTAAAAGTATATGCTAGCATGTATTTTAGTATATAGATGTATTTTAAGCTCATGTGTTCCAATTCATCTCCTGACTTTTTATTGTGCTCACTGTCTGTTTATCTTTCACCATATCTTTAGCCGTCCCCTCCTAACCAAGTTTGAGGCTTGTTGATCACTGCCAATAACATCCGTTCAATACAAAGGGCCTACTCCCAACCTCCATAATGCTACATTATGGTGTTTCCTTTCTAGGACTGCTGGAAGCAACACCCAACTTGCTGTCTGTACTCAGAATTACTGAAGTCTCGGCCTCCGCTCAACATCCTGTGATCCTGCGCAAAATCACTTAATCTCCCTGTGCCTACCCTGGTTTTATTTGTTTACATTTATTTTTATAACGTTTGCACTACTTTTTATAATGCCTATTTCTGTTTTCTTTTCCGTTCATTTTTTTCTCTCCATGTCTTTTTATTTATCTGCAAGCGGTGATGCAATATTTTATAAACAGAAAAAGAAAAAATGTATTTATGAAGCAGTTTAAGCATAAAGCATATATACAGTCATTCCTAAACGTTTGTGCACTGTCTTGTGCCATGTCCCTCCTCAGCGTCTGTTTGTCTTTCACCGTGTCTATGTTTTAATTGGGAACTGGTTGATAAGGAATACAAAGTGCGCATATGAGCTATTTTACCATAACTGGTTGAGAGACTCTGTTTTAATGTTAGCATGGAGGTTTAAACAGTGGGTCTAAAAAGGAAGCAGTGTTGGGAAGAGTATTTTGTTAAACTTAAAAAAAAAAACTGTTACAGCGCAAAAGGAATAGAAACTCTCGTACATCATTCTTATCTCAGGAAGAAACTTGCCAGCCTGTTGTTTAAACATCAGCCATATGTGCAAGTTGATCAAAGCCACATTTACATCTCCTACCTATGATAACGATCTTTACAAGGAGGCAACATTTCTCTTCATTGTGCCACTGCAGACTCCCATTCAAACACATCTAGTAACTATTGGGACGTTTCACACCACTCCAGACTTGTTGGCGGCTACAATTGGTCCTGTTTTAGAAGTAAGGTGTTAATGCATTTCAAACACATTCAACTAGAAGGGTAGCCTAAAAGCAACATTGTCCTTTCAGCCAACTACGATTTGCGTGTCCGCGTGCGCTTTTTATATTTCTCTACTTAATCTCCCCTGCCTGTGTCACCCTCGCCCTCCCTTGTCAACCGTCTCCTCCTAAACAACTTTGTCCATCTTTCGCCATTGCTCTCTTTCTTTATTTCACTTTATATCTCCGCGTTTCACTATTTCTCTACACTAATTTATAGAGGCTATCTCACTGCCCTTGTCTTGCTTTTTGCTGTCTATCCCTATCTCACTGTCCATATCTCGCTCTTGCTGTCTCTATAAACAACTTTATATATTGCTCATCTGTGTTTCGTTTTCCAAACGTTTTTCCCTCTTCATATTTTTTTCTGTCTATCAGCCACCACTTATGCAAACAAGCATTGGCATAGCCAATAGGTCTCGCCTTTGGGACCTTATAAGTATTTAGTTATGCAGCACAATATCCTTGGTGCAACAACATCAACTGTTGCATGGCTAAACACCTATAAGGACCCAAAGGCGAGACCTATTGGCTATGCCAATGCTTGTTTAAGAGTGGGAGCGTATTATAAAGATGACAGAGTGACGAAAAGAATGGAATGCTAACAAATGCTTAGGGCTCCTTTATTAAGTATAATAATAAAAGGTGCAGCATTTTGGGTTTGGAAAATGCAAATCAGTACAGATTGTTTTAGGATGTAGCAAGTCTATTTTTCGTTCTAAATTAACCTGTCCCAGGCGAGGGAGCCTTATGCAGCATTGGCAGAACATCAACAGAAATAAATATTTTACCACGTCCTTATTTATACTTGAGTACAATTGCGTCCATTAATGAAGCTGGAGGGCTGGAAAAGTGACATTACAAGACTAATTAAAAAAGTTGTTAAGGAGACTGATATGTCTATGGAATAATCTTTCCGCTTAGTGTTTGTGCGTTATTTGAAATTATTATCTTTGGAGCCAACCTTTAAGCCAGGAACTCGGTCGGTACAGCTGTTTGTTTGCATTCTGATAAAAAGAGCATATGGAGCAGGTGACAACACAAATAACTGTGTAGTGCTTAAAGTAACTGTTTAGGTCGGGTTCCCTTCAATTTGGAAGAGAAGGGCACTAACACACCCTTACAAACAAGAATGCATGCTTTATTGTACGCAGCACACACAAAAATGCCTAAGCAGTTTGTTTGCATTCAGTTAAAAAGAGCAATGCGGAGCAGGTGAAAAGAAAAATAATTAAATTTAGTCAGTGCTTAATTTGAGCCGATGCCCGGCACCGGCACTTATTCATCAACACCGGCGCTTGAGCAGCAGTTAAGGACACATTCATTTTTGGTAGGCACAGGGAGATTAAGTGATTCGCCCAGAATCACGGGATGTCGTGCCAACGCCAGAACCTGGTTCCCCAGCTTGGAAGTCGGCAACTCTGTTCAATATGCCACATCCTCTCCCCGCTTGTAGGGTTTCATGGTTAGTGGTTGGTTCTGCATTAGGCAGTGCTGTGGAGCCACACTTTAAGCAAGGAACTCGGTCGGTACATCAGTTTGTTTGCGTTCTGTTCAAAAGAGCATGCAGAGCAGGTGACAACACAAATAGTTGTATGTCGTGCTAAAAGTAACTTATAAGGTCGCCTTCCCTTGTATTTGGAAGAGAAAGACACTAACCCACCCTTACAAATAAGAACGCATGCTTTATTGTGCTTAGCACTCACAAAAGCAGACAAAAGAGGGGCATTTAAACAAATTGACCAAAAACAAGCCAGCATTTCTAAAAGACACAGATTAGAACGAATGGCAATGCGTGGGTGTGTCAAAGCCCATAGTAGAGGATACAACAGGTCTTGCAGACAGCGCAAGCACTGTGAGGCTTGACCTAAAAATGTGAACTGTTGTCAGCTGTTATCAAGAACCTGGATCCATTCAAGACAGAAGGATTCCAGATGGATTGACAAAACTAAAGATGAATGCACCTGTATTGGCTGTGCCATATTAGAGGAAGTAACCAAAACATTAACACTTCTGACTATTGAAGGGATTGTCTTTACACATCAGGGTGACAATTTGAATTCCACAGGAAGTTAAGGGAGTGCAAGCAGACCCATTGACCATTGCTTGCAATAGAAAGATCAGTAATGAAGGAACACATACCTCATGTGTAATGGAGGTCATTTCTATAATTTTTGAATCATTAGCCACGGTACTCTGAGACATGGCTAGACAGAACTATGCCCGCACATTAGACATTCATCCTTTTTGGCAAGAGGAAGAAGAAATTCTGATCAGAGTCTGAAGGAGCAGCCAGATAAGTCATATTTTTCAGTAAACATCATATGAAGATACCACTAAAGACCTGGATGATGGTATTGAGGAAAGCTTTTATACCAGAACATATTAACATCAAGTTCTTTATGATGGATGCACAGAAGGAGATAGTTTTTCAGAATTGCTAAAGAAGCAAACTTTTTTTTATCTCCAAAGAAGGAATGAGGGTGAACTATTTCTATTTGAATAACAAATGATACCTATCAATACATACTCTGGTTAGAGGAACCACGATAGAAGAATTTCATCTGACCTCCACAATTGCACACGCCCATGTCACCTATATTCAGAAAACTTTCCCCAAAGTAGATTCTGCAGTAAGGGAATGGAAGAACTTATATAATAAAGGAACGGACAAAGCCCAACAAAATATTCTTTTGTTCTCTTATATGATTGCACTGGCTTGTAGTTATAATTGGCGTGTGCTTCAAAAACTGTAAATTGTTTGTTCAATCTTTGATTGTAAATTTGGGGAACTAGGGTGGATGTTCCCCTTTTGGATGCACCGCATCTATACATGTAATTGTTGAACATTATATACATTGGTGTAAATTTGTATGAGCGCTTGATTAACCGTTTTCACCCAATTCAGTGAACTGCACACAAGGGTAGGCAGCTCTATAAGCACATAAAGTTTAAAATATTCAGGATGAGTGACAACCTGGATCGTGATAGGATGGCGGCGGAGCTATTTGATAACCTGTGCAAAGGGAGTACTGTAACTGAGGCGGTTAAGAGTGGTAACCGCCCACAGAATGAAGGCTTACGTGACAAATTTATTAGGTTAGAGAGACTTAAATGTTCAGGGATGTCAAAATGGTGGGACGGTACCACCCTCAAACAATATGCAAAGCTCAATAGGATTCCAAGAGGCCTTCGTTCACAGATCATCCCGACATATGATGATCTGGACGAAGACTTTCTTGATATTTGGGAAAAGGAACTAACATCCAGCTCTATGAAGTTAATGGATATTTTGATAGAGAATGCAGAAAGGAAAGTAATGAAATTACAAACTGAAATAGCACAGCTTGAGTCTGAAATTGTGGCACTGAACATGCCAGAACCTACAGCCAAAAATTATTACTTCTTTGAATACAATACCAACTAGTGAAAGTGAAACAGAAGGGGGATCTGGGGCACCAGTGAGGCAACTGCACCCTTTAGGCAACTCTTCCTTCATGCTAGAAGTAAATCGCATAAAGCGGGGGAATCGAGATCAGACCAAAAGAACGGAGAATATAAGAAAACCAGGCGTGGGAAGAGGGGCGGCATTAGAAAGGGACAGGTTGGGAATGAAAACACGATCTTGGGACAAGAAGGAATAGTTCATGATTTAGATAAAGATGTTGAAGTGGTGAATCTGTCAGATCATATGCTTACTGTACCAATGATATCATTATTGAAGAAGGGTTTAGGATTTTGCCCTGAATTTACTGGTGATATGTGTAATATCAAAATTAATCTATTTAAGTTCATAAGGCGCATGAAATTAAAAAAATATTTTGCTATGAACCCTAAGCCAAATAAAGATGTAAACCCAGCATTATATGATATGGTTTCTAGTGCTTTAACTATTGAAGACATACAAGATACTGTTAATCTGCTTTCAATCACTGAGTTAGAAGAAGACCCTGTGACAATTAGTAAGGTATTGGAGGACTTGGATATTAGATCAGATCTATCGATATCAAGTGGGCTTAAGGCCAAGTCTCGGTGGTCTCCCAACCTTACTAGTGGTAACAATGTGAAATCTTTCACAGGCTAGTAATTGATGATTTGGATAATAGTATGGTGAAAAAAAGACCCCCAATGGCGCAATTTAAAGATAATCTCACTACACAAGAGAGGCAAGCCCTAAAACTCTTAATGGCGAATACAGATTTAACTATTAGAAAAGCGGACAAAGGGGGGAACATAGTGGTAATGAATTGTACTGATTATGATAATGAAATCTATTCGCAGCTCAATGATACTCATTGTTATGAGAAGGTTGTACATAATCCTATGTTCTCACTGCTGGCTACCATTAATGGATATCTCAAAAAATGGCACGATGGTGGTTTGTTAGACGATGATGAGTTCATGTATCTAAAGGTGACCCGGCCAAGATTTCCGTGTTTATACACATTGCCGAAAATTCACAAGGGCCTCCCATTTCCACCAGGGAGGCCCATTGTTTCGGGGATTGGGGGGCCCACGGAACGTATATCACAATTTGTAGATATATTTTTGCAGCCACTAGTAACAAATTTACCCTCGTATATAAAGGACACGACACATATTTTGAATCTACTGGGTGATATTACATGGGATCCTGATATGATCCTGGTGACTTTGGACGTCGTGTCTTTATATACTAGTATACGAAACGAATTGGGTTTAAAGGCATTATATCATTTTTTGTCTAAAAGATCGGCATGCCATTGGGAACACACACAAATGATATTGGCCATGACAGAGCTTATTCTTACCAATAATTTCTTTCTTTTCAAAGATCAATGGTTTAGACAAACCCAAGGCGTAGCTATGGGTTCTAAATTTTCACCGGCCTATGCAAATATTTTTATGGGATGGCTGGAAGTGGTAATGATTTGGGGTACAGCAGGCAGTCGTTGGAATGAGCACATCCTCTACTGGGGGCGGTTCATTGATGATTGTTTGATGATATGGACAGGTACTGAGCAGGTACTAATGGATTTTTTTGAGTATTTAAATAGGAATGATATGAATATCAGATTCACCACCCATTTTAGCACTACGAGTGTGGTATTCCTCGATGTGAAATTGTATATTAAAGATGGACAAATACAGAGCGATATGCATAGTAAACCTACTTCCTGTAATTCGGTATTACATGCGAAAAGTGCACACCCCCGACATCAGATCAAGGCCATCCCTTATGGGGAGATGGTTAGAGCTCGACGGAACTGTAGTGAAGACGTACAGTTCCTTACATGTGTCAAAGATATGGAGAATCGTTTTATTCAAAGAGGTTATTCTAATCATGATATTCAGACAGCGAAGGTTAGGGCCCTGAGGACTAAAAGAGTTACTACATTAAAACCTAGGGACATAGATAGACAATCCACTTCACAGATTAGAATGATCACAGATCATACCCATATTAGTACTGTATTACGCAAAAGCTTGAACAAACATTGGCACATCCTGCAGGCTGATAGAACTCTACAGGAGTTTTTAACAGATAAACCCCAGATTACATTTAGGAGGGGAAGAACATTGGGTACATTATTGAGTCCCAGTTACCCCTTTGTAACGAAATCGGTACCATGGTTAACGCAATTCTCTAAAGGTTTTTTTAAATGTGGTCATTGTGGGATGTGTAGATTCGCTGAACATAAGATTAAGCAATTTAAAGATAGTACTGGTAAAATGTATACCATCTTAACTAATATTAATTGTGGCACTAAATATGTTGTCTATGTTATTGCTTGTAAATGTGATAGGATTTATGTGGGGAGCACGATAAGGGCACTAAAAGATCGTGTTGGTGAACATATGCGAGCGATAAAACACAATGATATAAGATACCCTATTGCTGAACATGTTTATAACTGTAGTGCACAAGGCCCCAATAAAACGTTTATGTTCTATGGAATAGAGCATATCAAACAAGAGCCACGTGGAGGTAATAGGGAGCTGAAATTGCGTAGACATGAGGCACGGTGGATCATGCGTTTGAGGGCCGTGGAGGATGGGCTCAACTGTGATCAGGAGCTGCAATATTTTCTAGGTGACTAATGGCTGTGGCATTTATGGCATGTATTCATGTGTAGTGATCATTAAATTATGTAGTGTACTAGTTGTTCTTTTGTATCCAATAAGTAGTATATTATGAGTATATGTTGTAGAGAATGAGGCCTGATATATGAAGGCGTATGAGCCTCTTAATACTCATTTTGAATAATTGGAGGACTTGCTGACGGAGCAGGGATGTTTATGTTCGCTACTCGTTGGTTCAATGTTAAATAAATAAGTCTACTTGTGCTAATTTCACCATTCCAATATGGCGCTGATGGGTTTCATATTATAGTCACCCTTTCACTTTCTATGGTGGCTATTTGAATGCCGGAAGAGAGTAGGCGAGTGCCTTCGCCTTAATCGGTTGCGGCGCAGGACGCTTTATGGTACCAGGTATGTTTAACATAAGGGTTGCTTTATACTTGCTTTTTAGGTTGATCTTGCATCCGGAATTAATATCCGGCATTCTTTAAATCTACTTCACAGGTTGCCCCGTACTTCAGGGACCTGTTTGAATCTTGGAATGATTGTTTCCGGTTTCGCCTCTTGAACACACTTGGATTTGGACTTGCTTGATTATCTTACAAGCGGTAAGAGCGGAACGCGTTATGTAATTTGGTGTAGTTAAATGTGTGGACCCAGTAATATAGCGGACATTGTTTTATTTGTCTTTTTGTCTCGTATCTTATGGAACGCCCCGTACTTCAGGGATTAATTACCTTTTCTTTTAATTAGTTTTTGATAATTTTTGCAAATACAGTGATTATATATATTAGCATTGTGATATTGATAAGTTGTACAATCTGGATATTACAAGGTACCTATTGTTAAGCATATGATTGGCATTAAGATATGACATGATTGTATGGAATGGTTAGTTGATTATTTTGCGTTCCCTTACAGGGTCGAGGTTTGATTTTCGTCAATATTATTTTTACATGAGAATTCAAGTTATATACAAAAGGGATTTTCGTTTTGGAATCATTATGGAATAGTGAGGTAAGCCTTGCCCTTTGAAGATATCGCAGTTCGTGATATTAGTAGGACGCAATGAATAACTGGTGCCTCATCTCTCTTATGTTCATAATTGATTTTGTTTCTACAGAAATTGATTTGGAATAAAGTATCAAGGTACTATTATGTATTCCTAGGCATTGGTGTCATAAAATGAGCATATAACTCACGTGTGGTTCAGTAGTGATAATTGCACATTGGTCGTTTTTGGCAGAGTCACTTACACAGAGGTGATACATGGAATTGGATGTTATTGTGAATACTGTATTGTGACAATGTATATACGTTGTATATTCTCTGTTGTAGCAATTTATTTGCGCACTTGTGACATGAGCACAAATTCTTTATCTTGATTAGTCCCTTAACGCACAGAGGTTATGTTTTTGGGCTTACACTATGTAATAGTAAATATTTGTTTTAATTTACTGTGTATTACAACCCCATTATTTGTATTACTTCCAGCCCTGAGGAAGTCGTAGAGCCTATGTTCATAGACGACGAAACGCTTTGGCGTAAGGGAATGGAAGAACTTATATAATAAAGGAACGGACAAAGCCCAACAAAATATTCTTTTGTTCTCTTATATGATTGCACTGGCTTGTAGTTATAATTGGCGTGTGCTTCAAAAACTGTAAATTGATCGGTACAGATGTTTGTTTGCATTCTGATAAAAAGAGCATATGGAGCAGGTGACAACACAAATAACTGGGTAGTGCTTAAAGTAACTGTTTAGGTCGGGTTCCCTTCAATTTGGAAGAGAAGGGCACTAACACACCCTTACAAACAAGAATGCATGCTTTATTGTACGCAGCACACACACAAATGCCTAAGCAGTTTGTTTGCATTCAGTTAAAAAGAGCAATGCGGAGCAGGTGAAAAGAAAAATAATTAAATTTAGTCAGTGCTTAATTTGAGCCGGTGCCCGGCACCGGCACTTATTCATCAACACCGGCGCTTGAGCAGCAGTTAAGGACACATTCATTTTTGGTAGGCACAGGGAGATTAAGTGATTCACCCAGAATCACGGGATGTCGTGCCAACGCCAGAACCTGGTTCCCCAGCTTGGAAGTCGGCAACTCTGTTCAATATGCCACATCCTCTCCCCGCTTGTAGGGTTTCATGGTTAGTGGTTGGTTCTGCATTAGGCAGTGCTGTGGAGCCACACTTTAAGCAAGGAACTCAGTCGGTACATCAGTTTGTTTGCGTTCTGTTCAAAAGAGCATGCAGAGCAGGTGACAACACAAATAGTTGTATGTCGTGCTAAAAGTAACTTATAAGGTCGCCTTCCCTTGTATTTGGAAGAGAAAGACACTAACCCACCCTTACAAATAAGAACGCATGCTTTATTGTGCGTAGCACTCACAAAAGCAGACAAAGGAGGGGCATTTAAACAAATTCACCAAAAACAAGCCAGCATTTCTAAAAGACACAGATAAGAACGAATGGCAATGCGTGGGTGTGTCAAAGCCCATAGTAGAGGATACAACAGGTCTTGCAGACAGCGCAAGCACTGTGAGGCTTGACCTAAAAATGTGAACTCCAAGAACTGTTGTCAGCTGTTATCAAGAACTTGGATCCATTCAAGACAGAAGGATTCCAGATGGATTGACAAAACTAAAGATGAATGCACCTGTATTGGCTGTGCCATATTAGAGGAAGTAACCAAAACATTAACACTTCTGACTATTGAAGGGATTGTCTTTACACATCAGGGTGACAATTTGAATTCCACAGGAAGTTAAGGGAGTGCAAGCAGACCCATTGACCATTGCTTGCAATAGAAAGATCAGTAATGAAGGAACACATACCTCATGTGTAATGGAGGTCATTTCTATAATTTTTGAATCATTAGCCACGGTATTCTGAGACATGGCTAGACAGAACTATGCCCGCACGTTAGACATTCATCCTTTTTGGCAAGAGGAAGAAGAAATTCTGATCAGAGTCTGAAGGAGCAGCCAGATAAGTCATATTTTTCAGTAAACATCATATGAAGATACCACTAAAGACCTGGATGATGGTATTGAGGAAAGCTTTTATACCAGAACATATTAACATCAAGTTCTTTATGATGGATGCACCAGAAGGAGATAGTTTTTCAGAATTGCTGAAGAAGCAAACTTTTTTTTATCTCCAAAGAAGGAATGAGGGTGAACTATTTCTATTTGAATGACAAATGATACCTATCAATACATACTCTGGTTAGAGGAACCACGATAGAAGAATTTCATCTGACCTCCACAATTGCACACGCCCATGTCACCTCTATTCAGAAAACTTTCCCCAAAGTAGATTTTGCAGAGCTAAATGTTAGAGAGTTGCCATTATCTGAGTGAGCAAAGGAGAAAATAAAAACATAGGGGCCGATTCCGATCTCGGCCGGTAGGGCTCCGAATCGGATTCGGCTTTACCGGATCCGATTCGGAGCCCTATTTCCCGACCGATTCGTACGTGCGTCCGGGCGAGCGAGTACGATGAGTGCGCTCGCGAAATCTCCGACCGACTCGTTCGCAGGACCCGACCGCTCCGACCGACTCGCACGGGGACGACTCGCACCGCGCTATGGAGACGTTCCCCGGCCGGGTAAGTACGATGCGCATCGCGACCGCTCCGACCGACTCGCGCAGTCCGGCTCCAAGGAGCTGTCGGAGCCGCACTTTGGGGGTCCGTGTCGGACCCCCCTGGAAGCGTAGGCATCCGAGTCGCACACAGGGGGGAGCCATGGGTCCTCCCTACACGTGCATGTACGGTGCGACCCGCATCGACGCGAACACGCTGTAGGGGGCGCCCTTGTTCGCGTCGTGCCCATTGAGTCAATGGGAGCCTGTGTACGCGTCGTACGACTGGCTCCCATTGACTTCAATGGGAGTCCGACCGAATCGAGTCCGATAGCAAACGTGCGCATCGTACTCGTTCGGTCGGACTGCTAGGGTCCGATTCGGTCGGAAATCTCTCGGAGTCCGGCTCGGTCGGAGAGATTTCCGGCCCGAATCGGAATCGGCCCCTAAGATTCTGCATACAGCCGATGTAGTGTCAGCATGTAAGTAGGATGTTGGACAAGGCCACAGTGTGGAACATATCTGATTGTTTTACGATCACCCATTTAGAGAATGATTACATGCCATTGTAGCTATAGATTTGACAACATGAGGAAGCATTTAGGATGACTATTATCAGCTGGAACTGTCAATGAATGCAGTAGTCAATTGCGTTCTCAATTGTTGTTTGCAGCAACGACATTGATGCGAGAGCTTTCAGATTTTATCTCAGACTGAACCATAGCACAGTATTTGATCAGTATACAACTCCCAGAGGTGCTGCTGCTTTAAAGTATGTTGGAGGAAGAACAAATTACATAAGATGGACCCAATGAAGAAAAGACTGAATTTATTTGGCTGATTAGAGTTAACAGATTCAATTGTATGCCTCAGGGTATATCAGTAGCCTCAGCCACAGTCCAACACTTGATGGAAAAGACTGTCGGTTACAGGAGTATTTTGGAGGTGCTGGTGTATTTTTTGATTGATAATACTTTATTAACTTTTATGAGGCGCAGAGCATTATCCAACAGTATTGCCCCATGCAAGGGGTCCCAGTAGCTGCACTTTAATGGCCCACCCATCCCACACCTTAGATGCACATGGTCGTAGTGTCCAGTCCGTAGTACATCCACCATTTCCCCTATATCGTCTAGTGTTTTTTGGGGCATCTTCCGGCCACATAAATAGGTTCCTCCAATTTCGCAGAGCGGTCTATGCCTGACCTCCATTCCCTCAGTGGTGGAGCCTCTTGTCACTTCCAGTATTTGGCTATATCTCTCTTAGCTAGTAATGTACCAAAGCCCACAAGAGTGTGGTCTCTCCTTGTCCCTCCCAGCTCATCCACGAGGTCAAGCAGTGCAACCTTGGGGGAAACCACCAGGTTTGTACCAAGCACTGCCGACAGAGTCGTGAAAATGGAATGCCAGTACTCCTGAATAATGGGATACTTTCAGACCATACAGTAAAAATTATCATCCTCCCCTAGGCATTTCGTACATGCGGGGTCCGAAAATTTACCACTTTTCCACAGGCGCTTGGGGGTGTAGTAGGTACATTATAGATAATTCAGTTGAACCACGCGTAATCAGGTTGAGATGGCCAGGGTGCACGGTGCCATACATGCTTCCCTCCAATCTGCTCTGTCCAACTGGTTCAGCCACCCATCCCATCTCTCCCTCAAAGATGCTAGTGCACTAGGCGAATGGATGACCAGAGCTTTGTAAATTTGAAAGATAACACCCCCCCCAATCAAAGAACCCTTATGTGTCTGAGCCTCCAGGGGATTGAATTCTCGGGGGGTCAGCTAGCACCTTGTGGTGTCCAGAGAGTGCATGCCAAAGCTGGAGATACCAGAAAAATTGTGAGCTGAGGAGGGAGAATTCTGTTTGGAGAGACATGAAACTTTTCATTTGGTCCCCCTCCCAAAGGTCACCTAGCAGGGAAATGCCAATATTGTCCCATTCTCTGAAGCTCTCAAGGTGCACCACATGGCCCAGCCATCTGCCCACATATTGGAGGGTCTCCAGTGTCTCCCGCGGCTCCCAACCAATGCAATGGAGCGCTGCCCTTCAGGCTAGTAGCGTGGATTTTGTGATCACTGGAAGTGATCAAAGGGGTGATCAAGGGATCGGGGCGCCGTATAGCACACCAATGAGGTTATCAAAGCCAATCATTGATAACTTCATTCTGAAGGCTGGGTCTGTCCACCCCCCCTTCAGCCAGTTGTTCACTACTAGGATGTGCCCTGCCCAGTTGCACAGGTGGATATCAGCCATTGCCAGGCCCCCATCGTAGGTGGATCAGACGCATCTATCATAGGAAACCAGTGGGATTACAGAGAGGTGGTCGTAGGCCATGCCCCTTTTTCCACCACTCTGCAAACTCACCTCTCTGTGCACTGTTGGTGGGGCGATGAGGTCCCCTTGCGTCCTGAGGGCCTCAGGACTAAAGTGGACTTCATCCTCCAAGCAGCAGTGTGCCAGGAGGCGCATTTGCAGAGTGGCGGAGAAAGTGGGCGTGGCCTCTGACCACCTCTCAGCAATCCAGCTGTGTGGGGCTTACTAGAGGTAACAGGAGGGCTAGTTGGCCCCCAGGGACCCTCAAGAGGCAAGGAGGCTTCCCCCCGTATAGTAGTGCATCAGGTGGCACGTTTGCAGAGTGGTGTGGAAAGGGGCGTGGCCTGCAACCACCTCTCAGCAATCCCACTGTGTGGGGCTTACTGGAGGTAACAGGTAGCCTAGTTGGTCTCCAAGGGCCCTCAGCAGCGAAGGGGCCTTCATCCCCAACCAAGAGCGCTCCAGGAGGCGCGTTTGCAGAGTGGTGGAGAAAGGGGGCGAGGCCTGCTATCAGAACTCAGCAATCCTGCTGTGTGGGACTTACTGGAGGTAATAGGAGGGGTAGTTGGCCCCCAACGACGTCCTTGGGGGCCAACTACCCCTCCTGTTACCTCCAGTAAGTCGCACACAGTGGGACTGCTAAGAGGTCTTTGAAGGCCTCATACCCCTTTCTCCACCACTCTGCAAACGCACCTCTTGGCGCACTACTGGTTGGGGGATGGAGTCCACTTTACTCCTGAGGAACCTTGGGGGCCAAGAAGCCCTCCTGATACCTCCTGTAAGTCCTACGCAGCGGAATTCCTAAGAGCTGGTTGGAGGCCCAGCCCCCTAGATTTTGGTCCAGAAAGCATACTTTTTGTGATTTGGTGTAAATCCGTTTGGTAGTTTTAGAGATATTTAAGTTAAAAAAAATATAGATATCTGAGACCCCAAAATCCTACTGAAATCCTACTGAAATTTTTTGGCTGCCAACACTTCAACCAGGAAGTGTTGGCAGCCATCTTGGGGCTCGGTTTAAAGCCGAGTCCCACAAAAAATGTTTAAAAAAAAGAAAATGGGGCAGGGTAGAAATACCCTGACCTCCTAGGCCTCTTGGGGGGGGGTCCCACAGGACCCCGCAGGGCCCAAAAAAGCATTTTTTTATTTTTTTGTTCAGGATCTGCATATCTCGTCCACCATCTTTGTCCACCACTCTGCAAATGTGAAGTTAAAAAACCTTAGAAATTCACTAAAAAGCCAAAGGTTACAGGGTCGTTATAGTTAGCAAATAGAATTAAAAAAACCTTAGAAATTCACAAAAAAAACAAAGGTTACAGGGACATTATAGTTAGCAAATAGAATTTAAAAAAACCTTAGAAATTCACTAAAAAAACAAAGGTTACAGGGTTGTTATAGTTAGCAAATAGAATTTAAAAAAACCTTAAATTCACCAAAAAAAACAAAGGTTACAGGGACATTATAGTTAGGCTGACATGTCACTCATACAAAGCCAGAGAATTTCAGCCATTATAGTTACCTGAGTTAACTATAACTAGCACCTCTGAAATGCACTGCTTATGACCTCACGTATTACATTACTCATGACATGGTCAGTGACATCACTGATGACATTACTGATGTCATCTCAAATGACATCACTGATGACATCAGTGATTACATCATCCACATCATCTCTGACGTACCCATTCACACCCCTATAGAATCTTTTATACACCCACTGCTACTCCCACACAACCATTCACAAACCCATTGACAGAGCCATGCCAGTACTTACACAGCCACCCACTAATTCATAGATCTACACACATATCCACTTGCTCACCCATACTGCCACTCATACACCCGTTCAGTCACCAATACAGCCATTGACATATCCACTCATATGCTCATACAGGCACTCACACAGACTGAGTGAGTCACCCATAGAACTACACACATACCTACATACTCATCCATACAGTCAATCATACAGGTACTTTTTAATCCAAACAGTTACATACACATCCACTTACTTGCTCATTCAAATAGTAACACATACACATTCACCTACACAGTCACTGGCAGAAGAATGTACTCATCCATATAGCCACTCTCACATTCACTCACTCATGCATACAATCACTCATATACCCATTCACTCACCTATACTGCTTTTCACATACACAGTTACTCACCCATATTGACACAAGCACTCAATCACTCACACATCCATAAAGACACTCACTCACCCATACAGCATCTCACACATGCAGTCACTATCCCATACAGGCACTGACTCACCCACTCACTCATCCATGCAGGCAGTCACGCACCTTCTCACCCACACACACAGACACCCAGACAACCATACAGATAGTCAACCAATCAATCACCCATATAGCCAGTCACGTACCCACTAACACACTCATACACCCACTTAGACATAAACTGACAGACAGATACATTCACACATCAGAGTCACTCATCCATACATTCACTGAGACACCTAATCACTCACTTATACAGTCAGTCATGCACCCACTCAGTCATCCAAACAGTCACTCATACACCCACTGATTCACCAATACACCTTGGTGTATATATATTTAACACTCAAACTTTTTAAAAACACTCACAGTCACTGGATGATGTAATCACTGATGTCATCAGTGATGTAATTTGAGATGTCATCAGTGATGTCACTGACCATGTCATGAGTGATGTAATATGTGAGTTCATAAGCAGTGCATTGCGGGGGCACAAGTTATAGTTAATTCAGGTAACTATAACGGCTGAATTTCTCTGGTTTTGTACGAGTGAGGTGACAACCTAACTATAACGTCCCTGTAACCTTTGTTTTTTTTAGTGAATATGGTTCAGCTGCTGTGTTAAAAATTTCAGAGTGATCCGTCAAGCTAAGGCCAAGAAAAAAGGGGGGTCCCAAAACGCGTTTTCTCCATGTTATGTCTACGGGGATTTTTCATTTTCTGAGCACAACTGCAGCCCTAACCGCTGAACGGAATTATACCAAATTTGGCAAAAAGCTAGATTTTGGTCCAGAAAGCATACTTTTTGTGATTTGGTGTAAATCCGTTTGGTAGTTTTAGAGATATTTAAGTTAAAAAAAATATAGATATCTGAGACCCCAAAATCCTACTGAAATCCTACTGAAATTTTTTGGCTGCCAACACTTCAACCAGGAAGTGTTGGCAGCCATCTTGGGGCTCGGTTTAAAGCCGAGTCCCACAAAAAATGTTAAAAAAAAGAAAATGGGGCAGGGTAGAAATACCCTGACCTCCTAGGCCTCTTGGGGGGGTCCCACAGGGACCCCGCAGGGCCCAAAAAGCATTTTTTTATTTTTTTTGTCAGGATCCACAGATCTCGCTGAAAATTAATACAAAATAAACAAAGCTTTGTTTATTATTGCCCCCCGGGTTTTCTAGGTCCTGGCGGCATTATGCAAATATGCAAATATAGGAGGGGGGGCACAAGGGCCCCCCTCCTCGGGCTTACTATTGGCCCAGGGACCATCCCCTCCCCCAGGGCTTCTTTCTAAAACAATACAGGAGAGGCACATACGGCCTTCCTTCTACCCTGGGGACCACCATCTCCCTTGGGCAATTAATTATAGAAGTGAAGAGGGGCCCGCACAACCCTCGCAGCCCTGGGGACCGACAACTACTTGGGGTAATTAAGTTATAGAAATGCGGGGGCCAGCATGGCCGCCCGCTGCCCCAGGGACTGCCACTTCCCTGGTGCTCAAATAATATAATGGAAGGGGTCCGTTGCAGACCCCTGGCCCTGGGGACCACCACATCCCCGGGCCTAATGTAAAGATTGGAGCCATAGATGGCCCTGGGGAAAGTCACCCTCCAGGGCCGGCTCCAGTTATGTCCCGGGGTGCCTACCCCCTGGCACGCTGCTGGTTGGGGGATGAAGTCCCCTTGGCTCCTGAGGGTCCTTGGGGGCCAACAAGCCCTCCTGTTAACTCCAGTAAGTCCCACACAGCGAGATTGCTGAGAGGTCTTTGGAGTCCAAGCCCCCTTTCTCCACCACTCTGCAAAAGGGCCTCCTGGTACTCTGCTGCATGGGGGATGAAATCCCCTTGGATCCAGAGAGTCCTTGGGGGCAACAAGTCCTCCTGTTCCCTCCAGTAAGTCACACACAGCGGGATTGCTGAGAGGTCTTTGGAGGCCATGCCCCCTTTCTCACCACCATGCAAATGCACCTCCTGACGCACTACTGGTTCGGGGATGAAGTCCCCTTGGCTGCTGAGGGTCCTTGAGGGCCAACAACCCCACCTGTTACCTCCAGTAAGTCCCATGCTGAGAGGACTTGAGAGGGCATGCCCCCTTTCTCCACTACTCTGGAAAAGTGCCTTCTCGTGCAATACTGGTCGGGGAATGAAGTCCTTTTGGATCACTGAAAAAAACAGAGGTTACAGGGTGTTAGGCTCAGATTTCCCTCATACAAAACCAGTGAAATTTAGCAGTTATAGTTTTCTGAGCTAACTATAACTTACGCCCCCGCAATGCACTGCTTATGACCTCACATATTACATCACTGATGATATGGTCAGTGACATCACTGATGACATCACTGATAACATCTCAAATGACATGACTGATGACATCGTACAGGGAGTATAAGTATTTTCTAAGAGTCTATGATTGTTAAACATATATGCTAACCTACTACAAAAGTTAAATTACTATACTAGGTGCACTACTGCTTAGCGATACTGCTTCTAACATAAATTATGTGAGTGGCTGTGTGACTGTATTTATCCTTGTGTGTATGGATTTGGCTATTTGGGTGTATAAGTGGGTGTGTGAGTAGCTGTGTGGGTGAGTGAGATACTGTGTAAGTGGCTGCATTGGTGAGGGAGTGGGTGTGTCAGTGGCTTTATGGATGAGTGAGTGGCAGTGTGAGTGGCTCTATGGGTGGGTAAGCGGGTGTGTAGTGACTGTATGGGTGAGTGAGTGGGTATTTGAATGGCTGTATGAGTGAGTGACTGGGTGTATAAGTGGCTGTATGGGTGAGTGAGTGGCTGGTTCAGTGGGTGTTTGGTTAAGGTAGTTGGGATGCGAGTGGCTATATTAGAGAGTGAGTGTCTGTGTGAATGGCTGTATGGGTGAGTGAGCGGATGTGTGAGTGCTTGTATGGATGTGTGAATGGGTATGTAAGTGGTTGTGTGTGTGTGTGAGTGAGAGTGTGAGTGACTGTGTAGGCAAATAAGTGGGTGTGTTAATAGCTGTATGGCTGAGTGTGTGGCTATGTGAGTGGCTGTACAGGTGAGTGACTGGTTGTATCAGTGGCTGTATGGGTGAGTGAATGGTTATGTGGCTGTACGAGTGAGTGAGTGGGTATATGAGTACCTCTGTGGAGGAGTGAGTGGGTATTGTAGTACTAATATGGGTCTGTGAATGGGTATGTGAGTGGTTGTATGGGTGTGTGAATGGGCATACGAGAGGTCATGTGGCAGTGTGAGTGGGTGTGTGAGTGGTTCTGTAGATTATATCATCAGTGATATCATTTTAATTGTCATGAGTGTTGTCATCAGTAATGTCACTGACCATGTCATGAGTGATGTAATATGTAAGGTCATAAGCAGTGCGTAGCGGGGGCGTAAGTTATAGTTAGTAACAACTAGTAACTATAACTGCTAAATGTTACTGGTTTTGTACGAGGGAAATCTGAGTCTAACTATAACGTCCCTGTAACCTTTGGTTTTTTTCAGCGAATATCTAAGGTTTTTTCAATTCTATTTCCTAACAATAACATCCCTGTAACCTTTGGCTTTTTCAGTGAATATATATATATATATATATATATATATATATATATATATATATATATATATATATATATATATACCTCTTCGATAACCCTTCTCCACGGGGCGTAATGAGGCGCACACTAAGGGATTGTATTTCTTCAATTTATTTAGCCACAACAAAAAAACATCCGACAGACGCGTTTCGGCTACACGCCTTCGTCAATGTCGGTAGGGTCAACAATTGCATTCATTTTTAAATTAAAGTTCATAGAAATAGAAAGAAGCAGTAGTTCATTTTCATTATAGAAATCAAGGAAGGGTTAGCTATACTCCATAGCAGGGCATAGGTTTTAGCGGCAAAAAAAATAAATATATATATATATATGTTCCAAGAATAGCTCCATTTTACCGGAGGCCCCGACCCTGCAGGGCGGGCTCTGTAAACAGGAATGGAGAATCCTGTTACTGTGGATTGTGCCAAGAAAAATGCAGAGCCCAACTCCGACTTCCTTTCAAGCCTGACATTTATTTGTCTGCATAACAGCATTTAAAACCACTCATTTTCCTTAGGCGTTTCAGCGTTTGCCGCCTTGCTCACAGGTGAGTGTCATTTAATCCTAGTGGCCACATGGCCATGAGAACAACTACAGGCCCCATGATGCACCAACATCCAGCTTCCATGGCGTGACAAGGTAAAATATTGCATTCTGCTTGATAGCGTTTTTGCTTGCCAAATGTCATGAAATGTAATGTCATCATTCAAGGTGCATACAGGAATTGCTTTTGCAAAGTGCATGTTGCTGCTGTCATGCTCTTGATACTTGCTTGAAATGCGGCGTTTCCAAAGAGAGGGATCTCCTCTCTCTTCTCCCTTTCTCACTCATGTTTACCCAATAGCCGCGGCAATCCGATGGCAGGTACGCTCGTAGAGCGGGTCATGCCCACTCAGTTTAATGTTCCAAGAAAAGTTCGAATTTACCGGGGGCCCCCGACCCTGCAGGGGGGGCTCTGTAAACAGGAAAGGAGAATCCTGTTACTGTGGATTGTGCCAAGAAAAATGCAGAGCCCAATTCCGACTTCCTTTCAAGCCTGACATTTATTCGTCTGCATAACAGCATTTAAAACCACTCATTTTCCTTACGCGTTTCAGCGTTTGCCGCCTTGTTCACAGGCGAGTGTCATTTAATCCTAGTGGTCACACTGCCATGAGATCAACTACAGGCCCCATGATGCACCAACATCCAGCTTCCATGGCGTGACAAGATAAAATATTGCATTCTGCTTGATAGCGTTTTTGCTTGCCAAATGTCATGAAATGTAATGTCATCATTCAAGATGCATACACAAATTGCTTTTGCAATGTGCATGTTTCTGCTGTCATGCTCTTGATACTTGCTTGAAATGCGGCGTTTCCAAAGAGAGGGATCTCCTCTCTCTTCTCCCTTTCTCACTCACGTTTACCCAATAGCCGCGGCAATCTGATGGCAGGTACGCTCGTAGAGCGGGTCATGCCCCCTCAGTTTAATGTTCCAGGAAAAGCTCCATTTTACCGGGGGCCCCCGACCCTGCAGGGCGGGCTCTGTAAACAGGAACGGAGAATCCTGTTACTGTGGATTGTGCCAAGAAAAATGCAGAGCCCAACTCCGACTTCCTTTCAAGCCTGACATTTATTCGTCTGCATAACAGCATTTAAAACCACTCATTTTCCTTACACGTTTCAGCGTTTGCCGCCTTGCTCTCAGGTGAGTGTCATTTAATCCTAGTGGTCACATGGCCATGAGAACAACTACAGGCCCCATGATGCACCAACATCCAGCTTCCATGGCGTGACAAGGTAAAATATTGCATTCTGCTTGATAGCGTTTTTGCTTGCCAAATGTCATGAAATGTAATGTCATCATTCAAGGTGCATACACGAATTGCTTTTGCAAAGTGCATGTTGCTGCTGTCATGCTCTTGATACTTGCTTGAAATGCGGCGTTTCCAAAGAGAGGGATCTCCTCTCTCTTCTCCCTTTCTCACTCACGTTTACCCAATAGCCGTGGCAATCCGATGGCAGGTACGCTCGTAGAGCGGGTCATGCCCCCTCAGTTTAATATTCCAAGAAAAGCTCCATTTTACTGGGGGCCCCCGACCTTGCAGGGCGGGCTCTGTAAACAGGAACGGAGAATCCTGTTACTGTGGATTGTGTCAAGAAAAATGCAGAGCCCAACTCCGACTTCCTTTCAAGCCTGACATTTATTCGTCTGCATAACAGCATTTAAAACCACTCATTTTCCTTACGTGTTTCAGCGTTTGCCGCCTTGCTCACAGGTGAGTGTCATTTAATCCTAGTGGTCACATGGCCATGAGAACAACTATAGGCCCCATGATGCACCAACATCCAGCTTCCATGGCGTGACAACGTCCCTGTAACCTTTGGTTTTTTTCAGTGAATATCTAAGGTTTTTTAAATTCTATTTCCTAACAATAACATCCCTGTAACCTTTGGCTTTTTCAGTGAATATATATATATGTATATATATATATATATATATATATATATATATATATATATATATATATATATATATATAGATCTCTCCCTCTGTGTCAAAGGAATTGTGCTCTGCTTTGAGCAAGCGAGAGCAAAATGCTCTTGCTTGCTCAAAGTGGAGCACAATTTGCTATGGCTTGGCGGGAGCGGTAAAGCTCCCGCCAAGCCATAGCAAACAGCTATGTCCCAGGGGAGGCACCCTAAGACATAGCAGGAGCCGGCCCTGGGGGGTGGCGGTCCCCAGGGCCATCTAGGGCTCCAGGAGGCTCCCTTCTTCAAATTCACCCCATGGAGGTAGCGGTCCCCTGGGCTGCAGGGTGGCCCACTTGGCCCCCCCTTCTGTAAACTTAAAGCCCGGGGAGGTGGCAGTCCCTGGGGTTGGGGGGGTCCAAGAGGCCCCCCCATTGTTAAATAAATAGGACCCAAGGAGGTGGTGGTCCCAGTGGCAGGGGTGGAGACCATACGGTCCTCCACTGCATTTTTTGTTCACAAAGCCCGGAGAGGTGGTGGTCCCCATGGCATCAATGAGCCCCAGGGGGAGCTTTGCGACACCCCTCCTTTATTACAATGCCCCCGGGACCTGGTCCACCCGGATGCCGATTAGAAACAAAGCATGGATCCCGCCGATTATTTAAAAAAAATGCTTCTTTTGGCCCTGCGGGGTCTCTGTGGGACCCCCCCTACGGGCCTGGAGGATCAGGGTATTTCTACCCTGCCACCTTTCCTATTTTCTTTTTACATTGTTGTGGGACTCAGTAGGATTTTGGGCTCTCAGATATCTATATTTTTAAAACTTACATATCTCCAAAACTATCGAATGGATTTACACCAAATCACACAAAGCACACTTTCTGGACCAACATGTAGCTTTCTGCCAAATTTGGTGTAATTCTGTTCAGCGGTTCGGGCTGTAGTCATGTTAAATAATTGAAAATTCCAAAAGACATAACATGGGGAAAATGCGTTTTGGGACCCCCCTTTTTTCTCAGCCCCCGCTTGGTGGATTACCCAGAAACTTTCAACACAGCAGCTGAACCAAAAAGGGGAAGTTGTTTGAAAATTTTGTGAAGATTCATTAAGCGGCACCAAAATTATTGGCAAAACAAAAAACGCTTTTCCTATCGAAACTTGGGTCCTAACTATAACTAACTACTGGCTAACGCCAGTAAGTAATATATACTTAAATATTACCTACTGGCGGTCACCAATAGGTGGTTATAAGGTGATATTCAGTTGCCTATATCTTTCCCGCTGGTTGATGAATCTTCATGAAATGCTCTCAAAATATTTGCCCAGTACTTCAGATGGTGTCTGTAAAGTTTCGGGGTGTTTCGTGTAGCGGGTGCCGAGAAAAAGGGGGGGGTCACAAAATGAGTTTTCCCCATGTTAATTCACATAGGACCTTTAGACACGACTACAACCCGAACTGCTGGACGGAATGACACCAAATTTGGCAAGAAGCTAGATCTGGCAAGGTATCTTTCAATTATATCCATCTTCTTAACAAAATGCCTTCAAGCCACAGACCTTGCCAACACGTGTTTCGTCCACGAGGCTATTCGCCATGGACTTCATCAGGGCTAAAAACAAGAAAGAATGGCCTAATTACATAACACAACTCTATTACAACATATGGGATTGATACATCCTTCTCCCATAGTGAAAATTCCATGAGTGCAGTAAACAAAACATACAATGGTGCAAAAAATGGATGCAACATGGTCTACAGAAACACTGGGCGACTAACTGTACTCTACATGTCCATGAACAAAAACAAAAAGACATATTGTCATGTGCCAAAGAATTGAAAGAAAGTCACCACAACAATACAGATGTATTCCCATAGTGAAGAGTTAAAATCATTCATGCAAGTGCACCTTGCATAAAACCTCGAAAAGTTAGGTGGTCGTAAATAGTAAATAACACCTGTGCGCCTCAATTCATATATTGTAAGTGTAACTAGCACTTACCGAAGAACAAATATTCATGAGTATCAAAAGTAGAAGCTAGCGTCAAGAAGATTGCTCTGAATTCCTGGGAAGTCAAATTACACCAATCCTTAGCCTCAGATATAGGAATATAACATATCTACACAAATAGCCAAGGGGCATATAGTCCAATCCAATTGTCCTTGCTATAATACAAGCAATCATAAGGTCTAGACATTATAGTTAAAGCTCCTAGGTCGTCAAGAATCCATGCATGATAATTTAAGCGCTCGCCTAATAGACAGAAAAAATAGTGCTCCATAGGTACAATCTTAAAATATATCTTTTCTTGTAAATATAACAATATATCCTAATCTAGATGTCAACGACAGTCGCGCCTAAGTACATGTTAAATACACTCTGAATAGACAGAAGGCTAATCATCCATACCTCAAGTCTAAAAAATATCCATGATTAGTTGGATACACACAAAGTGAGCAAAAGAGTATTAATGCATACCTAAAATTTAATATTCAATGCTTATCCATTCGTCTGGTAAAACCCATATCTTCCAGACTTCAATATTTCAAGTTAAAAATCATCGTTGTCAGTCACATATCCTATAAGTGAGAAAAAAAGGAATTCAAAGAAAACAGAAAACACCCTCACAGACCTATCTTGAACTGTTATTGAAACTTACTCCTCAATCAAATTTTTTTTTAAATTTAATAAAGGAGGAAACCGTAAATCAAACGCACAAAGTAAGTTGGCAGCCCTAATTCTGAATAAGCAGCATATATACCGCTGCGGCCATCACATCTTAAACTCCAATATTCTGCATAAACAAGCGCTGCCATACACTTGTGATCTCTTGCATGCATCGTCTTAAGGATCGCATCTTAAACTCCAATATTCTACATAAATAAGCGCTGCCATCAACTGCTGGTCTCCAGCATGCCTCGTCTTATGGATCGCATACATGGAGTACTTAACTGCAGTTGCGTGAATAAGTAAGCGCTAGCAACAAATTATCGTCTCTTGCCTGCACTGTTATACGGAGCGCGTACCTGAAACTGACTTCAAAGTCATCCACAGTCAGGACCTCGTGCGTGCGTATCGGCGTACTGAAACCGCGCCATCTTGGAGAGGCGTTTTAAATATCCAAAATCCACGGTAATAGACGACGGACCACACGTTCACTTGCTTCAGCAAAAGTACTGTGTATAGGAAACAGCAAACGCCATCTTGGGATGTGTCTCCAAGCAGGCGCTCCCTATATCAATGAGTATTAAGGTGAACTCCTAATAAGTAAAAGTTGCGAACGGAACTTTAACATATTGTCATTAACAGACCACACGTATGCTTGCTTCAGCAAAAGTACCGCGTATATGAAAAAACAAGCGCCATCTTGGGATGTATCTCCAAGCGGACGCTCCCTATATCAATGAATGTTAAAATAAATCCTAATAAAGTAAAGATTGCAAGCTGAACTTTAACCTATTGTCATTGATGGTCACTATAGATTATTAGCTCCAAGAAGTAGCGGAGTATCCAGTTTATAGTAAATCGAATATCATATTATTAGCAAAATATAATGCTCGTAATAGGACGAATCTAATGCTAACCCGTGCGTCCACATTGTGCTATCATTGCCGTAATGCATGAGATGATTACTTAGCAATATATAAAAATCATACCCTTACGAAACGGTGCCTAATACGTGCACCTACCAATAATCCAAAGAACCAAGGTACCATAGCCATAAGTAATGAGTATATAGGCCAATAGACAATTATCTTGATAGCTCACGTTCGCATAGTCACACAAATTCTGTCTCAGTGTGGTCCAAGCGAAAAGGCCAAAAGGCAGACCCTCAAAGATCAGTTATTTAGATTTAGCATTCAGTGATGAAGAAGGAGAGCATAGGTACCAATAGCGTGAAAAAGGAGAAGAAGGAGAGCATAGGTACCAATAGCGTGAAAACAACCTGAGAAAAGTAAGAACGAATAAACAAAGAAAAGTAAAATCAGAATAAAGTAAATAGGACAAAATGAATATAAAAAAGAAAAAGATAAATAAACTTAAACTGCAAATCAGTTCAAATTTCTGGTCAACTCCAATCACACTTCTAAAAGCTCCTGTTTTAGTGATGTGTTCATTAATTGGAATGGTCTCTCTTCTACGTGAGACATACATATAAGTACATTACAGTTCCCAAACATGGATGGTCTCAATAATTACAATAGACCTTAAGACAAAAAATGGGTCAGATGAGGGCGTACACGGACACTATACATGAATGTCTATCAGGTAACAGGGAGGTCTATGATATCAAGTACCTAAGAAATATTGCAATTCATTGTCAATATTAATTCCCAGGTCGACCGCATGTAATTTGAGAATCCAGCGTGCTTCAGCCTGCCGCAATCTCAATTCACGATTGCCCCCCCTACAGTCAATCGGTACAGTTTCTAAGCCATGAAATAATGACAGCTGTTTACGTTGCTCTGAACATTCCAACGCATGATGTACAATGGGGTATCTCTCATCCATATTTTTTAAAGCTCTAAAATGTTCGGAAATTCGTACCCTCAGACTTCTGATCGTACTTCCTACGTAGATCTTAGTACACTTACATATGATAATATAGATCACAAACTTTGTATTACAATCTATATGCTGATTAATGTAGTGTTTTCTAGACCCATTATATTGAAAGTCTCTAGTTCCTCAGAGAGCAAATTTGCACATACTACAATTCCCACATTTATGGAAGCCCAAGTTCCGTTTGTGTAGCCAGGTCAGATTGTCCTTGTTTTTATTTGGGTAACTAGGGCTAACCATGTTACGGTTTGTTTTTCCTTTACGGTATGTCAAACTGGGATACTTAGTTAAGTGCTTATTCAATTCTGAGTCTGTCGTTAACAAATTCCAGTGATGTTTTAAAATGTTAAAAACTTTATGTGACCATGAATGATAATTAGTGATCATTCTCACTGGTTCGGTTAATCCTGTTGTTTTAATTGGTCAGGGCTTAAGTGTCTCATTCCTAGTTAGTGCATGAGCTCTTCTTTTTGCTTTATCAATAACTTTCCCATCATAGCCCTGATCCAAAAACCTCCGTTCAATATCTGAAGAGCATTGTAAGAAATCTGAGTCTTTACTGCAATTCCTGCGTGCCCTATGAAATTCCCCATAAGGTATTGAGTTGATCTGTGTCCTAGGGTGGGCACTGGCTGCATGTAATACGGAATTACAGGCTGTCTCCTTTCTATACATCCTACAATTTATGCTGTCATTTTCAATGAATAATTCCACGTCCAAGAACACAATTTTCTCAACACTGTAAGACATTGTGAATTTCATATTGTACATATTGGTGTTGAGATACTCAAAGAAATCATGTAGTTCACCCACGTTCCCAGTCCAAATCAGGAGGCAGTCGTCAATATATCGACCAACATACATAATATAATCCTGCCAAGCAGCTCCGGGTGGGCCCCAGATGTGCACCGCCTCGAACCACCCCATAAAGAGGCAGGCAAAAGACGGCGCAAATCTGGAACCCATCGCAGTACCGCACATTTGTTGATACCATTCTCCACCGAACAGGAACACGTTGTGTTCGAGAATCATTTGTGACATTGTTATGATCATTTCAGAATGCTCCAGGAATTCCACTGGTCTCTTGTAAAGGAAGTGGCGAAGTGCTGACAACCCTTGTTCAATCCCATATGTTGTAATAGAGTTGTGTTATGTAATTAGGCCATTCTTTCTTGTATTTTAGCCCTGATGTAGTCCATGGCGAATAGCCTCGTGGACGAAACACGTGTTGGCAAGGTCTGTGGCTTGAAGACACTTTGTTAAGAAGATGGATATAATTGAAAGATACCTTGCAAGCTTGGAATAAAACAAGAAGAATGCATCCAGGACTGACATTTGGACTTTATTTGTTGATTCTACTTACATGCTCTTTGCTCGGGCTACCAAGTGTTTAATTTGTACTCTTGTGGGCCTTTGCCTACAGCTTACGACGTGAGGTGGTCGCTGTATGGTGACCCTTGAGTATCGGCATCTATTAGGATACCTATTGGAACTACTATTATCACTCCCCCGCGTGGATTTCCCCTACCACCTGTTCAGTTTTGGTTAAAGAATCTAGATCTTGGTACGCAGATTGTGCTTTTTGTGATAAATCTGTTCAGTAGTTTGGGAGATGTTACTGGAAACAAATTTGTATATATAGGGACACGGATTGCCAGTGGACCCGTACGCAGGTAATCTACGGATTCACACGCACTAGCGAACTCCTGATTGGCTGGCCGCACCTTCAGAGAAAAGTTGCAGCCGCTGTTTTGTTTGAAGTGAATATTAAGTGAAGGGGTCAAGTGAGAGGTTTCCTGACCCCTTGTGTATGCTTAAAATGAGGGGGGAGGGTGTATTATGGCCATGAAAATGCCCCCCAATTTTGTTTTGATCGTTCACAAACTCCGCAGATTGCTTGCAAGGCTCAGCGCGGTCCCCCTGTGTAACTTAGCAGGGGATTGGCGGATTTAGCGTGGCTGAAAAAAAATACATTTATATATTTACATACTCTATGTTCTCTCACAGCTACTTACATACCCATACAGATACTGCTACACCCACTCACATACCCATATAGACACTCACACATCCACTGCTACACCCATACAGACACTGTCACACCCATTCACATACCCATAGAGACACTATCACACCCATTCAACTACCCATAGAGACTCTGTGACACCCATTCACAAACCCATATAGTCACTGCCACACCCATTGAGAAACCCATACAGCCACTGTCACACACATTCACAACCCCAATACAGATTCTGTCACACCCAATCATATTCCCATAGAGACACTGATCCATCTATTCACATACCCAAACAGACTCTGTGGCACCCATTTACAAACCCAAATAGTCACTGTCACACCCATTCACCAACCTATACAGACACTGTCACAACAATTCACAACCCAAATACAGATTCTATCACACCCATTCAGATGCCCATAGAGACTCTGTGACACCCATTTACAAGCCCAGCAGACACTGTCACACTCATTCACGTACTCAAACACTGGTACACCCATTCACAAATCCATACACACACTGTCACATCCATTTATATACGATACAGACACTGTTACACCCATTGACAAACCCATAGAGAAACTGTCACACCCATTCATATACCATACAGACACTGTTACAGCCATTGACAAACCCATAGAGACACTGTCACACCTATTCACAACCCCATAGAGACACTCTCACACCCATTCACAAACCCATACACAAACTGTGACACCTATTCACAAACCAATTCAGGCACTGTCAACCCCATTCACAAACCCATACAGACACTGTCACACCAATTCATATACCATAAAGACGCTGTTACACTCATTGACAAACTCATACGGACACTATCACACACATTCACAACCCCATAGAGACACTCTCGCACCCATTCACAAATCCATAGAAACATTGTCACACCCATTCACAAACCCAAATAGACACTGTTACACCCATTTACAAACCCACCCATACAAACATTGTTACACCCTTTCATAAACCCATCCAGATTCTTTCACGAACTCAGACACTGTTACAACCATTCACAATCCCATAGAGACACTGTTACTCTATTTACATACCCTTGGAGACTTTGTGACACCCTTCACAGACCCACACAGTGACTGTCACACCCATTAACAAACTCATGCAGACCCTGTCACGCCCATTCATAAACCACAGACACACTGTTACCCCCATTCACAAAGCCATACAGAGAATGTCATATCAGTTCACAACCCCATACAGACTCTGTGACACCTATTCACAAACCTAGAGAGACACTGTCACACCCATTCACAAATCCATACAGTTACTATTACACACATTGGCAAACATATACATACATTGTCACACCCATTTATATCATAAAGACACTGTTACACCCATTCACAAACCCATGTATGCACCTAAATGCCCATTTAGACTCTGTTATACCCAGAGTGAGATCCATTCAGAACCCTTTAGTAGAAATATTAAATGTGCTCTTTTGCATTGTATGTGTCCTTTTGTTTTGAGGATTCTGCGATGGATCCACGGATTTGATAACTTCTGTTAAAAAAAGGATTTACAGTTAATAACTGTTTGGGACATTGGGTGGCTCTTAGAACAGCTGTTGTGTTAATTGTGTGTATATGATGACTACATACATGAGCGAATGCAGAGTTTCAAGTTGTTCAGAAGCACTCTGTTGCCTTCATCTGTAAAGTAAACACCATTTCTCCTGTATATTCCATGCATGTTGAAGCACAGGTTATTATTGTAGACAGAGCCCATGTTATGGTCTCTGAGGAATGCAGAAACAGTTTTATTAACATGTTTACTGGCTTTCTCTATCTGTGGACAAAATTCAGAAGACCAGTTCCATTTCTGCCTCTGGCATATGTTAGAAAACACCAAGGCAGTGTGAGGGAAAAGTTGCATTAATTCTTCGAATGTATTCTTCATTAGGATTTCCAGTCCTACCCCAGTCAATGTGCTCAGGTCATTGCCACCAAAGTTCACAATCATGAGGTCTGAATGTGGGTTCTCCATAATGCTTTCAACCAATGGAAGCAGTTGATGCCACTTTATCCCTCTCTAGTCAAACCAATTAATAATTAGGCAAACCTAGGTCCCTGTCAATCCCTCTGTTTCTAGAAAACTCTCAGGCCCAAAACACAAAGTTATGACGCACAATCCACACTCTAACCATTTTGAAGGATGGAGCAGTAGCACACAGGAGAAGTCTGCTGCTGAATGAGGCAGTTTTGAAAATGAAGTCAGTTAAAAATGACTCTAGCAAGTAAAGTTTAACAAATCACATTTGAGTGGATGGTGTAAGTAAGGTGATGATTAAAACTAGGTTGTGTAATAAACTTAAAGTAAGTACATTTGTGATTGGTTGTGAGAAATATGTTTGTAATTGTATACACTCAACCACACCTGCAAAATTTGGCTTAGGAGTTAGCAAGCTACTGTAGAGACAGTTGTGAACTTCTGACCTACTGCTAGCAGAGAATGTTACATGGAAACAGAGCTAAAGGAGTATGGGGGAGGGGGAGAAAAAGCATGCAATGTCAATGTGAGGAGACATTGTTCATGAAATAAATAGTGAATAAGAATTGTTTGGGTCTAAATTTAGGGATTTGTAGGAAGTGGTGTGAAAGTGGTAGTGTTTAGGAATAGTTTTTTTTTTTAATTTGGTTTGCTGCGCGGATCCTCCGTGAGGTTACACGGGGGATCGTGCTGAGACCCTCGGATCCATACGGGAATCCACAAATCTGCCCAAAACTGCTACTAAATTGGGCTCTCTTTAGAGGAGTCAAACAAAAGGTTAAGGTAACCATTCAGAAGAGCTGTATGATTAGTAAGGAAATTAAAATGAAATGAAAGCAGTGTTTCTATTTTTAGGCAGCCTCTGTAACCTTGAAAGCAAAGTTGAATAGGGTGCCATTAATGGTTACCTTTTATGAGAGTGATTTGCCATTCTTCTGCTTGGTTTTTGTGTGCTTTCTTGAGACAAGTTTGAGAACCTGATACTGAGAAAGAAAAATACTCACCAACAATCGCATTTAACAGGTATGTGTATTAAGCTGTAGCATAAAATAAAAGTTGATACATAAGGACTGAGTGTTAGTAAGGTGGATGAAAGTGAGTAGGATGTTTGAGAAAAGTAAAAGGAAATGTTGAAAGTGAGTAGAAGATGAAAACAAAGTAATACAAACCCCCTCTCATATAAGCTTTAAAAGCTTCCCATAGGGTGGCCCAGGAGTCTACTGACCCTGAGTTTATTTTGAAACATTCCACTACAGCTGTATGGAGTTCTGTCCAGAATAAGTCATCTTGGAGCGCCAACCCAGGGAACCTCCACCTTCTCTCCACCCCACCAGCCCGTTGTATATGGAGCTTCAGGAGCACCGGGAAGTGATCTGACAATAGTCCAAGCGGGTCCAGGTGTTATGTTGTGCTGAGTAGTATGTGTGGGCACACTGAGAAGGGTACTGTTGACGCCAGACATCAACCAGATTGTGTGTTGTGCTTAGTTCCCGCAGATCACGCCCCGAGATTGTGATTTGGTACCAGGGGTGTCTGCAGTGCTTTCACATTTAGGGTCGAGTACTAGATTAAATTCTTCCCCCATGCAATATAGTCTGCTTCCACCAAATCGATCTGGGCCTGCAGATGGTGATAGAATTCCAAGCTACTGTGTTCGGCACGTATATGTTGATTAGGAGTTTGCTGTACCCCAGCAGGCGACCTGTCACTAATAAGTAGCAACCCTCTCTGTCAACGCGAACTGCAGATAGTTGGAATGGCACTCGCTTAAGTATGGAGACTCCCCTGGCATATGTAATGTAGCCTTCAAAGTAACTGTGGGCTCCCCATGTGGATGCAAAGGTGGGCACTGTTGTGGGGGGCATGTGTGTTTCTTGTAAAAAGGCAATGTCAACCTGGTGTCTCTTCAAGTAGGGCAATACCTGCTTGCCCTTAAGTGCATTGTTTAAGCCTGTATATTCCTAGTCACTAGTGTGATGTCCTCAAAGGGGTGTATCTTAACGTGTGTGGTAACTGATGATCCATGAAAGGAAAGACTGTTGTCGCTAGAAATAACGGTGCAGTAACAGCAGTACTGTTAACAGCAAGCTTTTGCGAAACTACCCATAACTCAACATGTATTTCCCCTCCCACCCCCCACTCATCCCTGTTTCCATTCCTACGTGGAAAGCCCAACCCCCAACAGCATTGCCACAATCATCAACACATGCAGCATAAGATAATACCCAAAACAATAATGTGTGGAACACACTTGAAGGGTGGCAATGTTACGCCATTTCCCCACCTCCTGCAAAAATATAAGCTGCTGATAAGGTTTGCAATCTGCCATATTCTAAGACATTAAACTTTAACTGGATCAAAAGGAGATATGCAGCAGCAGAACCATATCCAAAGCACATAAATGATCCAGCTACAGTCAGGTTAAGACCAAGGAGGTCAGCCTGCAGATAAAAGGTCAACACTGGCACCCGAATTAGCATCAGATGGCAAGCTCAGAGGTGAGTCATTCCGGTGTGCCACTCGGGCTTCAGAAAACCTGCGGCAAAATTCCTGTACTGCTGTTGGAGTGTCAAAGAACAGCAGTTTGCCCTCGACCCACAGGCGGGCCAGGTAGACAATCCCATAGCGGAGGCCCAGATTGCACAGTGTGACCTTGACACCTGTGAACTTGCGGTGGGCGTCCTGGACCATCGCAGTGAAATCTGGATAGAGAGAGACAGATTAGCCTTGCCAGTTGAGTGGACCTTTTTCTCTATCCATGCACAAGACAGTGCCTCGGTCCCAGAAATTTAACAGGCGGGCGATGAGTGGTCTTGGCAGGCAGCCAGGGTTCGGGTACGCCCAAAGGAGCAGTGAGCTCTTTCAACAACGAATGTGGCTGTGAAGGAGTCTCTGCCGAATAGGTCGGCAAGGAGCTGCTCCACGAACTGATCAAGGTGGCCAGTATTTGTGGATTCTGGGATTCCCAGGATGCAGATGTTGTTGCGCCTGCTTCTTGACTCGAAATCTTCGTTCTTCATTGCAACTATCTTTAGAAGCTTTTCCATGCGGTCTATTTTCTTGGTCGACTGGTCAGCCCCGTCCTCCAGGTCTGAGACCCTTCCCTCCACAGTGTCGAGCAGGGTCCGATTGGGAACGCAAACCAGCCCCAGCAATTGAGTTGGGCCGGCCGCGGGGAGGGGTGGTGCACGTGGAAAACACTGCTATGCTGCAAAACTGGCCCCCAGTAACAAAAATGGCCCCCCAGGCGTCCAAAACCAGCCCCACCCTGGTGGCCCAACAGAGAAACGCACGGTGCCCGCTACGACCAGTCCAGCCCTGGTGTCGAGTCTCTTTTCATTATGGTCCAAGCGCATCACCAGCGTGTCCAGGCGCTTTCCTAGTGTGTCAAAGCAGCTGTCTAGTGCCTTAAGCCCACCCTAAGCTCGAACATGAGGGCATCAGCCCTGGCCAGCGCCGCAGCAAGGGTTGTTGATGCACTCCCCCTCTGCCATCGACTGACCGGGGCCCTCCCCAGGGTCTTGGTCTTGTCAAATGTCAGCCTGCGTTGCTTTGGGTCACTCAGGACCATAGCCCGTAGTTCAGTGAGACCGTGGTGGCAGACAGTTCAGAGCAGGGTCAGTTCCGCAGTCAGGGCTCTATGTGTGTTCAGGGGGAAGCTCCACTCTCTCCCGATTCAGTATCAGCAATGACTAGAGGAGGTCCCGCCCACCACAATCCAGAGGTATTGAGTGCGGGGCCTGGGTCCGAAACGGGCGCACAGTGGCACACAGCAGTGGTCTCTTGCAATTCAGGGAGGTGGCACAGAACCGAAAGTCTGCCTCCAGTGGGGGCAAGAGTTTCAGATGGGCACGCTGCACACCCCAGGCCATGATGCCGCCACCCACCGTGCACAACTGGTACAGTTGAAACTATGTAGAGGGGGCTTGGTCCAGCACCCCAGCGAAGCAAGGCCACCAGATCCTCACTGGTCCCGGCCTCTCCAGAACCTGCCCCACCTGCCCCACGGCTGCACTGGGGCTCCAGCAGCCGCAGGGTGTAGAATGTAAAGTGCCCCAAGGGCCGGACGTCACAGGCCACCTCTCTCTCCCAGCCTCCGCGAGTAGGCCCCGACCGGGAGAGCAACGCCCAGGTAGCAAGAAGGAAGGTGAGAGGTGGGGGCCACACACACCTCTGGGCCGGCCCAGCTCCGCCCAGTGGCTGACCCCCAGGCTCACCCGTGGACCCTGTCACAACGGGGCCTCCGGGGGGAAGCGCAGGCCGGCTTACCTTGTTGCTGGATGCGCCTGTTCTCGATGCGGCCCTCCACCGGCCCCAGGTCTCCACCTCTGCAGCCTCCGCAAGCTGCTTCAGACCACCATCTGCCGGACTCCATGCAACGGCGCGTGAGTCTCCAGCATGCGGTCCCAGCACCAATATCCTCTCTCCGCCGGGTCCGTTGTTGTTTGTCAGGTGCACAGCCACACGGTCAGGCAGCCATTACGCCCACGTCGGTGTAGGCCGCACCTCCAGGATAGGCCCGCCCAGCCACGAGATCCACATCTGCGGCCCGGAGGGGCCCGCTCGTTCGCCAGTCCGTCCAATGTCTCCAGCCTTAATCGCACCACCGCTACTCCCCGCAGGGCACACCCAGGCTTTTCTTTGGCCAAGATGGTTAAAATTGCTCAGTACAGGGCAAGGATTGTGAGGAGACCGGCGGAGCTTCAACGCTACATGGCCATCTTGGTCGTCAGGTTGGCCACGCCCCAAGATGAAAACAAAGATAGGTGTATTGATCAGGAACCGTGAATAAAAAGTGGTGAATAAAAACAAAACAGAGGTATACACCAATGTAGGAAGTGGCACAAGGAGTGAAATGCTAATGTAGGCAGTAAGGTATTAAGGCATTTTATTATGTATACAGTTATGCAATGACATATACACAGATATGTAGATTAAGATGAGCTGGTTCACACTGATGCTTTTGTTAGGACAGCAAGGTATAGTTAAATATATTTACTTTTTCACACATAATGATATAGCTGTGCATACAGTAACAGAGCAAACGGTACAGTGATGCATACATTTACACAGTGAGAAGAAAGCTGATGTGTGCAGTAATTCACTGAGAGATATTGATGTATGCAGTTAGATAACTAGCTAAATAGTAAAATGTAAGCGGAGGTATTCAGAGAGAAATTGAAATATATAGCATGACATGTAGAGATAGTGGAAGATATAGTGAGAAATTAAAGTACACACTTATATATACAGTAACACACTTAAACACAGGCACAAAGTAATGGGGCTGTAATGCATGTATGGCATTCAGATAAGTCCTGAGAAATTCTAAGCAGACACTGAAATGTAGGGACAACCACTATAAGGTAGATCACAGAATTTCTAGAAAGATAGCCATCAAAAAAATACAGACAATGTCACAACCATTTACATACCTGTACAGATACTCTCACATCCTCTGACATTTCCATATAGACACCGTTATATCCAAATATATACCCATAGAGAGTCTCTGACACCCTCTCACATGCCCATTCAGAGCTTTTTTATTACCATCCATATACCCATACAGACAGTGTGACACCCATTCACATACCCAGAGACTCTCACACCCTTTCACAATACCCATACACTCTGACAACCTCTCACATATCCATATAGACACACTTACACCCATTCACATATCCATACATAGACTCTGACACCCTCTCACATACCCAAACGTAGAATGCCATATCCTCTCACATACCCATATAGGTACTCTTAAACCCAGTTACATACCCATGCAGAGACTATCACACCCTATAACATACCCATACAGTGTCACAACCATTCACATACTTGTAAAGATATTCTCACACCCTCTGACATACATACCCTTATACCCATTCACATACCCATAGAGATTCTCTCACACCCTTTCACATACCTATTCAGTTCTCATTTATTGCCATTCACATACTTATACACAGAATGAGACATGAATTCACATACTAATACAGAGACTCGACGACCTCTAATAACTTCACGCAAACAACCTTATAACCATTCATAAACCCATGCACAGACTTTCACACCCTCTCACACACCCATAAATACACTGTCACTCTCTATCACATACTTATATAGGCACCCTTATACCCATTCATATACTTCACACCCTCTCACATATCCATACAGACACCCTTATACACATTCACATAGCTATACACAGACTCTGACACCCTTTCACATGCTCATACAGACCTCATTTATTCTTATTTCACATACTCATACAGAGACTCTTACACCCTCTCACCTACCCAAACAGATACCTTAATACCCATTTACATACTGATACAGTGACTCTGACATCCTATTACATAACCATAGAGAGACTCCCCACCCTCTCACATACCCATACCTAGACTGGCACACCCTCTCGCATACCCACACAGATAGTGTCATAATCATCCTCATACCCATACAGAGACTCTCACACACTTTTACATACTCATGTAGACACCATTATGTCTATTTACATACTCATACATAGACTGTCACACCCTCTCACATACCCATACATAGACTGTCAGACCCTGTTCCATACAGGCACCCTTATACTCATTCCCATACCTATACAGATACTCTCACACCCTTTCACTTATCCATACAGATACTCTTATACACACTCATATAGCTATACGCAGACTCTGCCACCCTTTTACATATTCATTCAGACCTCTTTTATTCCCATTCAAATGCTTATACAGACTGTGTGACACCAATTCACATACTCATACAAAGACTCTTACACCTTCTCACATGCCCGTACAGAGACTGGTATACCCATTCACATAATGATACAGGGACTCTCACATTCTCTCACATATCCCCGGAGAGACTTTTACACCCTGTCACATACCCATAAATAGACTGTCACACTCTCTCACATACCCACACACAGTCATAACGGTAAACAGACATAATATCGAAACAAAAATATCGAATGGACACAATATCGAGTCTAAAATATAGAATGGACATAATATCGAATGGACATAATATAGTCGTTAAAAATATCGAAAGTAAGGTAAGTAATATCGATAGTCAAAATATCGAAGTACATAATATAGGCATTAAAAAATATCGAAATTTTTAATAATATCGAATTTTTTCTAAGTGTATTGTATGTTAGTATATGTGTTAAAAGTGTATATTAGTTGTTGTAATGTATGTTTAATTTTTTAAAAGCAATGAATTTTATGTTATTTAATTTTTGCGTAATTTAATTCCGTAGCGGGTAGTGGGTTTATAGGGGAATAGGGTGGGAAGTAATTTAATTAAAATTAAGTACATATTAATAAATATTAATTGGTATTGATAATTAATTTATTGTTAATTAATTATTAATTGGTAATTAAATTGTATTAATTGGACATTTTTTAATTGATTAAATGGTAATTATGTTAATTGTATTAATTAAATAGTTGTAGCGGGATGTGGGTTTATAGGGTAATAAGGTGGGAAGTAATTTAATTGAAATTAAGTACATATTAATAAATATTAATTGGTATTGATAATTAATTTATTGTTAATTAATTATTAATTGGTAATTACATTTTGATAATTGGTAAAAAAAAAAATGTAATTCATTAATTGATAATTAGTATTATTAATAATATTTATTAGTATTGATAATTAATTATTTTTTAGTAAAATATTAAAATATTACTTTCCCTACTGTTGCACTCTCTGGAGTGGGAATAGTAATTATTACCCCTACGCTATCCAACGCTTTCCCTACTGTTGCACTCACTGGAGTGGGAATAGTAATTTTTACCCCTACGCTATCCAACTCTTTCCCTACTGTTGCACTCTCTGGAGTTGGAATAGTAATTATTACCCCTACGCTATCCAACGCTTTCCCTACTGTTGCACTCACTGGAGTGGGAATAGTAATTTTTACCCCTACGCTATCCAACTCTTTCCCTACTGTTGCACTCTCTGGAGTGGGAATAGTAATTATTACCCCTACGCTATCCAACGCTTTCCCTACTGTTGCACTCTCTGGAGTTGGAATAGTAATTATTACCCCTACGCTATCCAACGCTTTCCCTACTGTTGCACTCACTGGAGTGGGAATAGTAATTTTACCCCTACGCTATCCAACTCTTTCCCTACTGTTGCACTCTCTGGAGTGGGAATAGTAATTATTACCCCTATGCTATCCAACGCTTTCCCTACTGTTGCACTCACTGGAGTGGGAATAGTAATTTTTACCCCTACGCTATCCAACTCTTTCCCTACTGTTGCACTCTCTGGAGTGGGAATAGTAATTATTACCACTACGCTATCCAACGCTTTCCCTACTGTTGCACTCTCTGGAGTGGGAATAGTAATTTTTACTCCTACGCTATCCAATGCTTTCCCTACTGTTGCACTGTCTGGAGTGGGAATAGTAATTTTACCCTCCCGCTATCCAACGCTTTCCCTACTGTTGCACTAACTGAAGTGGTAATAGTAAATTTTACCGTCCCGCTATCCTACGCTAAAAATATTGAATATTTTTTATAAATATTACGTTAATATATTTATGTATTAAAAAATTAAAATGTATGTTTATTTTTTTAAGTTACATTAATTATTTATTAATTTTAAAGTTATTTAAGTATTTTTAAGTATGTTTTAGTTAATTATATATATTATTTCATTAATTTTACATTACTTTTCATACATTTAAAAAATTCGATATTTTGACTGACTATATTTTTTACAACTATATTTTGGAGTCGATATTTTTGTACTTACCTGTTTGTAGATAGGGAGTCGATATTTTGGTATTCGATATTTTTACTTCGATATTGTTGTAGGTCGATATTCTTGTTATCGATATTCTGTCAGTGATCCGTCATAACCTTTCACATACCAATACAGAGACTCTCACACACTCTCACATACCCATGTATACATCATTGTATCCATTCACATACCCATACACAGACTGTCACACCCTCTCACACACACCCATACATAGACTTGCAGACCCTGTTACATACCCACACAGGTACCCTTATACTCATTCACATACCCATAAAGAGTCTTTCACAGCCTTTCACATACCCATTGAGACCTCTTTTATTCCCATTCACATACGTATACAGACAGTGTGACATCCATTCACATACTCATACAGAGACTTTTACACCCTCTCACATATACATACAGACACTGTTATACCCATTCACATACTGATACAGAGACTCTGACATCCTGTCACATACCCATAGAGAGACTGTCACACCCCCTAACATACTCATATGTAGACTGTCACAGCTTGTCACATACCTATCCAGACCTCCATTATTCCTATCCACATACATATACAGACACTCTGACACCCATTCACATATTCATGCAGAGACTGTCACACCCTCTCACACACCCATATAGAGACTCTTACATCCTCTCGCATACCCATGTAGGCACCCTTATACCCATTCACATATCCATACAGAGATTCACACACCCTGTCACATACCCATACACAGACTTTCACACCGTCTCACATAGCCATACAGACAGTGTCACAACCATTCTCATAGCCATACAGAGATCCTCACACCCTCTGGCATACCCATGTAGAGACCCTTATATTCATTTACATACCCATACTCAGGCTCCCACACCCTCTCACATATCTATTCATAGACTGTCAGACCCTCTCGCATACCTGTACAGACACTGTCACCACCATTCACATACCTATAGAGATGCTCTCATACCTTCTTACATATTTATACAGATACTGTTATACCCATTCACATACTCATACACAGGCTCTCACACCCTCTCTTAATATGTTGTATTGTTTCGTGGATAAACTAGCTACTTAGTGAATTAATAATTAGACCTTAATGTATTGTTTATTACTTTTCCAGATATACAGTTTTGAAAAAGAAGAACTACAATGCCTTACAAAACACAAAAAGAAAGGAACAGAAGAAGCAGTATAATCAACTTCAAAGTGAGGCAGAAAAACAAATTAATATGGAGAAGGTCCAGAGGGAAAAAAAGAGAAGCTGGTAAGAGTACTAAGCAGTTTCTCAAAATAAATTGTCATAAAATGCAGAATGAGAGTACAGTCTTATCTAAAAATGCAATTTCCACATCAAGTGGAGAAAAGAAAGGAGTATGTGCTTCACAAAGTAGGAAATGTTCCAAGAAATCAGAGAGTTTGCCATGGAGATATAAACAGTTTAAGGAGTTAAGAGCTAAAATGTTTTGCACTAGTGAAATACAAAATTTGCAGAAAAGAATGAAAACATGTAAGATGCATTTAAGCAAAAGCAACATATTAAGAGTGTTGTAAAGACAGCATTTGCTTTGAAGAGGAAGGTATTTATATTAATATTGAATAGAATGAGGACACAAGACAAAACAGTGGGGCCGATTCCGATCTCGGCCGGTAGGGCTCCGAATCGGATTCGGCTTAACCGGATCCGATTCGGAGCCCTATTTCCCAACCGATACGTACGCGCGTCCGGACGAGCGAGTACGATGCGAAATCGCCGACCGACTCGTTCGGGCATCCCAACCGCTCCGACCGACTCGTCCCCGGGTCGAACCGCACCGACCGACTCGCTCGGACACGACTCGCACCGCGCAATGGAGACGTTCCCCGGCCGGGTAAGTACGATGCGCGCCGCGAGCTGTCCGACCGACATGCGCCGTCTGGCTCGAAAGAGCAGTCGGAGCCGTACTTCGGGGGTCTGTGTCGGACCCCCTGTACGCGTAGCCGCGCGAGTCGCACTCAGGGGGGACCCATGGGTCCCCCCTACCTGTGCGTGTACGGCGCGAGTTGCTTCGCCGCGTACCCGCTGTAAGGGGCGCCCTTGTTCGCCTCGCACCCATTGAGGCAATGGGAGCCCACGTACGCGTTGTACGACCGGCTCCCATTGACTTCAATGGGAGTCCGACCGACTCGAGTACGATAGCATACGGACGCATCGTACTCGTTCGGTCGGGCTGCACGGGTCCGATTCGGTCGGAAATCTCTCCGGGTCCGGCTCGGTCGGAGAGATTTCCGGCCCGAATCGGAATCGGCCCCAGTGTTGTTTATGAAGAAAAGAACTGCTAGAAAAAGTCTTATTAATAGAACTAGTTTTTGTAATTTGTTTTACAGTGAATGGAAGCATGCGTCTAGTACAGAACCTTATTTCAATGAGGAAAACTATTTCCAAGAGAATACACTAGTGCATGCTGTTGATTTAACTGATCGTTGTTATGAAGTAAATGATGGTACTCCTGTTGCAAAAGAGGAGATGGTTCCTAGGAATGAAGAAAAAGTGATAGCTGAAGAGGTGCAAGGAAGGGGTAGATAGGCCACAGTATACAAATGGAATTGTAGTAGTATTTGCAGTATTCGTCAGGAATCAATTGATGTATTACAAAATTTCATACGTGACTTTCCATGGAGAAGTCTGAAAAAGAAATATACAATTTTGCAAGGATTAGATCCATGCAAAGTTAGGAAATATAGTAATTTACAGGGACATTCAGTGGCATTTCTTTCAAGGAAAATTTGCAGAAGCACATTTCATCATTTCAGGATATTAGCTGTTAACCACTCCAAATACGAACTTTGGTTAGAAGACTTTACTATGTAAAAACTCCTGCTTTATGTTTAGGAGAGATGAATAGAAGTTTATCGTATGGGACATTGGCAGAGGTAGAGAAAGTTTGTGAAGATGTTCAGTTTTGGTTGTTTGGTCCAGAAAAAGAGTTTAAGGAAAATGAAGAGTTGGTCGCAGGAGGTGTAGAAGAACAAGATACGGAAATTACATTGAGTCATCAATGTGCTGGCATTCACATTGCAGGGAATTCCATGGCTGATGAAGCCACAGTACACATTGCTGAAGTAGCTGTACTTACTCGTTCTAGTACGAGGATAGACAGAGACATCATGGTGGCCGTCAATGCTGCTCGTAACAACACCCACCTGCCGAAAGGTTTTCCACTCAAGTACACCTACAAGTTAGATGTACAGAACTTACCATATGCTCAGATTCCTGGAGTGGGGGATAGAGTAACAGTAAATAGTGATCGCAGACTGGGACTAATTCTAGATGCACACAAGGGTCTGGCTTCAGCACATGCAGGGGTGGCTGCTACAATTTAATTATTGCAGAAACGCTATTGGTGGCCAGGTCTTTACAAACAGACCAAGGACTTTGTCCTAAGATACGACATCTGCCAGCAGATGAAAAGTTCCACCGTAGCACGTCCTCCACAGACGCCTCTACTAATTTCAAACAAGCCATTGACTTATGTCTATTTAGACCATTGTGGCCCTTTGTCATCTGATGGGGCTTGCAAGTATATCTTGGTAGCAGTGGATTCCTGGTCTCGATTCCTATTGGTATGGCCACAGCGGTCAGCTGATGCTCAAACTGTAATAAAGGACTTGCGCAGTTGGTACAATATATTCCTACCAGGGTCTGGCGTTTAGCGCTAGCGCTTACAAAGAGGCCATGGGAAGTTTGGGTGCGACCCTGCATTTCTCATCTTCATACCATCCAGAGGGATATGCGGTTGTGAAGAGAAAAAACCGTGACTTAAAGCAGTCTTTAACAGCAAGGGTGCTAGGCTTCGGTCGCAGTTGGGTCCACCTATATGGAGTCCAGAGTGCTGAGAAAATCACTGGGCGGTCGGACTCCCTATGAAATCCTGTTTGAAGTAAAGATGTGGGTCCCAGACCTCAACAATCCCAGCATAGTGGTGGCAAAAACACCATTTGATATCAATGAATGTTTGGCTGTTTTACAGGAACTGACCGACTTCCGTGATGAACAAAGCAACATCTAAGTAAAATGCACAGCCACTAAAGACGAGAAGGTAGTTCTGGCAAGGCCTGGCTGGATCCCGAAGGTTGGGGATCTGCTCAGGGAAAAGATTATGGACAAAAAAGAATTTGGGCCATTCTACAGAGCGCCTGCACCTGTCCTAGCTGTTGAAGGTACCAGAACTGTACTCCTTCCGCCCCTTTCCGGTGGCAGAGACAAAAGATTTGTCTCCATTGATCTGATCATACCACACTATGTGGCTGATTCTCAACAGTAAGCCTGTGGGCTCCTGTGTAGCTACCGGCCTCCTCTCGCTACCATGCAGGAAGTTCAGATGGAAGCTTTAATAACAAATGAAGCATCCTCTCTCCAACGAGAGACAGCAAGAAACAACAACAAAGTATGTTTTCTACCTGTTGCCACAACTACAACAATTGTACAATCAATGAGTACATGAACACAGATTTCGATTTGGACTCCTGGAAAGAACATGGTCTACGTCAATGTACCACAGATCGAGTCTTCATCAAGTTCTGCACAAGCTGCTGAGTTGGCAAAGATAGACCGGACGGCCTCTGGCTAATTCATCGACTCTGATGACTTCTCTTCCGACGCATCGGAACCACCTCCACCACCGCCTCTTCCCTTCAGGCTGAAGGTGCGTGTTTTGTATCTTTGGCTCAAAGGAACATACTTTGTTTCTCCATGTCACATCTTTGGATTGCAATTGCGTTAATTTTCCTGGTCCTTTGCATTGGTTTTGTGACAGTGTTCTTTCTGTTTCTCAATGGACATTTTATCCCAGAATGCAGTACAAATTATGAACTTGTTTCCCAAACCACATGCATCATAACACCCTGAACAAAGAGACCTTTCCCTGGTGAACATTTCAGCTGTTCCAGTTCCTGATGGGATTGTTTGGGATTGGGTTTCACATGATGTGTATGGTCCTACTGACCTTTTACAAATTCCACACTTGTTTAACATATCTTTAAATGATATCATCACCCCTAGTACTGTTTCTGATGATTGGGACATTGATACAGTACATGAAATGCTGGAAGATCTAGAGCATTTTATTGTGTTTTCTTCTGATGAGTTATATGATGGTACAGCGAATTACGATGAGATGTTTTGTTTCCAACATTACGGACATAATTTTCTGCATGAAGCTAGTATCCCTCTGTGAGAAAGTGCCAACTTTCTTGCATGGTATGCCCCCCACTTTTTGCTGAATTGCTGATGTGCTTTGACTGAGTGTGCCCTGGGCTCCTGCCAATCAGGTACCCAGGGCCTGTGTTCCTTCCCTAAAACTGCAGTGATGCCTAAACTCAATTGGCAACCCTGGCCACAGGTAAAGTCCCTGGTAAATGGTACCAGAGGTACCCAGGGCACTGTGACCAGGAAAGGCCCCTAAGGGCTGCAGCACTTATTGTGCCACCCTTAGGGACCCTGTACCTTTACACACACACAGTGCCGTTGCAGGCTGCGTGTTTTGGTGCAGAGCAAAAGTGAAGAGTCGACATGGCACACATCCCTGTGTGCCATGCCAGCAACAACACTGCCCTGGCATACCTCAGTCACCCCTCTAGCTGGGTGCCCTATGCCAGTGGTGTGGGTACAGGTGCATGAGCCCTGTACCCCTACAGTGCCCAAGTCCATTCTTGGGCATTGTAAGTGCAGTGCTGCCATTTAAAAGTATATGGTGCTGGGAGGTCGTCATTACGAACTCCACAGCACCATGATGTCTGCACTGAAGACTGAGGAGTTTGGTATCAAACTTCTCAGCACATTAAACCCACACTGATGCCAGTGTGGGATTTAATGTAAAAAGCACACAGTGGGCATCTCAGAGATGCCCCCTGAAACCAACCCTACCTCCAGTGCCTGGACTGAGTGGCTGCCCAGGCTGCCACCACCAGACATGTTTCTGGACCCCTAGGTTGAGAGGCATCTGCTCTCAGGGGCCTGAAACAATGCACATCCTGGGGCGAGGTGCCAAAGCCTCCTCCCCCAGGATGGACAGGAGAAGCTTCAAAGGCCTGCCGCCTTTTGAGCTTCCCCAGACCATTTGCTGCTCCCAGCAAACTGGTCCCCACTGGTTCTACCCCCACTTCTGGCGGGAGAACCGGTGGGAAAACCAGAGGCAGGAAATGGGTTGTGCCCACCTCTGCCAACTCCACCCCTAAGGTGGGGGAGGCGAGGTGAAGCACAAACTCGAGTCCCCGCCATCTTGAGGATGGGGGGACCCAGCCAACCAGGGACAGGCTCCTGCCCCCCTCCCACTGGAGAGTGGCAGAATAGGGGGTGTACCCACCCCAGGGAAGGGACCCATTTGGGCCCTGCCCTTACTTACCTGTAACCGCCCCTAAATTTAGTATTTAGGGGCACCCTGAACCTTCCTTCCTCAGATCCCGAGAAGGAAAGAAGACGAAGCAAGAAGACCAGCTGTGCAGCTGCTAACAAAGAGGCGACGACAACTGACTTGGCCCCAGCCCTACCGGCCTGTCGACCCCTGAACCTGCTCCTGCGAAACCCCGGCTTCCCTTGTGGTCAGCAACCTCACCAAACCCGGAGGACCTGACTGCCTTGCCACAGACTTCAAGACAGGGACTCCCACGAGCAGTGGTACTGCTTAAAGAAAAGCTACAAGACCAGGCCCTGGCCCGGTACCGCGAATCCACACCTCTCTGCACCCGCCGACCCTGGCCTGAGCTGAGGTGAACCAACACCACGAGGACGTCCCCCCGGCAACTGGGACCCAGTATCCAGCACCCACGGACCCTCCTCAACGACCCTGACGACGCCTGCAGCCTCAGAACAAGGGACCCCTCCTACCGCGATCATCAGAGGGTAAGATTTCCGACACCAAAAGACACCCCTGCACCCGGCGCCCCACGGCCCCCTGTGCCCAACTCCTGGGTGTCTACCCATCCTCTACCTTCCCAACTTACCTCTCGAAGTGGTGGTCACACCTGAAGAATCTCCGTCCCGAGCTTGCAGTGTTTGTTCGTCAGGCAGCTTCTCCATAGGAAACCATTGGGCGCCCGAAGGCCCAACAGCACTCTGCATCCGGCCGCCCCAGTGCCGCTGAGGGTGTAGAGATCACATCATCCTGACCCTGGGAGACCCCTGAGTCTACCCCCAGAAGATCAAATTCGCCAGTCGAGTGTTTGCCCTAAAACCGTCCACTTGAAATTCCTCCATAGGGTAACATTGGCTGGCTGCACTTGGAATTTCTTCTAAGTGTCCAATTTCGAAAGTTGCAAATATTCCTTAAAAATCGCCCGAAGTCCGAATCTGCAAAATCTCACCTGAACCCAGGAGAGACCCCAGTGCTGGAGACAAGACCCCAGCACTGACCCGAACAAGACCGATTAACCTGTTCAAAACCGTTCCTTTGTTTTTTGCCATTGAATAACATTGAGACATTTTCACTCGGAAATTAAGTCCCTTTAGAATTTTAGAAAATAAAAAGTCACTATAGTCAAGGGTAGAGGGGTTAGAACTTTTTGTTAAAATGTCTCAAGACAAGAACCCAGCTATTAGTGAAGATAATAATGACATACAGGACCTGGTTGAGGAGCTCGACCTCACCCTTATCTTCATTTGTCTTTCAAAGAGATAAGGTCCTTATGCAAACTTAAAGATATACCAATGGGCCAGCATCCAACCAAACAAGGGCTCCAGGAGCTCCCGGCTGAGTATGCCAAGGCCCACCCCTCTGAGCATGGTGATGACCAAGCAGAGGAGTAAAGGAGGGAGGAGGATGGAGAAGGGAACCCACCTCCACCACTGCCTAGGGAAGAAAGGGTCCCTGCACCCTTATCTCCAAGAATCAACCTCTGGGGACCTAGAGGCCACACAGGTGGTTCAGGTCTCAGAGAGGACACTGAGGACAGCCTCAGTGAGGAGGACAACTTTTAGCAAAGTTGGCCAAAAGACTGGACCTAGAGACCAGACTCCTGGCTCTAGAGAAGGAAAGAAAAGAGATGGGTTTAGCACCCATCAATGGTGGCAACAATACCAATAATAAGGATAAGGAGGAATCCTATGATCCTAAAATCCTCAAAGGGATTGTCCCTAAATATGAGGAGGGTGATGACATCACCAAATGGTTCACAGCCTTTGAGAGGGCTTGTGAAATGAGAAGGGTAAAGAAACCTCTCTGGGGGGCTCTCCTGTGGGAACTGTTCTCTGGTAACTGCAGAGACAGGCTTCTGACCCTCTCTGGGCCAGATGCAGGGTCCTATGACCTCATGAAGAGAACTCTGATTGAGGGATTTGGGCTCACCACTGAGGAGTATAGAATTCGATTCAGGGGGGCTCACAAAACCCAGAACCAGTCCTGGATTGATTTTGTAGCCTACTCAATAAAGACACTGGATGGTTGGTTAACTGGACACAATGTGCATGACTTTACTGGATTGTATAACTTGTTTATGAAGGAACACATTTTAAGTAATTGCACAAATGAAAAGTTGCATCAGCATTTGGTAGACCTAGGTCTAATTTCTCCCCAAGAATTGGGAAAGAAGGCAGACCACTGGGTCAAGACTAGGGTGACTAAGACAACCACTGGGGGTGACCAGAAGAAGGTGGTTACAAAACCTCAGGGTAAAGGTGGTGAGAATCCCCAAGATAAAAAGTCTGAGTCTTCCAAAGGGCCCCAAAAACCTGTTCAGGGGGGTGGGTCCCAAACTACTCCCTATGTGCCACAGCCCTATAGGGGGAAGAACTTTGATCCCACAAAGGCCTGGTGTAACAACTGTAAGAAGTTGGGACACTTAACTGTAGACAAATCTTGCCCCCATAACCAAGCCCCTAGTTCCACTAGTACAGCTACACCTGGGGTGGCAAGTCTACAGATGGGATCAGCAGTGTGCCCAGAGCAAATCAGGATGCACACTGAAGCAGTTCTAGTTTCAGAGGGGAGGTTGAGTTTGCCACTTTAGCTGTGTGGCCACCCAACTTAAAGAAATACTTACAGTACCCCTGGATCAATGGGACTAGAATAGAGGCTCTGAGGGATACAGGTGCCAATGTCACTATGGTGAAAGATACACTGGTTTCCCCTGAGCAATATTTGATTGGGCGTACTTACCCAGTCACCAATGCTGACAGTGTTACCACTAATCATGCAATGGCTATGGTGACATTAGACTAGGGGGGGGTTACTGGCCTGAAACAGGTAGTGGTCTCTCCAAAGCTACCAGCTGCATGTCTGCTTGGCAATGACCTGGAAACCTCAGCCTGGGCTGAAGTTGAACTAACAACCCATGCAGCAATGCTGGACATCCCTGAATTGGTGTGTGTGAAAACAATAGCACAGCGCAAAAGGCAGGGTGAACAAGAAGTGTTGGAGCCTGGAAGAATGGCCCAACCTGCCAAGAGAAAAGGTAAGAAGACTGGGAAACCAGCTTCTGTTCAGCCAGAGAATCAGGACCCCTCTCCTCAGGGAGAGGACTTGGAGACCCCAGAGGGAACTGAGCCCATGGAACTTGACCCTTACCAGGTTGAGCTCTTAGGCCCAGGGGGACCCTCTAGGGAAGAGCTGTGCCAGGGGCAGCAAGACTGCCCCACTCTTGAAAGCCTGAGGCAGCAAGCTGTTTCAGAAGCAAAGGGAGATGTCAGTGGTACCCACAGAGTTTATTGGGAGGAGGGATTACTGTACACCAGAGGTCTTCAAACTTTTGGATGCCGAGACCCCCCTGTCAAAAATTTTCAGGCATGAGGACCCCCTCCTTACAAAAATTTCTAGAACTTAGTACTCCTCATAATTAGGGCTCCCTGTTTTCCGTTTTTACGGATTTTTACAGATAACTACAGACAGAAAACATTGTATATCATGTCTGTATCTACTTTTAAAAGTGGAAAAATACAGATAATTGGCTTCTTTTGGGTGACTATCTATGCTGAGATTATTGACTTTCAGGCCAGTAGCTGTACATATTGCCAGCATAGGGAGTTATAAAGCTCACTGAGATTTGCTTAAATTAATTGTTGCATTTCTCAACAGGTATTTGTGCTATTATGCCAATTGTTTGATGTGTGTATTATATTATTTTGGCAGTGTAATTTGCTAAAACGCAACAGGCATCAAAGTATGAGTGCAAGCCTATCTGTTAAGTAAATATGGAAATATACGAGTTATCACATCATCTGTTCACAAAACACAAAATAAATTTGGATAAATAACAATAAGATGGGCAAAAAATAAATATGGATAAATACAGACGGCAAGAGACTGGTTTGAGTAGAAACTGTTTCTCAGCAATTCTTTTTAAGCATGGCACACTCTCCTACTACCCTCTTTTAGCCTCACTGCTGCAGGTCAAACCTGCCTCCTAGTCTTTATTTTCTCTGTCTCAGGGTTGCTACCCTCAGAGAACAGGACCTGGGCCATAGCCCACAAGGCAACCATAGACAATGCAGTATCTAGGATAGACTCACCTACTCATCTCGGTTTCTCAGGGTCCATGCCAACCGCCACAGCTTCTTGCCCTCCCCCAGGTTTCATTCTGCCTCATCAATAAAAATTGGGACGCAAACCACCACCTGCTTACTCCTCATGGACAACCTCCATACTACCAGGGGGTGCTATGGAGCACCCAGTTCCTACCTCTTCAGGGTCACACCTTACCTTCTCCAGGGAACCACATTGCATCCCTCTTTACTGAGAGGCCAGGCTCTGAAGCCAGCCTTATAGTGCCGCAAAGAACCCTAGTTTGCATAGGGATGCTAAATTACACTATGCTACCACGTCACTATGGATCTAGATCTCAGAATGAAGGCCAAACACCATGGCATTTATTTACTAAAGTATGCATTGGCGGGTGCATAACACAACGCAATAAAGCATACAGGCCTTTAAAAAGTAAGTATATTGACACTAACTTTTGTGTAGCCTTTCAGCGTGCAAGCACCCCTTACAAAACATTAGTAAAAGAGTGTCCATGCATCCACTTTCAGGCTTTCATTTTTACAAATTATTGTTATCAGGTGCAGCAATCCAACTGATCTTAAACATTGGAGGACTACAATTCCCAGAAAGCAATACTTTGTTCAAATAAACTGGCAGAGACACTCCTTACACCAGAGGGAGACCTTGTGGAATGGAGAGCCTGGCCCTGGCAGACCCACTGGAGGGGTGAGAGGGCAGCACCCACCCAAGAGAGCCCCAGTGTGGTAGAGACACTCCTTACACCAGAGGGAGACCTTGTAGAACAGAGCCAGGCCTGGCAGACCCACTGGAGGGGTCAGAGGGCAGGACTCACCTGAGAGAGCCCCAGTGTGGGAGAAACACTCCTTACTCACAACAGAGGGAGACCTTGTGGAACAGAGCCAGGCCTGGCAGACCCACTGGAGGGGTCAGATGGCAGGACTCACCTGAGAGAGCCCCAGTGTAAGAGAGACACTCCTTACTCAGAACAGAAGGATAGAGCTTGTCTAGGACTGAGCTATGTCTTGACCAATGGAGGGGTGAGGGGACAGGACCCACATGATCCTGATGGTGGGAAATGCACTTATATAGCGAAACAGAGAGCCATGCCTGCCCTGGACATGATGGCAGCGGGAGGAGTGGGAGGACAGGTGTAGAGAAAACAAAACAGGAAGTGAAGAAGCCACCTGAAGGAAATTAAGGGAGAGGAGATAGGAAGAGAGACAGGAAGTTCGACAAGGAGGTAAGGGTGGAATACACCCCCCACCCCCTGCCATGGACAATCTGCTAAACAGAAATACAGCGAAGGGACCACCAGGGCTTTCTATGGTGGAAGCTGCACATTTGACAACATTATATGGGTGACGTCAGCAGCAGGACAAAAGTGAAAGAAAAGAAATGAGAGTAAAAGACAAAGGTGTGGAAGGAGAGACGAGGTATGAGCAGAGGATGGAAGAGAATGGGAATGTGTGAAAATTGTACTTTAACACAGAAACAGTATCAGCTCATGTACTAATAACATATTTAGAGAATGTTTAAATAGTCATAAAACACAGTGAAGAGTTTTTTGTGATATCAAGCACAGTCCTGCCAAGTATCACGCATCAGGCGTGACTAACGCATTTCAGTGTGGTGATCCGCATCACCGCACTGAAATGCATTGTCACGCATTTGCATAGTGCCTGAGCGTCAGCGAACCGCTACCTAAAATGGTAATATTATGAGTGTGGCAGCTAGCAGCTTGGCGCTGCTCCTGCCGGCTTGGTGCTGTAGCTGAGCTAAAGCTGCTCATAGGCAGCTCACTGGCTGCTACAATGTATCCTAAATGTCCGCTGCGCGGCTCTCAGCTCTCGCACGGTAGTGCGGCAGCGCAAAGGCTACTAACATCACAGCCAGGGGGCCACAGTCAGATAAAGCCATACCTGGCGCCACCCGCCGGGTGACGTCACGTCCTGCTGCCGAAGGCGGGGAGTTTGTTTTCGAAGGAATTAAGCTGGCAGAGGCGTTACTGCAAATCATCATGGCGGGGGCCGGCAACGCTGCCTGCTGCCTGCTCGCACCGGCCGGCCGCCGCCTCCTTTGTCAACGTGTGGCTCAGCTGTCTCTGTGTAAGGAGCTGAGCAAGTAACTGCTGTAAATTTGACCCTCGGCTGCCGCGGCAAATTTAATTGCTGAGAGATGAGAGGAACTGGCTGGGAAACTCTGGACTCTGTTTCCGAAGAGCTGCGGCTTACAACTCTTTGCAATATCATGACCCGATTGATCACCGTCCTTTAAGGCCCCCAGGTAACTCTTCCGTCTTGTGCTCCTTAAGACCACTGGAATAGAGTCAGCTGCCTGGCAAGTGGTTTGGAATGTGCCTGCTGATGAGACGCCTGCTCTTTGCATTTCTGCAAATGAAAAGCATTTTTTTTTTCACAGGCACATTAAAGCTGGGGTGAAGCACGTTTCTTGTTTCCAGTACTTTAGGGGTCATGTCCGTGACAAGCATCCTCAGCCATTAAATTGGAAGACCGGGATACCTTGCCACTGGAATGCACTGGGCTGGGAGGTTCGTGAAAAAAATGCATTTCATTTAAAAAACAAAAAAATTAGTCAAAAGCGATTCAGACACTCGAGTTTTGTGTCATCTGAAGTTATAATCCTGCTACATAAGTTGCAGAGAGATGGAGGAAGAGAGACACACTGGCATAGTAAAGAGAGTGGGCAGAAAGAAAGGTATGGAAAGAGGAGAGAAAGGCAAGAGGAAGGAGGGGAAGAGAAGAGGGAGAAAGGAAAGAGAAGGAAGTGGTGAAAGGAAACAGGGTGAGGCAAGAAAAAGAAAGTAGAGAGAAAGCAGACGTGTGACCCTAAAAAGACCAGATGTAAAAATTATTAGGGAGAAGAGGGGAAGAAGATGAAAAAGATAAAAAGAGAGAAAGAGAGAGGCTTGATGGAAGCCAGTGTTTCATTCTAGTTTTCAAACTATGATGCCAGCTCTGTCCCAAGTACCAGTGATAAATGAGCTGAGGATGGAACCGCCTTCCTCCCACAGTGAAATTATCTTTTATTAATTTTATCATATCATAAATCGCTTTCATAGAGCTGATACCTGGCTGAGATTCTTCTCTCTTAAAGGGGCATCATCTGAAGAAAAAGCAACAGGCCTCTCCTGCACCACTAACAGGCACCACCAGTAAGCATTCCAGAATGCTCTTTCTTTGATGACTGTGACGTCTGCTTGGATATTGATACCTAATGTGACTTCATTCACTAGATGGCCCTTTAATGAATGGTCCTTGGGTAGCACACACAGTATGATTCAGACAATCTTGTTGCACAAATGGGTGCAATGTCTGATATTTTTATGTTTCCCTTAGCTTCGTTGCTTGATTTTGCTCGCCGGAAAGTGTCACTCATTGCCGTTGAAATGTCACTCATAACTACACTGAAATTATGAAAACGTCACTCATTAGAATCTGAAACCTTGGCAGCTATGCAAGCAAAGTATAAAAGGTCTGAAAGCACAGCCAAGGCAAGTCAGCAGGTGCCTGGCTGAACCTATGAGAAATGCTCTGCATTCACTATTCCAACCTCGTGCTATTGTTTGTGTGACTTACGTTAGTGAATTTTTGGAGATAAGAATGTGTGTGTGTGTGCGTGCGTGTATGCTTGTGTGTGGGTTTGAGGGGTGAAAAGCCAGGGAATGGTGGAGGAGGTGGGGCAGAGGCAGCCTACTTACAAGTTCCATGAAGTTTTCGTTTGCCGTGGAAACCAGGAAACAACCACAGCCACGAAGAAGAAGCACGAAAAGGACACCAGCTGGAAAAACACAGCAACAACAACGAGGAAGTCCAGGAAATGCAGCAGGAGTGAAAGGCAGCAGCAACAACAAAACTTTGAAGCACTCCAGACCCTTCCCCGGGAGTATATTTATGGCCCCAGTTCCCGGCATTTCCAGGTGTTCAATCTGCAATTTCTCTGATTGGAGGACGCTGTATGGTTTCACGATGTCCTCCAATCAGAGAGCGGCTGAAGATGCCACACTATTTGGAATCCAAAACGAAGAGCAAACGTTTTGGATTCCAGATTCAGGCAGTTCCAGGCAAAAGTGGGACGGGAATGCGCGACCCCCTTTCTAGGACTCCACGCCCCCCCTGGGGGTCGCGCCCCACAGATTGAAGACCCCTGCTGTACACTGAGGCAAGAGACCCCACTCCTGGAGCCACCAGGAGGGTGGTAGTACCACAGAAGTACAAGGAGTTCCTCCTAACTTTAGCTCATGACATCCCCCTAGCTGGACATCTGGGCCAAACCAAGACTTGGGAGAGGCTGGTTAGCCATTTTTACTGGCCCCAGATGCACCAAAAGGTGAAGGAGTTTGTCAGCTCCTGTGTTACCTGTCAGGCCAGTGGCAAGACAGGTGGCCACCCAAAGGCCCCCCTGATACCACTACCTGTGGTGGGGGTTCCCTTTGAAAGGGTAGGTGTGGACATAGTGGGTCCACTGGAACCTCCCACAGCCTCAGGGAACAAATTCATACTGGTGGTAGTGGATCATGCCACCAGGTACCCTGAAGCAATTCCACTTAGGACTACTACAGCACCTGCAGTAGCCAAGGCCCTCATTGGTGTCTTCACCAGGGTAGGGTTTCCTAAGGAGGTGGTTTCAGACAGAGGTTCTAACTTCATGTCTGCTTACCTGAAACACATGTGGAAGGAGTGTGGAGTGCAGTACAAGTTTACTACACCCTACCATCCACAAACCAATGGCCTTGTTGAGAGATTTAACAAGACATTGAAGGGCATGATCATGGGGCTCCCTGAGAAACTCAAAAGGAGATGGGATGTCCTCTTACCATGCCTGCTTTTCGCTTACAGAGAAGTGCCCCAGAAGGGAGTAGGTTTCTCACCCTTTGAACTTCTGTTTGGCCATCCTGTGAGGGGACCACTTTGTCTTGTGAAGGAGGGCAGGGAGAGGCCTCTCCAAGGGTAAATAGACATAATATCGAAAAAAATATATAGAATGGACAGAATATCGAATTCAAAATATAGAATGGACATAATATCGAATGGGCATAATATAGTGGTTAATAATATCGAAATGAAGGTAAGTAATATCGATTTTCAAAATATAGAAGTACATAATATAGGCATTAAAAAATATCGAATTTTTAATAATATCGAATTTTTGTAAGTGTTTTGTATGTTAGTATATGAGTTAAAAATGTATATTATTTTTGTAATGTGTGTTTAATATTTTTTAAAGTTACGAAATTTATGTAAAATTATTTTTGCGTAATTTAATTCCGTAGCGGGTTGTGGGTTTATAGGGGAATAGGGTGGGAAGTAATTTAATTATAGTAAATTAAATATAAATTTTTAGGAATTATTAATTATTTTTAATTTAATTTTGCGTTTTAGTTCTGTAGCGGGTTGTGGGTTTATAGGGGAATAGGGTGGGAAGTAATTTAATTGTAATTAAGAAAATATGTATTTTTATTTATTGGTATTAATAAATAATGTATTGTTAATTAATTATTAATTGGTAATTAATTTTTATTAATTGGTAATTAATTTTTATTAATTGATTAATTGATAATTATGTTAATTGTATTAATTTATTATTCGGAGTGGGTTGTGGGTTTATAGGGGAATAGGGTGAGAAGTAATTTAATTGTAATTAAGAAAATATGTATTTTTATTTATTGGTATTGATAATTAATTTATTTTTAATTAATTATTAATTGGTAATTAATTTTTATTAATTGGTAATAGATTTTTATTAATTGATTAATTGATAATTATGTTAATTGTATTAATTTATTATTCGGAGTGGGTTGTGGGTTTATAGGGGAATAGGGTGGGAAGTAATTTAATTGTAATTAAGTCATTATTGAAACTCTTTTTGTGTATTGAGTAATTTAGTGTTAATTAATTATTAATTGGTAATTTCTTTATTACTTATTACATTTTTGGTATTGGAAATTAATTGGTTGTTGTTTAATTATTAATAGGTAATTAATTTTTAATAAATAATATTTATTGGTATTTATAATTAATTAATTATTAAATATGTTGTAATTGGTAATTAATTTTAATTAGTTTTTTATTGGTATTGATAATTAATTTATTTTTATTTAAATATTAAATCATTACTTTCCCTACTGTTGCACTCACTGGAGTGGGAATAGTCATTTTTACCCCTACGCTATCCAACGCTTTCCCTACTGTTGCAGTCACTGGAGTGGGAATAGTAATTTTTACACCTACGCTATCCAACGCTTTCCTTACTGTTACACTCTCTGGAGTGGGAATAGTAATTTTTACACCTACGCTATCCAACGCTTTCCTTACTGTTGCACTCTCTGGAGTGGGAATAGTAATTTTTACCCCTACGCTATCCAATGCTTTCCCTACTGTTGCACTCACTGGAGTCGGAATAGTAATTTTTACCCCTACGCTATCCAACGCTTTCCCTACTGTTGCACTCTCTGGAGTGGGAATAGTAATTTTTACCCTCCCGCTATCCAATGCTTTCCCTACTGTTGCACTTACTGGAGTGGGAATAGTAATTTTACCCTCCCGCTATCCAACGCTTTCCCTACTGTTGCACTCACTGGAGTGGGAATAGTAATTTTTACCCTCCCGCTATCCAACGCTTTCCCTACTGTTGCACTCACTGGAGTGGGAATAGTAATTTTTACCCCTCCGCTATCCAACGCTTTCCTTACTGTTGCACTCTCTGGAGTGGGAATAGTAATTTTTACCCCTACGCTATCCAACGCTTTCCCTACTGTTGCACTCACTGGAGTGGAAATAGTAATTTTTACCCCTACACTATCCTACGCTAAAAATATTGAATATTTTTTATTAATATTAAGTTAATATATATATGTATTAAAAAATAAAAATGTATGTTTATTTTTTTATAACTTACATTAATTATTTATTAATTTTAAGGTTATTTAAGTATTTTTAAGTATGTTTCAGTTAATTATATTTATTATTTTATTAATTTTACATTACTTTTAATACATTTAAAAAATTCGATATTTTAACAAACTATATTATTTACAAACTATATTTTGGATTCGATATTTTTGTACTTACCTGTTTGTAGATAGGAATTCGATATTTTGGCATTCTATATTTTATCCACTATATTTTGGCAGGTCGATATTTTGGCATTCTATATTCTGTCAGTGATCCCTCTCCAAGAACCCAAACAAGACATTGTGGACTATGTGCTTGGCCTACGGTCCAGAATGGCTGAGTACATGGACAAGGCATCCAAGAATCTTGAGGCCAGCCAGGAGCTTCAGAAGCACTGGTATGACCAAAAAGCTGCACTGGTTGAATTTCAACCTGGGCAACAGGTATGGGTTTTGGAGCCAGTGGCACCAAGGGCACTCCAGGACAGATGGAGTGGCCTTTACCCAATCCTGGAGAAAAAGAGTGAGGTCACCTACTTGGTTGAACTGGGCACAAGCAGGACACCCAAAAGGGTTATCCATGTGAACCGCCTCAAGCTCTACAATGACAGGGCTGACATCACCATGCTGATGGTAACAGATGAGGAACAGGAGGCAGAGAGTGAACCTCTCCCTGATCTCCTCTCCCACAGCTCACAAGATGGGTCAGTAGATGGAGTAGACTTTTCAGACACCCTCTCTGCTCAACAGCAGGCTGATTGCAAGCAAGTCTTGCAACAGTATGCAAGGCTCTTTTCCTTGACACCTGGCCTGACAAACTGGTGTACCCATGATGTGGACACTGGTGACAGTGCACCTGTCAAAAACAAGATCTATCGCCAGTCAGACCAAGTTAAGGAAAGCATCAGGGCTGAAGTCAGCAAGATGCTGGAGTTAGGGGTTATTGAGCCCTCTGAGAGCCCCTGGGCTAGCCCAGTGGTTCTGGTCCCCAAACCTCATCAACAGGGTGAAAAGAGAGAGATGAGGTTTTGTGTGGACTATAGAGGTCTCAACTCTGTCACCAAGACAGATGCACACCCTATCCCAAGAGCAGATGAACTGATAGACAAGTTAGGGGCAGCCCAATACCTGAGTACCTTTGACTTAACTGCAGGGTACTGGCAGATTGGCATGGCCCCAGGAGCAAAAGAAAAGACAGCATTCTCCACACCTGATGGGCATTTTCAGTTTACTGTTATGCCCTTTGGGTTAAAGAATGCCCCTGCCACCTTCCAGAGGTTGGTGAATCAAGTCCTTGCTGGATTGGAGTCCTTTAGTGCAGCTTATCTTGATGATATTGCTGTCTTTAGTTCCACCTGGCAGGATCACCTGATCCACCTTGGGAAGGTTTTAAAGGCCCTGCAAACTGCAGGCCTAACTATCAAGGCATCCAAATGCCAGATAGGGCAAGGCACTGTGGTGTACTTGGGCCACCTTGTGGGTGGAGGCCAGGTACAGCCCTTACAGCCCAAGATCCAGGCCATCCTGGACTGGGCAGCTCCAACAACCCAGACCCAAGTCAGGGCATTCCTTGGCTTGACTTGGTACTACAGGAGGTTTGTGAAGGGGTATGGGTCCATTGTGACTCCCCTCACAGAACTCACCTCCAAGAAGATGCCCAAGAAAGTAAACTGGACAGTCAGTTCCCAAAAGGCATTTGACACTCTGAAAGAAGCAATGTGCTCAGCACCAATTCTAAAAGCACCAGATTATGCCAAGCAGTTCATTGTGCAGACTGATGCCTCTGAGCTAGGGATAGGAGCGGTCCTATCCCAGACCAATGATGAAGGCCAGGACCAACCTGTTGCTTTTATAAGCAGGAGGCTTCTCCCCAGGGAGCAGCGTTGGAGTGCCATTGAGAGGGAGGCCTTTGCTGTGGTCTGGTCCCTGAAGAAACTGAGGCCCTACCTGTTTGGGACTCACTTCCTAGTTCAAACTGACCACAGACCCCTCAGATGGCTAATGCAAATGAAAGGGGAAAATCCTAAACTGTTGAGGTGGTCCATCTCCCTACAGGGAATGGACTTTGAAGTGGAACACAGACCTGGCACTGCCCATGCCAATGCAGATGGCCTTTCCAGGTTCTTCCACTTAGACAATGAAGACTCCATAGGGAAAGGTTAGTCTCATCATCTTTCGTTTGGGGGGGGTTGTGTGAGAAAGTGCCATCTTTCTTGCATGGTATGCCCCCCACTTTTTGCTGAATTGCAGATGTGCTTTGACTTAGTGTGCCCTGGGCTCCTGCCAATCAGGTACCCAGGGCATGTGTTCCTTCCCTAAAACTGCAGTGATGCCTAAACTCAATTGGCAACCCTGGCCACAGGTAAAGTCCCTGGTAAATGGTACCACAGGTACCCAGGGCACTGTGACCAGGAAAGGCCAATAAGGGCTGCAGCACTTATTGTGCCACCCTTAGGGACCCTGTACCTTTACACACACACACTGCCTTTGCAGGCTGCGTGTTTTGGTGCAGAGCAAAAGTGAAGAGTCGACATGGCACACATCCCTGTGTGCCATGCCAGCAACAACACTGCCCTGGCATACCTCAGTCACCCCTCTAGCTGGGTGCCCTATGCCAGTGGTGTGGGTACAGGTGCATGAGCCTACAGTGCCCAAGTCCATTCTTGGGCATTGTAAGTGCAGTGCTGCCATTTAAAAGTATATGGTGCTGGGAGGTCGTCATTACGAACTCCACAGCACCATGATGTCTGCACTGAAGACTAAGGAGTTTGGTATCAAACTTCTCAGCACATTAAACCCACACTGATGCCAGTGTGGGATTTAATGTAAAAAGCACACAGAGGGCATCTCAGAGATGCCCCCTGAAACCAATCCGACCTCCAGTGCCTGGACTGAGTGGCTGCCCAGGCTGCCACCACCAGACATGTTTCTGGACCCCTGGGTTGAGAGGCATCTGCTCTCAGGGGCCTGAAACAATGCACATCCTGGGGCGAGGTGCCAAAGCCTCCTCCCCCAGGATGGGCAGGGGAAGCTTCAAAGGCCTGCCGCCTTTTGAGCTTCCCCAGTGTATTTGCTGCTCCCAGCAAACTGGTCCCCACTGGTTCTACCCCCACTTCTGGCGGGAGAACCAGCGGGAAAACCAGAGGCAGGAAATGGGTTGTGCCCACCTCTGCCAACTCCACCCCTAAGGTGGGGGAGGCGAGGTGAAGCACAAACTCGAGTCCCCGCCATCTTGAGGATGGGGGGACCCAGCCAACCAGGGACAGGCTCCTGCCCCCCTCCCACTGGAGAGTGGCAGAATAGGGGGTTTACCCACCCCAGGGAAGGGACCCATTTGGTCCCTGGCCTTACTTACCTGTAACCGCCCCTAAATTTAGTATTTAGGGGCACCCTGAACCTTCCTTCCTCAGATCCCGAGAAGAAAAGAAGAAAGAAGACGAAGCAAGAAGACCAGCCGTGCAGCTGCTAACAAAGAGGCAACGACAACTGACTTGGCCCCAGCCCTACCGGCCTGTCGACCCCTGAACCTGCTCCTGCGAAACCCCGGCTTCCCTTGTGGTCAGCAACCTCACCAAACCCGGAGGACCTGACTGCCTTGCCACAGACTTCAAGACAGGGACTCCCACGAGCAGTGGTACTGCTTAAAGAAAAGCTACAAGACCAGGCCCTGGCCCGGTACCGCGAATCCACACCTCTCTGCACCCGCCGACCCTGGCCCGAGCTGAGGTGAACCAACACCACGAGTACGTCCCCCCGGTGTCTGGTACCCAGTATCCAGCACCCACGGACCCTCCTCGACGACCCTGACGATGCCTGCAGCCTCAGAACAAGGGACCCCTCCTACCGCGATCATCAGAGGGTAAGATTTCCGACACCAAAAGACACCCCTGCACCCTGCGCCCCACGGCCCCCTGTGCCCAACTCCTGGGTGTCTACCCGTCCTCTACCTTCCCAACTTACCTCTCGAAGTGGTGGTCACACCTGAAGAATCTCCGTCCCCGAGCTTGCAGTGTTTGTTCGTCAGGCAGCTTCTCCATAGGAAACCATTGGGCGCCCAAAGGCCCAACAGCACTCTGCATCCGGCCACCCCAGTGCCGCTGAGGGTGTAGAGATCACATCATCCTGACCCTGGGAGACCCCTGAGTCTACCCCCAGAAGATCAAATTCGCCAGTCGAGTGTTTGCCCTAAAACCGTCCACTTGAAATTCCTCCATAGGGTAACATTGGCTGGCTGCACTTGGAATTTCTTCTAAGTGTCCAATTTCGAAAGTTGCAAATATTCCTTAAAAATCGCCCGAAGTCCGAATCCGCAAAATCTCACCTGAACCCAGGAGAGACCCCAGTGCTGGAGACAAGACCCCAGCACTGACCCGAACAAGACCGATTAACCTGTTCAAAACCGTTCCTTTGTTTTTTGCCATTGAATAACATTGAGACATTTTCACTCGGAAATTCTTCTAAGTGCCCAATTTTGAAAGTTGCAAATATTCTTTAAAAATCGACCAAAGCCCGAATTCGAAAATTCTCACCTGATTCCAGGAGAGACCCCAGTGCTGGAGAAAAGGCTCCAGCACTGATCCGAACAAGACCGATTAACTCCTTAAAAACCGATACTTGGTTATGTGCCATTGGATAACATTGAGACATTTTTACCGGAAAAGTTTCTAAGTTCCCACTTTTCAAAACTAAAGAAATTCCTTAAAAATCGCATGAATCACTAACCCGACTTTTTCCAACTGTTTGCAGGTACTGTCCTCATGTTGAATCCCTGGTCCATCATTGGGGATACAAAAGTAATCGTGACGTACCGTACCTTTAACTTGAAATTCCTTCCATAGGATAACATTGGGGATTCTGTGCAAAAATTCTTCCAAGTGTCCACTTTTGAAACAGCTATATATTGCTTAAAAATCACATGTTTGACTAAAACGATTTTACACAACTGTTTCCAGGTACTACCCCGGTGCTGAATCCATGATCCAGTACTGAGTTACAAGAAGTAATCCAAATGTGATTTTCATGCATTTATCTTAAAAAGTCCATTGAAAGTAATGTATTGATTGAAGAGCTGAGGGGCAAGATGGCGGCTGCGTGACCTGTGTGAGAGTCACTCCTCGACCGCTGTGGTTCTTTTGTGGGGGTTAATGCCTAATCGAGCCTGATGGTTGTGAGGAACACAGTTGAAATGGAATCGTAACTTCCCTCATTCTGGATGACTATCTTTCAGGAGATTTACACTTCGTGGAAACGTGTGGCGAGGCTCGGTCTTAGCGTTCTGCTAAATCGGACGTACCTGAGGGCTTGGCGGGCGTGCCTCGCTGGGAGTAAGCAGCTGTGCGAGAGCGCGAACGTGAGCGCTAGCCAGAACAGGATGGGTCCACGGAGAGCGGCTCCAAGGGAGGGAGCGACTGGCTCCAAAGCTGTTCCTGCGCCCAGAAAGCTGCCTGTATCAAAGGAGACTGAAGTGGCTCACATTCACACTCCCACCCAGGGAAGAGCGGAGAGGGCGGGGAGCAACAGCGGGTCTGCCAGGAGCGGAATACAATCTTCAGAAGGAGTTGTGAGAGGGAAGACTCCGACGGTTCCAGCGATGTTCTCTGGCAAGCCGGTAAGCGGAAAACAGAGTAAGCCGCTTCTCGAGAAAATGTCAAACACATTGATAAACGCCGGCGCTGGCTCTGACACTGCTACTAACATAGCTTGCAACAGTGTATCTGATGTGACTGAGATCGCTACATTGGATCCTCTCTGTTCTGTTGAAACTTGCACTTTGCCTAATGTTCCTGAGGTTTTAAACACCCTAGCACGGGGAGCAGGAGAAGAAGTTTCTAATCAGAGGGAACATGAGGGGGGAAAGGATGTAATGGATGTAATCACCATCTTAGCCCCTATCGAGTGTATTGGCGAGCAGCAGGAAATGGGGGACATTGTGCCTGGTACTCCAGAAGGGGAAAACTTTTTCTCTTTGGCAGAAGAATCTGATCTCAATAATGCCAGTGATCTTGACAATACGGATATTGATGCCTCGGGGGATGACAGCGATAGCCCCCCTACGACTGCAGATACATTAAGGAGGGCTACTAACCGATCGAATCGTGCTAGGAAGAAAAGCCCCGTGGGCTTACGACATGGCAGCTCTCACTCCGACACTAATGAGCACCTTCAATGGGATTATTCTACTACTAATTTGGTTGTTGAGGGGGAGCAAGGGCCAGGATTCCAGGCGGAAGCTACCATTGTTTCGGAGAGTCAATTGGAACCGGTTCCTTCAATTCGTTTAATTTACGCCACGCTAAAGGCTATGCAAGTAGAGGCTCGCCAGGAGCATAAAAGAGCCCAACTCGCTACTAAAAAAATCCAGGGCGCTATTCGTAAAACTACAAAAGCCTGTTCTGAGATTGTTGTAAGAACTACCGCCCTGGAAGAACGTGTTGTAGGATTAGAGGCCGGGTTGGAGAGCACCGATCAAAAAACCAATGCCAACGACGCAAGAATGATGGATATTTTGTGGAAACTTGAGGAATCCGAAAATAGGCAGCGGAGAAATAATCTACGTTTGCTGGGTATTGAAGAGAAAGCCGAGGGGAGTGATGTACGAGGTTTTGTACTCAAGCTTTTTAAATCTGCTTTCCCAGAACTATCATATTGGAACTGGGAAGCTGAGATTCAGCGGGTACATAGATTTCCCCTAATGGTAAAAAGCAACCCTGGCCCTAATCCTAATCCTAAACCTTGAGCAATTTTAATTTTTTGGGGGAATTTTCTTTTGCGGCAGGCGATATTCGAAAAGGCAAGACCGGACGCAAAAAAATCTGCTGAGGGCCAGACATTTTTTGTACGGCCAGATTTTTGTCACACAACTGTGGAGAGAAGATGGCGGCTGCGGCAGCTGATAAGCCCCTTTCAAAAACTTGGATGTGAAGTGTATTTGATGAACCCTGCTCGGCTGAAAGTTATTTATCAGGGGAGGGTTAGGGTGTTTACTTCTGAGATACAGGCGGAAAATTACCTAAAGGAGGTTAAGGGTGGTTGAATGAGTCCGGGACTTTTTGAATTTTTTTCCTTCCTCCTTTAGTTTTCCTACGAGTGAGTAGGCCGGAAGTTAATGATGTGATATATTGCATGCACATGGCTGATTATGGTATTTTTGGGCTGCTCCAAATTTTAATTGAGTTGGTTTAAGATAGGTTGGGGAGTGACTGGGGTCTCACACTGGAATGCGGGAGGCATCACAAGGGTCTGAGGACCTTTTTTGCCTTATTTAGGGGTGCGGGGGGGATGGGTGGGGGCGCGTGCGGTGGATCGTATCTGGGAGAAAGGGGTCTGTATGTGGGGTAGGTCTGGATTGTATTGTTTTGAGATGTATTTTGTAATGACTTGGGATATTAGGTATCTAGATTTGTTAGCCATTAATAATGGGGTGTATTAGGATTGCTTCCATGAATATTTGTGGTTTAAATAACGCGGTAAAAAGGCGTAGAATAAAGGAAGACATTCGCTTCTTGAGGGCAGATATCCTTTGCCTCCAAGAAACACACATAGAAGCTAGTAGAAATAAAATTATGGAGCTTCAGGGGTTTCAATTAGTCTCATGGACCGCGCAGGAGGTCAAGACTAAAGGTGTAGCAATATTTGCACGCCGGGGCTTGGCAAATTTTACTCGTTCTCTTTCCGATAAATATGATAGATGGGCTATTATACAATGCTCAATCGATAATAGTTTGTTCGCATTATGTTCTGTTTATGGACCAGTAGTGGATGATCCTGAATTATACAATTGGTTGAGTTTAGAACTGGTGGGCTGGCCATCCCCGATTATACTATGTGGTGATTTTAATATAAATGTGGGCTGTGCAATATTTAATCACCCTGGTTCAATATATCAAGGGCGGAAACCGAAGGTTTTTAAGTCTCTTTCCCAATTAAAAGAATTGCACGGGTTAGTTGATATTTGGGCACAGTTAGAGGGTAATGACCCAGGGTTTACTTATTTTTCTGCTCCACACAGAACTCACGCAAGACTGGATTATTTTTTATTTCTCAATGTCTGGTGCAGGGCAGTAAAATCACTAAGTTTCCTAGGGTAATGTCTGATCACAACCCTCTGGTACTTGAAGTGAATATCAAATGTAAGAAACAAATAACCGGGTGGACTTTTAATAGGGCTTTGTTGACTGATAATTTCTATAAGGAGCATATGGCAATGTGGATCACTAGATTTTTAAAGGAAAATATGGGTAGTACGGGTATTCAGAATGTCTGGGATACTTGTAAAGCAGGAATCAGGGGAGAGACCTCGCAGTTTGGGTGGGAGACTCAGAAGAATGAGAGGAACAAGATCAAGGAGCTGTACGAAACATTGGGGAAAGCCGAGACTAATCTCGCTAAGGTATTGTCGGAGGGTGGGGATGCCGAAACAGCTCAAACTAAGATTATAATTGCGAGATCTGCTATAACAGAAATCTCATCTGCTAAATCGGTGGGTAGATACTTAGCCTGGCGGTCTAAACTCTACGAGAGCAATGAAAGGGTCGGCCATATGTTAGCGGTCCGGACCCGAGAAAAAGTGGCACAAACTCAGATTACGGGTATTCTCGATCCAGATATTGGGTTGGTTACTGATGCAGGAGCAATTCTCTTGGCTTTCCAGAAATTTTATCAGATGTTATACCTGGAGGATATAAGCGATAATTGTGGGATTCATGATGAAATTAATAGATATCTTAAGGCGGTTAAGTTGATTCAATTGACTTCTGTAGATCGGGATAATTTGGATGCTCCGATTAGCCAGGAAGAAATACTTAATGCTATTGACTCACTTCCATCCGGCAAAGCTGTCGGGCCTGATCTTTTACCCAGCGAATTTTATAAGATTTTTCGAACACAGGTGGCGGCAATACTGCTTGAGATATTTCGTCTGGCTCAGAGCGGGGACACACCTCCAGAGTCTTGGAGGCTAGCAAAAATTGTCATATTTTTAAAGAAAGGGAAAGTGGCGACCGATCTAGGGGCATATCGGCCCATAACCTTGATCAATAGTGATGTTAAAATTTACTCTAAGATCTTAGCAAATAGACTGGCGAGAGTTATTAAAAAAATGGTATCTCCCCAACAACATGGCTTTGTGCCTGGTCGGGAAACTATTGATCACATCCGTCGGACAATAACATTGTTTGATTATACCAAGGTTACAGGAGACCCTATGGCCTTAATTCTGCTCGACGCAGAAAAGGCATTTGATAGGGTCTCCTGGTCTTTTTTATGGGCCGTCATGAAGTATTATGGTATAGGGGATGGATTTATAAGAGCAATTCAAAGTATGTACAAAGATCCAATTGCGACAATTGCCCTGATGGGAGCACAGTCGGGGGTAATCAATATTAAGCGTGGAACGAGACAGGGCTGTCCGTGTTCCCCTCTCTTATTTGCTATCTACATTGACCCTTTAATTAGGAAGATTCAAGAAGACCAATTAATCCAACCTGTGCATGCTAGAGGGGGTGACGTTAAAATTTTGGGCTACGCGGATGATTTAGCTATTATAACAGCTGCTCCCCGCCGGGCTTTAGATGAAATAAATATTTTAACATCGCAATTTGGTAAGATCTCCAGCTATCATTTGAATGAGGGTAAAACCCAAATTGTTATAAATGATAAAGTTATATTAGTGGATTCACGGATAGTTGTAAGTGCCAGATATTTAGGTATCGAAATAAGCTCCAAACCCGAAGATATTGTTGACATTAATTTGAAACCATTAGTGCAAAAAATTAAATTGGATTCTCGTAGAATGAATAACTTATATCTGACATTAATTGGTAGAAGCAATGTCATTAAAATGATATTCCTGCCCAAAATATTATATTGCTTTAGAGCAATTCCTTTAGATATAAATAAAATTTGGTTCCAGAAGTTAGATCAGGTAGTCTCATGGTTTTTATGGGCTGGACAGCGCCCAAGGAGGGCTTTGAGATATATGACTCTACCTAGAGATAGGGGAGGGTGGGCCGTCCCTAATTTCCAAATTTACTATTGGGCTACTGCACTGAAATAGATGGGGGAATTGCTAAATGGGGGCAGTTCAGGATGTGTTGAAATTTCGATCTATCATTTAATATATGGGACTGCAGCCAGGGGACTTCTGATGCGCCATATAGATTTTGCCTATTTTAAGAGGGTCAAATTTAAGGTTCTGCTAGGTGCTTACAGGGTTTGGACAGCTGTTAGGAAAAAGTTTGGGATCGGGCGGATACATTTATATTTACCTTTAGTAAATAATGCTTTATTTCCGGAAATATTCCAAGATGCATATTTTAAAAATTGGACTCAAAAAGGCATTTGGTGTATAGGGGATCTTATATCCAATGCTGAAATGCTTACTTTCGATGCCATTAAAGAAAGATTTGGGATCGAGAACAAACATTTTTTTAAATATCTACAGATAAGGGATTTCTTTACTAAAAGACTTTGTCAGTGGGATCAAATCCCTTTATTAGACTTGATTATTCAGGGTCGATCTACAACATCTTCTTTATATAAATTGGTAAATGAGAAGATGGGCGATGATTTAGCCAAACACTATGATCGATGGCAAATGACTTTACAAGCCGGGCAGGGTGAATGTGAAGATTCCCTTTTGTTTAGCCAAACGGCATGTATTTCAGCTAATCTGCAGGTACAATGCTATAAAACATGGTGTAACTTATATATGACTCCGGCGCGTATTCACCGATGGGGTGGGACTTCGGGGATACACTGTCCTCGGTGTGGGTTGCTGGCTGCAGACAGTATACATATGTTTGCCACTTGTTCTGGCCTGTCTCAATTGTTGGCCAAAATTGAACTGCGCTTAGAATGTATATTGGGATATGTAGTCCCACTGACCTCCCAGGTTATTATATTAGGGATTTCTAATCAAGAAATGGAGGAGGCTGATAGGAAAATGTTATATATCGCAATGGCGGTATTTCGGTTGTGTTTGGCCACGGTCTGGCTAGATCCGAACCCTCCCTCGATACATGTTTGGTTTAGTAAATTATTATTTGTTTACAATTGGGAGATCTCTGTGTTTAGGAGAAGGGGAAGTAGGGCAAGGACTAAGGGGGAAAAGATTTGGGAACCTTTAACTAAATGGTTACATAAGGATGAATTGTTAGTATGATTGAAGTATACCCTTGTTAAATTTGTTAATTTTGTTATACTGATTTATTGACGTATTTTCTGGGATCCACCGCGCAGGGGTGGGTGGGGGTATAAATTTAAAATTTGGGCATCGTGTATGGTCCTTTTTTCTTTCTTTGTCTTTTTTCTGTGAATTTATGTCACATTGTATTTCATGCCGATGTCCTAATAAATAAATATAAAAAAAAAAAAAAAGAAAGTAATGTATTGAGTTTTCTGAAATTGTACAATAACTTGACAACTACTGCAAACTCTAAAGTACAAAGTGCACTTGCCTTTGAAAAAGTATTCATTCAGTACCTGTAATTGAAAAGTATTTTATCTGCATACCTGCATCAAGCTTCCTTGGTTCTAAAATAAAAACTGTATATATTTGTTTTATATATACAAAACAAATTGGCCTAGAGTCCAGTTCTTGAGTGTGTGACTTCATTTGCTGATTGAGTGGGTACAACAAATGCTTTACACTGTCCTCTGATACTGCCTTACTGCTCGACCAAGCTACCACTTTAGAGAGTAAGGTTATAACTAACTTTAGCCTCTGCCAAGCCACTGGGGACTGTGGACTCTGTGCACACTGTACCTATTTGGGAACAGTGTATACAGAGCCACTTTCTTACACCCTCATACTGGGAACATTGCCCTACACCACCACGGGGTAGCTCAAAAGCATTTGCGCAGACGTTTGCTTATTTTTCTGGGTATGACACATCTGGCCCAGCCTCTTATTACTCTAGACTCGCACCATCACCTACAAAGAAAAATACGCTTATAGACACCAAGCTGATTTACTCTGCTTCTTTTCTTTCCTAGCTCTCTGTACAAGGTTTTGACTTTTGGAGGGATGCCATAGATGTAACATCTATTTGGGGGACTAAAGATTGGCAGGTTCAGAGTACTGAGGCTTTGTTTAGCACATGCCTGATAACACAACAAATGATTTTCCTGAACAAAACTGTGCAACAAACAACTTGTCTTGGACTAGCCAAGATGAAGGATTTGAACACACCATGAGTTACCACACTTGCACATTTTGAAAATTGGCAACAATTGACTGCATACAGTGAGGATACAGTAGTTACCATGCTGCATAATCATGCACACAACTCATCAGACCCCAATTGGAAGGGATGGGTAGTTTGGCCATTAGACACGAACAGATGTCAAGCACAATTCCTAGGAAAAACACCAAGGGATTCACTGTGAACAGACCTGACATTCTGTATGTGCAGTCTGAACATTCAGGGGTGGTGACAACTTACAGTGTTGGGAAGTTGGTCCTCAACATTGCCTCAGGTACAGAAGCACTTGTCCCTTTTGTTGGATGACATTGATCTCTGGGACTTTTTATTAGGTCCTCGAAAACCACGTCAAAAATTCGTGCTGTATGCCATATTCAATGAAATATGGAAAGTCTCTCAGCAGGAGGCTGTTGAAAGATTGCACGAAATTGATAGGGCTAATTTAGAACAGGCTCTTGCTGTAGTCGACATGGATATGACATCTTTATCATCTAGAATATACTATTTGGGTAACATAGAGGCATCAGCAGTAGACATTGTTCAACAAGACATGTCTGCATTACAACATGGGCTGTCACAGCTCAGGTCAATTTTATTGTTGAGCTGGACATTACAGACATTATGATCTGGTCACGTGCCATGGCGACATGTTAATATCACTAATCTGTTTTCTCCATACAACCTTATAGAACAACAGATAATGGCATTAAAGGATGCAAAATACACTATGCTGCATATAGAAAACCTCAAGAAATTACCTTTTACAATTGCTGAAATGCATCCTTGGATTGGCTAATCCATGGGTATATTACACTGCTAATTTCAGCATTCCACTTTCAGTACTGTCTACAATACCACCTTCCAGACAGTTTTCGGAGTTATTCCATCATTTATTCACTCCGTCCTCGGGAGCATTTTTGCAGGTCTTCTGTTGGTCCTGTCTCTAATTGCCGTAACTGTGCTTTTAATATTTTTGCTCCACAATGGATATCCCATTTTGAGTTCAAATGGAACTGGCAGTGCCTCATGTCCTGTTGTGCCGTGAGCGCATGGTGCATTGCTTTGGTGCACCCTTGCTTCGAGAACTGGTTCTTGTCATTCCAGCCTGTATGACTTCACTGCTTGCAGCCCGTGTTCCACTGTCTGCTATGCACTTTCGAATGTGTCTTGGATTTGTGCCTGGGATCGCAATTGGTTGAAACTTTAGATATAAATGTACTGGTAGACCCGTTAAAGGCCCATTTATATAGATGTCCCCTGCAGATTCCATGGCTCCTGGCTGCATTTTATGAGCCTCCCTGGGTTGCTTCTGTCCCTGGTGGATTGAATCTTGGGTTAGGTTTGGTGGAACCCCGACTGGCTGTTCTGTCTCCAGCAGCAGCTGCTGTGGGGGGTGGGTGGAAAATATTTGGTCTAACAACCTGCTCTGAGATGGCCCTTTTGGAATCATCGTCTGCGGCTGCTGAGAACAGAAATGTTTTGTCTACCACTCGGAACATATACCTATTTAGTTATTCTGTTTGGTGGGAAATTTTATGCGGCCTACTTTTTAACATTCTAAATTGACTTTTAACATTGACCAATTAACACTTTCATACTTTTCAGTTTGGCTTTCTTCGTGCTTTTGGCTTCTAAATCGCATGAGTGCCTTTTATATAGCTTTTATACTGATTTTAAAGTATGATTTTTAAAGATTTCCTGTCCATATGCTGTTGTATTTTTTAGCGATAGGATTTATTCATTTAGATAGCTTATTAGTCATCTTATGTCCTAGGAGTGGGTGTCATGTGTCTCAGTTAGGCCTAGAAGGGAACACTGCTGTCTTACGCACACATGAGTCTTTCCTAAAGTTGTCTTCACTTTTACACATCGGCTTCTGTCATACATTTGCATTCATGACAGTTTGGATTTGTTTTTTGGAAAACTAACCTTGCTTACAGAATGAACTTTGCAAGAACGCTATCATGCTACCTTGATACCATGCACAAGGTGTATACAGACATTGTGCAAATGTGCTTATTGTTTTCGTACAAATAGTGACATAACTATCTATAACACACAACCAATGGCAGCCTGATCAAGATCTCGGCCCAAAGCTAGGATGCCTCTTTGTTATGAATGAACATCAGTTTCAGGGTGTTGGCAGAAGAGCACTTCTGCTGTCATTGCGAGCTCCCTACATGCTGACTGTTTGGCCCAGCAGCCTGCTGATATCTCCGAGAGGGGTGTCCAGCTTGCGACAAAGATGGGGTCCTACATTCTTTCCCTACAGGTAATAGGGTTTGATCATCCAGTACAGGGACTCTTGGCAGAACACACCCATACACCCTAGATGCTTAGGTTAGGTAATGCATCGTAGGAGTACGCCAGATTGTTATATTGTTTTATATGCCAGCATATATACATTGTCTTAGCACGATGGTTGAACCTATTTTTTTTTACTGTCCTAATACTTCTAATAACTTTCATCTGCTTCTGTCTATTGATCATCACAGCACATATATATTTTATATAAGAATCACGTTGGTTCAATAAACATTGAAAACATCCCCCTGTGTATTGTTTGTATATTTCTCTTAGAAAAGGAGAGCACGAGTGACTGAGCAAAAGGGTTCTAGATCTATCACCACAATTCCTGAGGGATCAGGGTTTTCATGTTCAGTGGTTGCCAGAACTGTTTGCTCCTTGTTTAGGTTTAGGGGGACTTACGGTGGCACTGTGAGCTAGCTGGTCTATGGGACCAACATATCCTGAGGGCATGCTCGGAATCAGTCTGGCACCATCCCAATGTTCATGCTGTCCACAAACGCGCTGTTCCTATAGTATAGTGGAAACTACACAACAATGTGCCCCCCCCCTTCACCAGCACCATATTAGTGCAGGGTGGGCTCATCCAGAGCACTTTTGAGAAGTATAGCCAAGTGTAGTCATGTATAACGTGGGTAAAAGGTACTGAGGGAGGAACTCTAACAGCTGCCTTGATCACACTCCTATTCTTTGTTTTCCATCTTGTACAAGACAGGCATCATTCACTAAAGCTTGTCAGAACTTTCCATTCTAATACAATTCAAACCCATTCATACTACCCTCATTGTCTTTGTTAGTAAATATGTTATGAGACTGTTTTATAACATATTTCCCTGCAGAGTCATAACTTGCTCTTGTTTTCCAGACAACCCTTGAAATTAGTCAAACATAAATAACGTACAGGTATGAATACATGCAGATTTTATTGTCTCTCATTGTAGCAACTTTTCGATGCTTTAGGATCAGGCATGTAAGGATTCTAAAAATGCACTGTACATAATATGTTACCAATTTTCATATCTCCATTCATCATTTACTCATCACAGTTTTATTGACTTCTGAAATTATTTTGTTTAATTTATTTTGCACTAAATCTGGTACAAAAGAAATTCTTAAAACATACTGTGGTTTTCTTGTGGGTGTTTGTGTGTGTATGTGTGCGCATTTGCGGCAAAAGGATGTCAGAACTCACAACAACAATAACTAAATATGATTGATAGCCTCTGCTACTGTTATGTGCCGATATGTCTTATTACCAAGGTAAGTCGAGGGGGATGTGTGGATTACTGATTGCCTGGTAAGTTGGTTTGTGGCTCCTCTTGACAAAAAGCCACAAAAGATCTTCTCAGATTGGGTTTCCATAATATTTTTAAAGAGAAAAAGGTGCATAACATATGGTTTGGTAATAATAGCTTCCTCCATAGGTTCAAATAGAAAATCCCTATTTTGCTGAAAGAGTAGTTAAGCACTTAACTAGTAAAAGGATTTCCCCGTAATTCAATTGGTCTTTCATTCCTACTCTGAACCTGTTGATAAAATAGTGTATGGGACTGCACAAACAAGGAGAATGTTAGAAGTCCATAAACTATTCAGTTAACAGCATGAGGATTTCCCTGCCACAGGGGATGAACTTATTCTGGTAGTCAGAGCAAGTCCAGCTTTACCTTTTGAAATATTTTACTCATGGGTAGAATGTGCACTTCTTGAGGCTACTACTGGACACTTAAACACATATAAGCCAATATACACTTCGGCACAATATATACCATATGAAAGACAGGAGGACTCAATAAGTTATCAAGAAAATGCATTACGAGTCAATGGGTGCCTGTTGAAATAGACACATTAAGTCTTCCAGGACCCACATAGCTAGAATTAGTGGGATGCACACTGTGCCGAATACACACTTTTTTTGTTGTAACTTTTATTAAACATATTCGGATACATAAAAACTGAAATCTTCTAGCATTATATTACATGATGGATTGTTGTGGTACAGTACAACTTAGTACAATGGAGAGAACAAATGTGTATCTTATCAGTCAGTATATGTATGTTAAACTCTATTAGCAGGCATTTGGGTTTCAACAGATTGCACTCAAGGAGTCACCTCCTAACCAAACATCATCTGTCCCTATTTCATCTTCTGCATAGCTCCAGGGCTCTTGCTGCTCTCTCAGAGTCAAGTAGGTAGTGAATGGTCCACAGATATCCTTAGGTCTTGATCTGGGTGGTATGAGCTTCCAGTAGTTTCCAAGCTGTTCTTGATAGTACACAACGTCTTCTATCCAGCACTTTGTCTGAGGAGAGGGTCAGCAACTCAAATACACAAAATGTAATCACCAGTAAAGTAAGAGAATTGTTGTGGAATTAGTGACTATATACTTTGACCAAGAAAATACATATTACAGACAAATGAGACTAATGTTAGAGTTCAAGTACTCGCACATGGACCTCCAACACAGAGAAGTCTGCATACTATAAATGATATAATGGTCATGGTGCCCCCAAAGCAAGACAAATTCCCATTATGGATTGCTCATAAAACTAATCAATTAGAGGCATTATATTCTCATACAATACTCCATGATAAACATAGAATACGGACTATGTGCCTTACTTTGGGAATGGTGCCACCCATTAAAGATTGTGGTACTTGGGAAACCATATTTACTAGCACATATAACATTACGCATGGCTCACTTCTATTGGGGTATTACCAGAGGTTCTTAAATCACTAAAAAATAAATATGGCGACTCTGCAGCACTTGATACAGCTTGACATTGATGGGTAACTTTGATGCAGTCTCTTCAAAAGTTGCCAGTAATGTTAGAGAAGTAGTGGCAGTATTGGCAACTTGCCGTGCTTACAGCCATACAACTACCTATGCGGGAACAGGAATTAGAAAACATAATACTCAATAAGTCGAGACAGTTGAGGTACTCATCCTTTGAAACACTCTGCAGATAAAAGGAGCAGCCGAGCTGAGTATTGTAGAAAAGACAAGAAAACTGTGAAGGGGCAGTCTCGGGATTTAATGAACAATGTGAAGAAAGAGAAGTAAGGTTTGTATTCAAAAGCTCATTATAAATAGAAGAAAGTGGCAGGTTGGCAACAAAAGACGGAAAAATGCCAGACAGAATAAAAGTCCTTCTGGTGAATGACTCATAGACAGCAACAATTCTGGACATCACAGAGGAAGCATCTAATCACCACTCCTGATAATGACATTCAAATTGAAACACCAGATGGACATGTAAATTCCTCTTGTAAAGTTTATGATGTAGAAATACAAATTGAGGGTAACATACGATACAAAATAAAAGTAGTTTCTGTTACACTTGTCCAATGCTTATACGATTATTCTAGCTGAGGATGATGGCCCTCAATTCTTGGTAAGAACACGCCTCATGGGAAGCATTTTCTACCCTAGTGCCTCAGGATTTCACAAACAAATATGCACATGAATGGGCTCTGAATTTAGCTCCAGTCTTGTACAGAAAGGGTGGGTTGGACAAAGAACCTGTGCCACATGTGATTCCTCTTCATAGTGAGGCACAGGTACAGGCTCAATATCCATTGAAGACAGGTGAAATACAACAAGAAAATGACACAAATGCAGTATCAAGGATTAAAACATTGGAATGTTGAGTGCTCTATTGAAGACAATGAAGTAGCTCCAAGCTTATAATGGCTGGTATAAGCCCAAAGCTCCAACATTCCACATTTGCCCTCAGGTTTCTCACTTTTTAATTTAAAACATTCTACCCTTAGTGAGTGGAATGTTCTATAGCCCTTATGCCTCAGGCTACACCATATGTTAAAGGCCCTCACCCTCGTTATAGCTATAACTCGGGTTCAGGGCTTTTAACAACCAGAATAGCGCTCAGCAGCAGACTATAAGGCAATAATGATAATACCTTGTAGTTCAACTATAAACTCCTCTACTTCCAGTGGTAAATCCAGACAATTTCTACTGTATTTTACTAGACTATTAGAAATTTGATTTGTCTCTTACACACACACATACAGTACAAAATGATCATAGTATTGGACTCAAGACAAATTTGGTCAGGAAAAAGTATAAGACGACTCTTGACATCGCATATGGACTGTTTAGTCAGAACACCTCACATGACTCACAATACTAACAGCATTCACATTTGATGGTATTCGGTGTACATATATGAGATTGCCAGAGGGCTATGAAACAGTCCAGATATATTTGCAGTAAGAATAATGAAGATTCTCCGAGACAATACTAAGTAGTTGTCATACGTTGATGACATGTATGCCACTGACAATGACTTAGGTGAACATTTAGAAAGGGCAAACAGAATAGTGACTATTTTAGCCCTTCATGGATATGCAAATAACTTCCGTAAATCAAAGCTTGCCTTCCTTAGTGTAATCATTTTGAGAATTTTGGGAAATGAACTATCTAGTGACTTGAAAGGACTGGGACCAGATTGGTTACAGAAATGTGCTTATTTGCAACTCACGAACACATGGAAAACATTGGAAGCCCTTCATTTTAAGAAAGGCTTATTTGCCACATTAGGCTGAGTGGGTGAAGCCTATATATAATGTAATTTAGCCCACCTTTTGTAAAAAAGAACTGAACAGGTGTGCATGTGGCTATCTTAAGTGGGCTACAGGCAGATAGGTTGGAGACAAAATATTTACAAACATGCCAATAACAAAAACCTAGTCATTTGGACCATGTACACTAGGCTTTACATATGTTTTATTAAATGAGAGACATATGGCCCTATAGCCTGAGGTGCCTGAATGTGCATTTGTTACACCTGTTGTGGGTGCGATGGGTCTCAAGGCAAGATTCAAGTAATCCAAAATTTGAGGATGATCGCTGTAAGAACATGGATTATGATTTGGGCCAGCCGTCACCCACCTAAAGGTATAATAACACTAACTTTTCAGAGTAAACACTAAAAGCCACTAAATTAGACTTAGCTCAACCTCCTGGTAGCTACGACAAGAGCAGACAGGCTTAACATGGGGCAATGTGTAAAATATTTCTTCCCCACAATTTAATAAACAAAATGACAAAATAAGGGGAACACGAGATATGAGTGCTTAAAGTTTTAACTGAGAATAGTGACAAAAAAAGCATTAAACGGCAATGATAGTCTATGTTAGCAGTAGATCAGGACTGAGGCACACTTTGAGGCTGACAGCGATGGATCCCGAGGTTGGATATACCAAGCAGGACTGCACGGTTAAGGATTTTACCTCTGTACTTAGTCTGCAAAATGGAGGAAGAAGTATTACAGTGGGGCAAGGCAGCAAGCTGTATCTGGCGAATATGAAGCAAAGTCAGATACTTGTTGGGTGAGGGCTCACTTGTGCCGCTGATTTTGGTGGGAAAAGCTACAAGCAGGAGAAAGGTTAATTTCCCACCCACCGAAGTTCCAACTGTCGCCCAGATACTTTTCACGCCTTTGGCCACTCAAGATTATCTTGTTACAACTTAGGAGCAGATTTACCATTCTTTCACGGAACACAAAGCAGTAAGGCAACTTGCTGCACTACGTTCCGTGAAAGCGAGAGGGCAGACATGATCCATATTTACAAAGATATGGAGCATTTCAGCTCTCTCCTTGTGCTGGTACACGTGTGCTAGCTAGCAGAAGTGCAGGCCCCCTTGCCCCGTAGTTCAAGAGTGGCTGCATTACGGGTAGGGTTGTTTTTGTGTAGGAAGGGACACCTTCCCTCATAAAAACAATCCTTAGAGAGAGGCATATTCCTCTCTCTACATGTGCAGCAAAATGAATGCAGCACATGTAGAAAGAGGAATTAACGAGAAGAAATAAAGATATTTTACCTTGTTATGCCCCTGTTTGGTTGGTACACCATTTTGGCCCACACCCAGGTTTACAAGTCTTTGTACATCTGTGTTTGGTCAAAATACATGGATGGATGCATGAGAACAATTGAAGTCAAACCTCCACAGCACAGGACAGAAGATACTGCACAAACAACATATCTCAACGACAAACCTGTTCGAAGTACTATTTTGTTTAACACCTGAGCAAGAGTGTATAATTACCATATAATTCTTGTTTAAATGTCCCCCTGAATGTGCAATTTACATTTTGGTTAGCAGATTAGACTAAGGGCCTGATTTAGATTCTGGCGGATGGGTTACCCTGTCACAGCGGGGACAGATATCCCATCCGCCAAAATATAAATCCCATAAGATATAATGGGATTTATATTTCAGCAGACGGGATATCCGTCACCATTGTGATGGAGTAACCCGTCGACCAAGGTCTAAATCAGGCCCTCAGCATGAACTGCAAACAACTAACTCATCTTTTTCGATGTCAGTCCTACAATTGAACATGTATTTATACTGTAGCTTGAATTAACAAATCTATACCCACATACATTTTTATGAAGTACTAAGGTGTGACAACTAGATTACAAGTCAGACACATGTAGTATCCATTTGCATGATAATGTAACTAATGGTGTGATGTATCCTACACAACTCCAGTACAAGACAGCACAACATCCATACTTTGCATTTTCCAACACATTTGCATGATAAGAAAATTACAAATTGAATGGGACTGCATTGAATCAAAGGAAAACTAGACTGCATGAAAAAAGCATGACAAACCACTACCTGTATTCATGACTAAACCATTGATACTGTGCTCCCACTGAGTAGTGTTACACCTCCATAACAACACTTCCTGTCGGGGTTGTAAGCACTACAAAATACCTATACCATACCAAATCATGTCTTGTAATGTCCATTGTCAATGTTTTTCACTTCATGTGATCGTATTGATTCATTTGAGCACTAAAATTAACAAATGTTTATATAATGTACTGCCACTGTCACGTTTGAATCGCAGTAACATTATTTCACTTTCCTTTTACCTACAAATACATTTATCCTATATCATTTCACGTGCTGTTAATTGCATTTCAGGGAAACATATTTGAATGTTCTGCGCTTTCGCTTTAATATTTAATTCAAAGAACAATGCATTACTTTCTGAAAAGCGTAAAGTCAGTGTAATGAGTACAAACATCAAATAGATTAATTGATTCAAGTAGTACCTATTCCATGTCTTGTATAAGAGTATAGCATATTACCTTATTTCAGAACACTACGCCTTAGCTTCGAAATAGTGAGTATGGGTTGAGTTAAAAAATGAGAAACACACTACACAATATAAAAGCCAATAAAAGAAGGGGGTCTTAGCCTGCCTGATTTAAGAGAATATTATTTTGTGAATTTTGCACATGGGTCTTATAGATATTTTAATTCCCCAACTTTTAATGGTTCGGATCATTTCTTTTTAAATCTGATATGTCACAAATACGAGATTGTTGATTTTTTACAGGACACAAGATTACCTAAACAAATTAGATATAAGACATTACAGTGGTCTCTTAAACGTAAAAATCAACTGTATAAATATTATGATATCCCCATTATTAATGGTGTTACCTATTTGGTGGACATCTATAGTAGGGATCAACCTCTACTAGATAAGAACAGTCACTAGATGGGAAAATAATGGGTATGTTAAGATCATTGACTTCCTTAATGTAGATGCCTGGAAAGAGTGGCCCGAAGTCGAGCCTTCTATTAGACATTTTAAAACAATGCTACACTGGTCCTTCATTAAGATTAGATATTTTTAAAGATTTTTGGACCTTAGTAGGATTTTGGCAAGTTTGGATTTTGCTGAAAATGTAATAGAAACAAGAACCTGTAGATCTATAAGTAGTTGGATTTCCATTCTCACACAAAAGAAGGTTCATGAGGTGTTTAAGAAAGCTCAAGATGAGCCTGCCAACAGGGTGGACCGTCATGCATTTGGATCTAGGGGATATCTGGCGGCATTGTATAGAGGGAGGCGTAAACCACGTCTGCCGGCACATATGATGACGGTTGTCCAAGCATGGTGGACAGCCACAAAACTATTGGAGTGGGAGTCTAGGCTGACTGGACAGTCCCCATTGTGGGATTGTAATCAATTGGCAGAGGTGGGACGACTGGAGGGCTTCCGTAGGTGGAACCTCATTGGTATTGAAAAGCTCAAGGATGTCTGGCGCAATGTGGAAATGTGTACATTTGAGAATCTTCAGTCAGAATATCAACTGGCAGAGGGGGAGAGGCTCCGCTACCTACAGCTGAGACATGCCCTGAGGTGCCATGTGATGGTGGGAGTGCAGGTGCCTGATTATTCCCAGATGGAGGATAGATTGCTGATGTACCCGATGGTGGGGAAGGCCGTATCGCTTATATACTGGAAGATCATGAACAACCTAGCAGACCCTATGGGCCCCTTAAGAGAAGAGTGGGAGACAGATGTGGGATTGCTGGAAGATGACGATTGGGCAGAAGCCATGCAAAGCCCTAGGGAAATGGCTATATGTGCCAGATTTAGGTTAGTCCAACTCAGGATTCTGCATAGGTCCTATAAATGGCCCGGACATTGCAGCAGAGACTGGGTAGATGTGAATCTAGTCAATGTGTTAGGGGCTGCGGGGAAGTAGGTACCTTTTTTCACATCCTGTGGACCTGCCCCATGATTCGGGGATACTGGGAAGGGGTTTCCCGGGTGATGGCAGCAGTGGTGGGTTTACAGGTCCCTGTCGAGGGGAGATGGCACCTGTTGAGTGTGACGGGGGAGACTGTTTGGCCTAAATACATAAAAACATGGCTGGCACTGGCATCTGGAGTGGCAAAAAGGAACATAGCGAGAGCGTGGGGTGCGGTAGAGCTGCCAAAGGTGGGGGATGGAAACAAGACCTGGACTTGTGTCAGCAGGCCAAAAAAGTGGTCTAAGAGAGTAGAGGATGTCCTAAAAAATGGGAGAAAATCTGGACCCTGTGGGAAAAGTATAGAAACTACTGAGTACTGGAGTGGGAACTTATCAATCTTGGAGGGGGTACTTTGTGGGTACAGTGGGTAAGGAATGGGAAAGCTCAGCACTGTTATAATGTGTACTGTTGTATAAGCTACCAAGACGCCCTATTGTAGCCTGTATTATCAAAATATAGCAATGTGTAATAAACAATTGGTTAATAAAAAGATTTATTAAAAAAAAGAAAGCTCAAGATAAGTGGCAATCTAAGGAAGATCTTCAGATTTCCTTAGAGGCCTGAAATAAGATAAATGAGTTTAATTTCTCCCATGAAAGAAGTGAATTTTTGTCAAATGCAATTTTACACAAAGTGGCTACTCTTTAAAACTCTGTTTTTGTTTGTATAAAATCAATCCCCAGATACAAGAAAACTGCTTTAGGTGGGCAATTGAAGAGGAGGGTAGCTGACCCACATTATATGGAGATGTTCTAAGCTAAATCAATTCTGGGCTGGGAGTCAGGAGTATTGTCATCAGACACTAGAGATGAACCAATCAATAGATGTGTAAACGGCAATTTTCAGATATTCTCCTGACATCAAAATAGAACCCTTGCAGAAAAAATGATTGTTTATTATTGTATTAATCGCTAGATCTATACTTTTTCAGAATTGGCGTTCAGAAGTAATTCTGAAGTTCCAATAATGGCGTTCAAAATTATGTAAAATCAAGGAGTTAGAATGCAGATATGGATTAAGGTCTGAAACATATAATACGTTTAAAAAATTGGGGTTTTGGGATGATTCGGAGGACAGAGGGAGGATCTTGTTGATATAAAACCAATGCATTAATATGAAGGAGGGGATGTAATGAAATACAGGATGGTTTTTTTGGTATTATTTTATTATGACATGTATGTTTCTGTTGAAAATGTACGCAATGTTTTGTAGCATGGAGCACAGTTATAATGTATAAATCGCTTGATGATTGTATGAACTTTTGCAATAAATTTAAAAAAAAACATTTACATGATAAGAAAATTACAAATTGCATTAGACTGCATCAAATCAAAGGAAATGGAGACTGCATGAAAATAGCATGACAAACCACTACCTGTATTCATGACTAAACTATTGATACTGTGGTCCCGAGTAGATTTACACCTCTGTAACAACACTTCCCGTCAGGGGTCATAAGCGCTACAAAATACCTATACCATACCAAATCATGTCTTGTAATGTCCATTGTCAATATTTGTCACTTCATGTGATTGTATTGATTCATTTGATCACTAAAATGAACAAATGTTTTGATAATGTGCTGCCACTGTCATGTTTGAATCGCAGTAACATTATTTCACTTCCCTTTTAACAACAAATACATTTTGTCATATATCATTTTACGTGCTGTTAATTGCATTTCTGAGAAACATATTTGAATGTTCTGCCCTTTCGCTTTAATATTTAATTCAAAAGCACAATGCATTACTTTCTTAAATGTGTAAATTCAGTGTAATAAGTACAAACATCAAATAGATTAATCGATTCAAGTAGTAACTATTCCATGTCTTGTATAAGAGTACAGAGAGAAACAAAGGGGGGTTTTCGTCCAGGAGACGCCAGGTATGGACGTATTATGAGAATTACAAAGGAGGGAAACCTGGCCGTCAGATTGTGTGACGCTATTTATTAGAGCGAAAGAAAGCAAAGGCCATCAATTCATATGCTTTCTGTGTATGAATCACATATCTTCATATTTTTTTTATATACACTTTGTGAAATCATTAAGTACATGTCAGAGTTAAATACATTCCATATACATAACAATGAAAAAACATAAACCAATTTAAGTGCAGGTAATCTGAACAAAAAACCAGATTGAATCAAGTACAATATACAAATTTACAAAGATTAAAAAATGCCTCTGTGGCCACAGAGGGCATTTTGAAAAATTTGTACATCTGGAGAGGGCGTTTGATGTTTAATAGGCCCCACAGAGCAGTACTTTCTCTCTTTCCCGTGTGGCTGTAGTTCCGTTTAATCGGCCCAAAGATATTGTCTTGAGGAACTGCTAGATAACAAATAATGTTTATCAGTATATTTGCTGGTGTAATTTTTTAATCTTTGTAAATTTGTATATTGTACAAAGTGTATATAAAAAAAACATGAAGATATGTGATTCATACACAGAAAGCATATGAATTGATGGCCTTTGCTTTCTTTCGCTCTAATAAATAGCGACACACAATCTGACGGCCAGGTTTCCCTCCTTTGTAATTTTCCTTGTATAAGAGTACAGCATATCACCTTATTTCAGAACACTAAGGGGCCGATTCCGATTCAGGCCGGAAATCACTCCGACCGAGCCGGACCCAGAGAGATTTCCGACCGAATCGGACTCTAGCGGTCCGACCGAACGAGTACGATGCGCACGCATGCAATCGGACTCGAGTTGGTCGGACTCCCATTGAAGTCAATGGGAGCCGGTCGTACAACGCGTACGCGGGCTCCCATTGACTCAATGGGTGCGAGGCGAACAAGGGCGCCCCCTACAGCGGGTACGCCTCGATGCGACTCGCGGCGTACATGCACAGGTAGGGTGGACCCATGGGTCCCCCCTGTGTGCGACTCGCGTGGCTACGCGTACAGGTGGGTCCGACACGGACCCCCAAAGTCCGGCTCCGACTGCTCTTTTGAGCCAGACGTCGCGGGTCGGTCGGACTGCTCGAGGCGCGCATCGTACTTGCCCGGCCGGGGAACGTCTCCATTGCGCGGTGCGAGTCGTGTCCGTGCGAGTCGGTCGGAGCGCTTCGGACCCGCGAACGAGTCGGTCGGCGATTTCGCGTGCGCTCGCATCGTACTCGCTCGCCCGGACGCACGTACGAATCGGTCGGGAAAGAGGGCTCCGAATCGGATCCGGTTAAGCCGAATCCGATTCGGTGCCCTACCGGCCGAGATCGGAATCGGCCCCTAAGCCTTAGCTCCGAAATAGTGAGTATGGGTTGAGTTAAAAAATGAGAAACACACTACAGGACAATAGGTGTGGGTCCCCCGTGGCAGGATTTATTTAAGCAGCTACTCAGACATTATTCACACATTTATACCTTTCTAATGAATTCCCTTAAAAACATATTGAATTGAAAGAAGAAAAGTATGCAAACGTCTTTCACCGTCCAGTATTAACATTTCTTAATGTCCTGGCAATTCATTAGACAAAGGGTATATTTAAATCTACAACTACTTAATAAGACAATCTTATGAGTAAGTCTAAAAAGCAAAGTACCTTTTTTTGTTCCGTATTATTTTGACTGCCACAAGTTCATTGTTCTTATGGTCCAAACACTTTACAACTTGTCCAAATGACCCTTTGCCTGTTAAATCTATCACTTCGAATCGGTATGCCAGATGGTCTTGTAGCACCTAAAATGCAAGCAAAACATTAACAATAGAAAACATTTACCGCACAATTTAAAACAATTTGGTGGTCAATGAAACATTCTTTATGGTCTGGCTCGACAGCACAGCTATCTGCAGATAATTATATAAGAATCAGCAGCAGAGAGGCTTTAGCTCTGCCCAGATTTTGGGAGTGTGGTGTACATGTTTTGATTGGGCCGAAGTTGTGTCCTTCCACAAAAACGTGCTTACCCCCCCAGCAGCTGTGATCTTTTAGTTTATTTATATAGGTGTCTGAGCCTAACTTTTCTGGGTCACACACATGACATTGTTATGCTGTTAAAGTGTCTTAAATAACTAGATAACTTATTGTGTTTATCTTTCTCTGACATCAGCACAGATGGGAAGAGGGCAGCCACAATGAATGTATTGAAGTCTCGTCACCCTCCCCTTCCATCATTAACTTTAGACTTCAGAGCGCAGATTTCTGTTTGAGAGCAGTATGGGATACCCAGGACTGCACTAATCTACATGGATTTTAGATCCAGCTTGAAAGTTCAACTGTCACCTGAACAGACTACTACAGAGGGAGGGGCTTAGGCTCCATCCACATGTGGGTTCCCCTGAGTACAGCATTTGATTGAGTCTAATGTGTGTGCTTTCACTAAAAATAGTGTTTGTATTGTACTTTTTGCCTTGTGGTAAAGCTTACACTCGATACAAGACTGAGTTGGTTATGGTGGTGATCCAGCGCTATCAATAACATTTCTTCTCCTACATGTCTTTAGACGTCCAGGAGCAAATATTCCTCTTAAACACAACTATATCCATATGACGGTGGGGCCCATAACACCGCATATACATTCACTCACTCATTTATTCCCTGGATTTCATCCGTTCTTACCTAGGAGAAAAACAGTTAAATGATATGCTGGAAGGAGACGGGATACCTTTTTATAAAGACGACATTACACTTCTCAAGCTCTAAGGTATTCCGCTCATTGGTCGATGGACCAACTAGTAGGAATCAGTTGATGGTGATTAAGACCAGCTCAACCACTATAAACCTTTAAACATTTACATTTATCATTGAGCTAAAGAACCTCTGACTCATTGTTTAAAGATAATAAAGTTTATATAAAGTTTAGAAGCATGAATAAGTTTCAAATTTATTATTCAGATTATTACATTTAGCATCATTATAAGAATACATTGAAATTTCAATGCATACCTATTAGATGGAAAAATAAAGTTCGTCACAGCAAGAACTCCCGAAGGATCTATCTATCTGTCCTGGAAAACAGGCCTTCTCGTTCCTTTCCCTTTTAGTAATTTAAGAATAAAAATCTAATAGTTTAAATGGAAAAATCTATTAGGATTAAAAAGGTTCTCCAATAGCAGCGTCTCATACTCAATCAAAAATATAAAATAGCAGCCGCAGCATCAGTTCGTAAAAACGGCAACAGCAGCTAACAACCAACAGCAGCTAGCCCCCTCCCCTCCAAGAGTAGGTCTTCTTATACCCTAATACTAGCTTACTAAGTGAAAATGTTACATCTTTATGGCGAGATTCTCTCTAATTGGTCCATTCGGGTCAGTATACATCTCATTATAAATATCCTTGTTTCTACCAGTTCTTTGTGGCAAGTTCATACTTTTGTCGTTTCTCACGGGTTCACGACATCATCCCTTAGTTCATGGTTTTCAAACTGTGGGGCATATTATCAAGACCCACGTTAAAATTATCGCCGTTTTAGCGGCAGGAAACGAATGTCCTGCACATCTAACCTGGGCTTCTATTGGAATTCTATAATGCATATTAGCAAGCCCATTATCGCCGTTTTAGCGGCAGTTTCCTGCCGCTAAAACGGCGATAATTTTAACGTGGGTCTTGCTAATATGCCCCCGTATCTTTTTCTGATACTTTTCAGTCGGTCAGTTTATTGTCCATTCATTTATTCACTGCGGCTTCTCACGCTTTTTGCTGTCTTGCTTTGGCACACGTTTATGCGATAAAGTCATCACAGCCTTGACCACGCTTCCATCCTAGGCTTTTGGAATGATCACATGATCCCTCTTGTTCACGGCCTTTCTTTCTTTCGTAACCCCTCTCGCGCCTGCGTACTCTAACTCATGGCGGCCATTTTATTTCGCTGCTCAACAGGCCTAAGCGCACTATTATAAAGATAAACAAAACAGAGTTAAGAATATAAGCCTTTTCGTTTCCCTCCCGTCATTCTACGTACCCCAATTAGGTATTACCTAGCAAAAGCGACATATAAAGCCATCCCTTACTTACCAATGCTTTGTTTTGCCACTACACAGTTTATTTCCAAGCACAAATCATGCATTTATTATTCTAATTAGTACGCAATTGTCAGACTTATGTTATCCACGTTAACAATTGTAAGTAAATTAGTTTGCACATATATAGCGTGTTACCTTTAACCCTTTACATTTAACATACATTGTTGGTTATTCACTAAGACGAACTTGTGTGTTAATTTATTTAACGTAAATATTAGGAGGTTAAAAAATGTTCATTTACCCTGCTCCATCAACTCCCCCCTTTGGTGATTTTTAATATCACCACAAAAAACCCATGTTATACAATTCTATCAGATAGCATATTTCTTTGTCCATTTGTTTTTGTTAGTTTTACACAACTGTATCCCTTTCAACTTGTCTCTTTGTCTTCTTATACATGTTTTCTTTTATTTCTTCTAGTTCCATTTCACCCATTTCTCTTTTTCTTTGTTTATCTCATTTTCTTTTTCTATTTTGTTCTGCCTTCTCCTTCTCTTTATACATGTAATGATTAGCTTCAGTACTAAAACTATTATGATTATCATGGTCGCTACTATTATTATTTTCCCTATTACTAATCTACTCATTCTATTAAACCAATTTATTACTGAGGAAAAACTCTTACCAAGTTTTCCCAATGCATTTTCAACCTCCAGTGGAACAAGTTCTTTGTGCAAATTGGTAATATTCTTAATATACTTTTGTATATTTTCAATTTTATCTGGAATGTAAGTGCAACAATGTTGGACTTTCAGCATTCCACAGACTCCACCCTCTTTTGCCAAAAGAATGTCAAGGGCAAGTCGATTTTGCATCACCATAGCTCTCATGGCAACCATTTTGGTATTTACCATCAAGAACCCTCCAGCAGTATCTGTAGATAAACGATCTACTACTGTGGATAATTTCCGAATTTTAAATGCATTCAAAGATATTCCCACTGCTGGTATCAATGCTCCAAAAACATCACCTACTATTTCTGAAAAGCTCTCCCTTTTCCTACGCGTAAATGTCTTTACCATTTCGTGTGTTCCCTTTTCTGTTCTGTCTACATGAAAAATCTTTGGAAAGACCAGGCCTAAATAACATGATCCATACTAATGGTCCTTCAGCCTGTAATAAGCTCTGTTACCGCAAATATAATAGATGCCAGGAAATATTGGATCTTTTCCCCCTTTGAATCCCCAACCTCCTAAAATGTTATAATTGTCTTGGCAATCACTGGAACCCACGAAATAATTATCATATCTTGTTCTATTTCTTCTAATGCACAACCTTCCCTGTTGGGGCCAATCCAGAGACATAGCTGCATTTGTCTTTTTCTTGTCATGATTTTCTTCCTCAAACGCCCAAAGAGGTGTTTTTGTTTCTTCTATCACTTTTCTTTGAAATTTTACCCTTCTATCTTCAACCATTTCTAAAAACACCTTTTCTTCATTTCTTAGCTCACATGTAAGGTTGTTTTTAACTATATCATCTAATGTTAGAAATTTATCTTCTAAAAAATATTCGCCAAACATCCTTGCTTCTTTTACTTTGTTTAGTTCAGAAATTATAGGAATCTCTGCAAAAATCTTATCTATGTCAGTATAATAGTATTCTAATCTCCCTGTCTTGTAAAATAGACTTGCTAAAACACTACATGTTATTCCATACGTCAAAGGAAGGTGATGATAGGTCACACCTTCTGCAACAGACGCATGGTATTTGCATACAAACATAACAATCTCTTACATCCATGGTTTCTACATACTCATATAATAATTTAGTAAAAACATTCTTTGAAAAATCTGTTATTGATTTGTCCTTATGCAATTCTGCACTACTTTTTAATATAGCTGTTTCCTGCATGTTAGCTCCTTTTTCTTTCTCTGTGTTATTCTTTAATATAGACGTTTCTTCTACAGCTAATCTTATTGGAATGGTGATTGCTAAGATAATCCATACAGTCATTAATAATCCTGTACAAAAGAAGCACATCTTACACCATCTACGTAAGAACTCACATCTACCTGTTCTATTTTTAGTATCTACCATTTTGTTCTATTACCTATTATATAGTATATACAGAAAATGTGTCACCACACCTCAGAAATGACCTCTTAGCCACCCTACGCTTTCACTTTGTCTTGTTTGGTACTTTCTTTAATTCTATTCAGAACTCTTTCTTGTCAAATCCAGTGTTTTGTCCAGTCCGGTAAAAATGAGTTCAAATTTCTTTAGATTTGTTGCACTTCACCTTCACCCATTAAATTGTAGCTTTGTTCCGGGTTCTCGAGTGATCTCTTCTTCTTTGATATCAGTCAATGCAATGTATAACCATTCAGGCGATTTATACTTCAGGTTTGCTTTCTTTATTCTTTTTGTTTTCTGCAAGTGTTTTCCACCTTGTTTCTCTGGTTCTTTTTGACTTGTTATCTCATTTACTTGTTCTGCACTTTTTCCATCTAGCCTTATGATCTTGTATCTCAGTTTTCTAACTTCGTTGGGCCAATTGTCTCCTTTTCTTGGCCTTTTTGGTTCACTTTCTTTTTCCTCTCTTTCTGTTCTCCAAGTTCTCTTTCTCGACTCTAGTTTCCTGTTTCCTTCTTCTCCACTTTCTTCTGATTCTGTTTCAGTTCTTCCTTTACTGTCTCTTATCTTAAATTTTATAATTTCATTTCTTTCATTTATTTGCGGTTTTTCTCGTGTTTTCTGTTGATCACCTACTTCTGTCCCTCCTCGAGGTTCTTCCGAATTTGTGTCAATCTCTCTATCTGTGTCTAGATTTCCCTGTTCTTTTGTTCGCCGACCTGTCCCTATTGCTCCTCGGGGATCTTCCGATTCTTCTAACTTTCTATTTGAAACTCTCCCTTCTTCATCTATTAATATTGTCTCTGAAGTGTTCTCACCACAACTTGTACGCACACAAAGCACTCCACAACTCCGGACCAGCCTACCTCAACAGACGACTCAGCTTCTACACCCCCACCCGCCAGCTCCGCTCGACCAGCCTCGCCCTTGCCACAGTCCCCCGCATCCGGAAAACGACCGCCGGCGGCAGATCCTTCTCCCACCTCGCCGCCAAGACCTGGAACACCCTCCCCACCAACCTCCGACAGACCCAAGACCTACTGGCCTTCAGAAGACTCCTCAAGACCTGGCTCTTCGATCAGTAGCAGCACCACCCCCCTCTTCCCCCAGCGCCTTGAGACCCTCGCGGGTATGTAGTGCGCTTTATAAGTGACATGATTGATTGATTGATTGATTGATTGATTGTACTTGGTTGCTCACTGTTACTGTCTTTTTGCTCAGTTTCTTCTTCTATATTATCAAATTTCCAATTTCTTTTCAGATTTTCCTCACAATCCGAATGCTCTGTATCAGATGCTGAACTGGTGTCTGATATTTCCAGATGTCGACTCACATGTCGATCTTCAGATTTCTGCTATTTCCTCCACTCCTCCTGTCGTTGCACTTGTACTTGGGTCTTCCAGATGTCGACTTACAGGTCGATCTTCAGATTCTGGAGCCCTGTTCGTCTCTTCCTCTACATCAGATGCTGAACTGGTATCTGATATTTCCAGATGTCTACTCACAGGTTGAGCTTCAGGATCTGGAACTCTGATGGTGTGACTGGCATGTACCCAGTGTTTCACTCCAGCACACTTGACTGCAGTTGTTGTCACCAGGATCACTTGTCGTGGTTGGTCCCAGCGAGGAACCAAACAGTTTTTTCTTCGATGGACTTTTATGCGGACCCAATCTCCTGGATTCAAATCGTGAGCCGGTTTTCTTTCAAGAGTGGTCGCATCCGGTCCAACCTGATGAAACACAGAACGTACCACATCAGCCAATCCTTTGCAATAATCCAGCACCAGATCATCAGTTATAGTCAGTAGTTTGTTGACAGGTACATGTGCTTGTCTCATTGCTCGTCCCATAATTATCTCATGGGGACTGAGTCCTGTCTTTCTTTCCGGTATACTTCTGATTGTCATTAAGACTAATGGCAAGGCATCTGGCCATTTGAGTCCTGTGGCTTGACACATTTTACATAGTCTGTTCTTAATTGTTCCATTCACTTGCTCTACTATTCCAGAAGCCTCTGGTCTGTATGCACAATGCAGTTTCTGTTTAATACTAAGGGGCAGATTTATAAGCCCCTTGCGCCACTTTTGCGTCACTTTTAACATGGGAAATGTGATGCAAAAGTGGCGCAAGGGCCTTGTAAATCTGCCCCTAAGTGCTTCACAAATCAATTGAACCAATTCATTTTGAAAATGTGTTCCTCTATCTGTTTCAATCGTTACTGGAAAACCATACCTTGGAATGAATTCTCGCAGCATTAGTTTTGCTACTGTAATTCCATCATTCCTTCTGGTCGGGTATGCTTCCACCCAACGGGAAAACAAACAGACGACTACAAGGACATACCTTAGTCTATTGCTCGGAGGCATTTCAATAAAATCCATTTGCATTCTCGTGAAAGGACCTCCCTCTCGTCCTATTGTTCCTAGACTCACTACTGTCTTTCTTCCTGGATTTAGCTGTTGACAAATAAGACACCTTTGACAAAGACTCTCAGCTATGGCTCTGAATTTTGGATTATACCATGTTTGTCTAAAAAGTCTGATCATTGAATCTCTCCCAATATGAGCTTGTCCATGGTACATCCGTGCCATGTCAGAAATCATGCTATCAGGCATAACGGGTCTTTCATCCCGGTAAACCCAAACATCATTTTCCTCATGTTTTCTACATCCTGCTTTTATCCAGTTATCTTTTTCCTCATCATCTGCTGCTTCCTGTAATTGTCTCACCTCATCCCATGTCTCAACAGGGTTAGTAAAAAGCAAAGGACATGAAATATGCTCTCTTTCTTGGTTCCGGTTCAATGAGACCACATTTTTAGCACAATACTGTGCAATTTCATCAGCAAACTTATTACCAACAGTTATGTAGTCTTCCCCATTTTTATGTGCATTGCACTTCACTACCGCAATCTGTTTAGGCAGCTGTATCGCCTCAAGCAACTTTTTCACAAATTCACCATTTCTTATCGGTGACCCTGCAGACGTCAAGAAACCTCTCTGAGACCAGATCTGGACAAAGTCATGCACCACTCCAAAGCCGTATTGGCTATCCGTGACAACTGTTATTCAAACATTCTTTCCCAACTTGCATGCTTGAATTAGAGCTATCAACTCCGCTACTTGGGCAGAACGTATCCCTTTCAAACAAGATGCTTCCATTACAGCAGCTACTGTGCAAACTGCATATGCTGCACTTAGAACTCCATCATTCGTTCTCAAGCAAGAGCCATCCACGAACAGAATATAATCTGATTCCTTTAAAGGCTCATCCCGTATGTCAGGTCTCGGCTTTGTACAATATTCGAGTACATTCAGACAATCATGATCAACTTCATCCATTTCAATCACACTCTCCTCATCTGGCAATGATGTTGAAGGATTCACATTCATGCATCTGTCAATGGTCACATTGTCTGCACTCAAAATTACTTTTTCATACCTAGTCAGCCGACTATGTGTCATGTATTGTGTTTTGGTTCTTGTCAACAGAATTTCCACAGAATGAGGGACATATACTCTCAGTGGATATCCCATCACTATGCCTTCACTCTGCTCCAGACTTACACAAGTAGCAGCAACTGCTTTCAAACATCCAGGCAACGCTTTCGCTACTGGGTCTAAAACAGCTGAAAAATATGCAATGGGTCTTTTCATGTTTCCATGTCTCTGCACCAGGACTGAAAATGCACACCCATCTCTTTCACTGCAATACAACTCAAAATCTTTTTCGTAGTCAGGCATTCCCAATGCCGGAGCTTCACACAGTTTCCTTTTTAGTTCTCTGAATGCTTTCATTTCCTCGTCATTCATTTCAAATGGATCTTTTACATCTTTCTTTGTCAATCTCTGCAATAGTTTTGCAATGAATGAAAATCCACTTATCCATTGTCGACAATATCCAACCATTCCTAGGAACATTCTTACCTATCTTTGTGTCATTGGAGCTCTCATTCCTTGGATTATTTTTATTCTTTCTGTCGTTACCTTTCGCACTCCCTTCTCAATCTTATGCCCTAGATACTGGACCTCTTGTTGACAAAACTGCAACTTTGATGGGGACACCTTATGTCCTCTTTTTGCTAAATGATTCAGCAAAGCAATTGTATCATTAACACATGCTTCCTTTGTTTTTGATGCCACCAGTAGGTCATCAATGTACTGAACCATCACTGACTTCTCTGGCATTTTCAAATCTTCCAATGATTTCTTTAGAATCTGATTAAAGATCGAGGGGCTTTCTGTATACCCCTGAGGAATTCGGCACCATGCCAAAATACGCTCTCCGAACCTGAACGCAAATAATGGCTGGCTATCTGGATGTAATGGAATAGAAAAAAATGCATGGCACAAATCAATAACTGTGTACCATTCTGCTTCGCGTGGAATCTGGTATAGAATTACAGCAGGGTTTGGCACTATTGGGCAGCAAGGCACAACAATTTTGTTTACCTTTCTCAAATCCTGTACAATTCTATATGTTCCATTCGGCTTTTTCAGTCCCATTATCGGTGAATTACATGGACTGCTCATTATTTCTTTCAGAATCCCTTGCTCAATCATTTTGTTTATTACTGATGTTATTCCTTCAATTATTTCTGGTGTCAATTTATACTGTGGCGTATTTGGGTAACTCGTTCCTTCTTTAACAGAAATTTTAACAGGGTCTACTTCTTTCATTAACCCTATATCTTCTCCCGTGAAGTCCCACACTTCCTGTTTCACTGTTTCTTTCAGTTCACTTGGGATTTTCTCTACATCAAATATGGGAAATAAATCGTTCGCTTCTGATTCTAACTTTACCATGGTCATTTTATACAATACATCTTCATCTGGGGTCTGAAATGCAATTCCATCTGGCGTACAATAGATGGTGCAGTTCATCTTGCAAAGCAAATCGCGTCCTAATAGGTTCACAGGACTGCAATCACATACCACAAATCGGTGCATTTCACTAAATGGACCAATTTTTACCTCCACTAATTTAGTAAGAGGCGCCTTAATTTGCTGATTCGAAACACCCACTACTTGGATATGTTCACCTGAGAGAGGAAGGTTTGGAATTTCCACTGACCTAACAGTAGAACGGGTAGCTCCAGTGTCCACAAGGAATGTTACATTTGCACCATTCACTTCTCCATCCACAAATGGACCTGCTTGGTCTACCTCTAGAGTTGCGCCAAGCACGCACTCTTCCTCCTCTCCTAGGCACCATCATAAACTTTCATCCGACTCATCACCATCCTGTCGTAGCCAGTACTGAGATATGGCAGCTGCGCGCGGCAATTGTGTTACCTGCTCTCCTCCGTAGAATCCTGTTTCTGCACTGTATTTCTGTTGATTAACACTCTTGGGAAGTGGTGGTTGTGGCACCTGACCTTGTTGGGTAACTACCTCACTCTGCACCTGTGGATTTAATGATTGATTTTCCGTATTAGGTTTTGGAGGAAATTTACACTCGTTTCTCCAATGCCCTAACTTTCCGCAGTTGTGGCATGGCCACTTTTTCTTTGCCTCTTCTATGCTCATTTGACCTTTTCCTTTACCTATATTTGGTTTATATCTAGTTGGTCCTGCCTCATTAACAGGATTACTCAATTGAGCTTCTTGCTTCTCTGCAACTTTCACTTGTGCCCCCATTGCTTTCTCTTTCAATTTACGCTGTCTGCTCTCAATATCATCACTACAATATTTAGCATACCTCAAAACTTCATCAACTGTGCTATTCTGCCAACAAATCATATGCTGTTTAATCATTTCACTTATCTCTGGTTTCAAACCATAAACAAATCTATATACAAAATGACTCATATCCTTCTCATTTAATGTCTGATAGCCACTATACTGTTTGAAAACTAACAGTAGCCTCTCATAGTATGCGTGTACTGATTCTTTGCTTTCCTGTGTGGTTCTGTCTATTTTTACCCAATCCGTTTCTTTGGGCGGAATCTTATTCTTCAAAAAGGTAATTACTTGATCATATTTCCTCATCACTTCTGGTCCTGGCGCTCCTGTTTTAGTATCTCTTGGATATTCTACAGTTGGCCAATCAAATGTAATCTTACATTCTGTCCACAAATCAGCTGGTACTACTATGTCAAACAACCCATCCAAATCTATCCACAACACCTTTGAAACTTTAACAAATCTCTCCACTTGTCTGTACCATTCTACTGGCTTCTCTCTCAATTTTGGGAAGTCATTTGTAAATGACAGTATATCCTGTCTAGACCATGGAACATGCACATAACTACCTCCTGGAGTTTCTCTCATCGGGTACTCCCTTACCATCGATTCCTTGTCTGTCACCGCAAAAGCCAAAGACGCTTTGTCTGTCACTTTCTCATTCCTTTTAGTCCATCTGCTTCTCCATCTATCCACATCACCCCATTTCCTCAGTAAAACAATTAATTCTTTTATTTGGGTTAATCTTCCTGACGTGTTCAAATTCTCTATATCTTTTTCGCAAAAATCTACTCTATATGGTTTCTGCAACGTTCTCACTTTTACAAATTCCACTCCTAGTTCATTTGCTGTATCTTCTAATTTGTCATGTATATTTCTAGCTATCCATGTAATGCGCTTGCATAAGAACATAATCTCGTCATCCTGATAAGATTTCAGTTTTTCTGTGCCAATTGTCCCTAAGATCAATTCTTCCATGTCTATTTTTAACCTAATTACATCTAATGGTTTTGTTTCTGTCTCTTTCATTTTTAAAGTTTTCATCCATTCATTCAATTCATCTGGAGTCGGACCTACAGGCGTACTATTTAATTCTATCCAATTTTTACTTCTTTCTGGTGTCTCTGATGCAGACTCAGTTACCGTAGGTATTCTCCTAAACTCATTCTCATTTATCGTTAGATTAGTAGGTGGGCTTGGTCTATATGTACTAACCAAGTTTCTTGCACCTTCACTGTCAAATTCCATCCCTTCTTTCCTTCTTTGCAAGTGTGAATTCATAGGAATGACTAAAGAATGCTCTTCAATTTTCTGATTCTCAAAAACTGGTATTACTGGACCTATCGTTACTGGTACAGTTACAGCTTCCATATTCATTGTTAATTCTCTTATCTTTTCAGTTAATTCTCTTGTGGTTTTTGCCAATTCAGTTGTATTGTCACTTTCTGTCTTCTCATTTTGTGGAGTTTTCAACTGATCTTGTGACCTATTTATCTCATATCCTCGTTCGGGATTTTTATTCCTCCCAGTTTCCATTGGCGGTGCATTAGGTGTCACCACTGCAGAATTCTGTTGGTATGGAGGTGGGTTTCTGTTTAGAATATCTTCCAGCAATTCATCTTCTGTCTCGCTACCACCATACCCATATTTTTCAGTAACCACATGCTTCTTATTCTCTGTACACTTTCTCTTTGCTTCTTCCTCAACTGTAAAAGCCGGAAACAGACCTCCTGTCATATTAGCATATCTCCAACGCTTTATTCTGTCCTCATGATTCACTCCCCACAACCTTCCGGGTACAAACTCATGATTTCTTAATCCTCTGAATCTTTCTCGTTCATACATCTCATCTTCCCATTCACTTAATGCTTCAAACTGTGTCGGTCTAGGTTTAGGTTCAAGCATTGCCATTTTCTCTCTCAAATTCCGAAGTACAGCTACACTAAATGAACCATTCTCAGGGAAAGCCAATGCTCCATCATTTTTAGTATATTTAGTCCAATTTTCTAACCATATGCAGGTATGATATCCGTACTTCAACATCGTGTGCGAAGCTGGTGACTTCGGCGGAGGAATTACGTGTCCCTCTCTAGTCACTACCTTTTTGTCTTTCTTAAAAAAGTTCTTAACTTTAGACATCCACGACGTTTTCTCTCTACCATACTCATAATAAGCCATGATTCACAATTTCTTTCCCTTCTCAAAAGTCCGCGATTCAACCCTGTTCTCTATGCGTTATTCGGACCTATTCCAGCGCGACTCACACCAACGCTCCAATCCTAAGCTTCTACGTCACTGATTTATCTGACCAATCCCAGCGCGACTCACACCAATGCTCCAATCAGAGCTACTTATGTATGACAGCGCACTGTCCAATCCCAGCGCGGCTTTTGTCTACGTCAGTTCTGTATGACTAGCACACTGTCCAATCCCAGCGCGGCTTTTGTCTACGTCAGTTCTGCTCCTGACCCCTCCTTTACAAAATTTATCGGCAATTTACTTTTCAACAGTTCTTTGTTAATTACAACATTAAAAACACATTTCCATTGTCTGATTTCGCTAAACAAAAGTGACAGTCTGTTCTAGCTCGCAAGAATACAGTTTCGTTCGATAAGTGTAGCACTTCCCTCTACCTTACCCTTCTTTCAAGCAACGAGTAAACCCGTTTCTCTGGGGATAAAACACATGCGGAGACTACACTGCTCCTGAGAATTAAGGCCAGAGTTTCACAAGAAAACCGGTTGCTATTTCACTAACGCACCTTTTATACTGAAAATGTCCCTATCATAACACAACCTGTGTTATCACCAATATGAACTCAGACAATGCACTATTCCATGTGGCTTCTCTTTGCCACACGTGTTCCACTTCCTACTTCCCGGAAACGTTAAAACTTTGACTTACATATAACATAACGCGACTCAACATAGAATGTTAGACATGAAATAATCAATAATCAATAATCACCAAACTAATCTATAGTAACCATAACTCTGCTACCAAGAAATCTGATCCAGCGCTATCAATAAAATTTCTTCTCCTATATGTCTTTGGACGTCCAGGTGCAAATATTCCTCTTAAACACAACTATATCCATATGACGGTGGGGCCCATAACACCGCATATACATTCACTCACTCATTTATTCCCTGGATTTCATCCGTTCTTACCTAGGAGAAAAACAGTTAAATGATATGCTGGAAGGAGACGGGATACCTTTTCATAAAGACGACATTACACTTCTCAAGCTCTAAGGTATTCCGCTCATTGGTCGATGGACCAACTAGTAGGAATCAGTTGATGGTGATTAAGACCAGCTCAACTACTATAAACCTTTAAACATTTACATTTATTATTGAGCTAAAGAACCACTGACTCATTGTTTAAAGATAATAAAGTTTATATAAAGTTTAGAAGCATGAATAAGTTTCAAATTTATTATTCAGATTATTACATTTAGCATCATTATAAGAATAAATTGAAATTTCAATGCATACCTATTAGATGGAAAAATAAAGTTTGTCACAGCAAGAACTCCCGAAGGATCTATCTATCTGTCCTGGAAAACAGGCCTTCTCGTTCCTTTCCCTTTTAGTAATTTAAGAATAAAAATCTAATAGTTTAAATGGAAAAATCTATTAGGATTAAAAGGTTCTCCAATAGCAGCGTCTCATACTCAATCAAAAATATAAAATAGCAGCAGCAGCCGCAGCATCAGTTCGTAAAAACGGCAACAGCAGCTAACAACCAACAGCAGCTAGCCCCCTCCCTTCCAAGAGTGGGTCTTCTTATACCCTAATACTAGCTTACTAAGTGAAATTGTTACATCTTTATGGCGAGATTCTCTCTAATTGGTCCATTCGGGTCAGTATACATCTCATTATAAATATCCTTGTTTCAACCAGTTCTTTGTGGCAAGTTCATACTTTTGTCGTTTCTCACGGGTTCACGACATCATCCCTTAGTTCATGGTTTTCAAACTGTATCTTTTTCTGATACTTTTCAGTCGGTCAGTTTATTGTCCATTCATTTATTAACTGCGGCTTCTCACGCTTTTTGCTGTCTTGCTTTGGCACACGTTTATGCGATAAGGTCATCACAGCCTTGACCACGCTTCCATCCTAGGCTTTTGGAATGATCACATGATCCCTCTTGTTCACGGCCTTTCTTTCTTTCGTAACCCCTCTCGCGCCTGCGTACTCTAACTCATGGCGGCCATTTTATTTCGCTGCTCAACAGGCCTAAGCGCACTATTATAAAGATAAACAAAACAGAGTTAAGAATAAAGAATATAAGCCTTTTCGTTTCCCTCCCGTCATTCTACGTACCCCAATTAGGTATTACCTAGCAAAAGCGACATATAAAGCCATCCCTTACTTGCCAACGCTTTGTTTTGCCACTACACAGTTTATTTCCAAGCACAAATCATGCATTTATTATTCTAATTAGTACGCAATTGTCAGACTTATGTTATCCACGTTAACAATTGTAAGTAAATTAGTTTGCACATATATAGCGTGTTACCTTTAACCCTTTACATGTAACATACATTGTTGGTTATTCACTAAGACGAACTTGTGTGCTAATTTATTTAACGTAAATATTAGGAGGTTAAAAAATTTTCATTTACCCTGCTCCATCAGTGGCAAGTCAATGATCATGGCTATAGGTCTGATCCGTGTATGAAATGTTATGATGAAGGCACTAAGCCTGACATTTTCTGTGACATGCATATGTTAAAGTCAATAGGCATTTATGTGTGGATTGTTATTACTCTATATTAAAGCCTACAGATAGCTATTTTGTTACATGGAATCTCACAGATTTCCATAAGGGTTTTTGTGTTGGTTTCTCCGTGTGACAAATTATGGATATAGGTTTGATCTGTCAGAATCCTTGTTAGGCTATCTTATGAGAGGCAGTATTTTGCTCAGCCAACTTTAATTTTGTATTACTTTCTAATTTTATGACTGTGTGTATGATGATTGCCTTGTGGAAAAGCTTAGGCTTAAAACTGTAGGCCTGAGTTGGTTATGGTAACAAGCTGTAGAACTGATTGGTGCACTGGGAAACTTTATATACGTTGCCATTGATCTGGTCTGCCTACTATGAACCGTTATTACAAAGGCAGGTTGTGAGAAATTGGATTATTGGTAGAGGGGGCCAGATGTATCAAGCCTATTTCCGTTCGCAAATGGTCGGATTCGCAGAATCCTGCCATTTGTGAATGCAAAGAAGCATTTTGGGATGTATTAATTCCAAATTGTGATTCAGTAACATGTTACTGAATAGCAATTTGGGACTGCAAATACATACTGTTTTGGTATTTTGAAGGGGCTTGTTCAGGGCATCCCTTTTAAATACTGAATTGGAATGGACTGTATTAATGTTTTGCAACCAAATTCCGGCCTTAAACATTGATAATTTACCGACTACAGAAGTGTAGTGGTAATGCATTCGCAAACAGAAAGGGGTTCCCAAGGAGCCCATTCCTCTTTGTGAAAGTAAAAAAATGTTTAAGAGGAAGCAGTTGTCCACAGAACCACTGCTTCTTCTTAAACAAACAAAAAAAAGGAAGAAACTTTTCTTTTTAAACGCTGCCCCATTTCCTATAAGGGAAACAACCTGAATTTTTTAAAAAAGTCTGCTTTATTGAAAAGCAATTATAGACATGGTGATCTGCTGATTCCAGCAGGCCACAATTTCTGTGACGGCTATCATTCCTAATGGATCACAAACTGCGACCTACATCAGTAATATTCTTGAGGTAGTTCACTTTGTGATACACTCAGAATCCCTAATTTTTAAAAGGGTTACATACATTAGGGATAGCAATTTCCTAATTGTGATTCGGAGATAATTGCAATTAAGAAATCATTGTTCCTAACATTAGTATATCTGGCCCAAAGTCGCAAATTTAGGCTGATCGCGAGCACAGGTCGGGCACAGGACCAAGTTTGTCTTGCTAAGAGGTGTACCTTTAGTCCTTGGTGCGAGGTCTGCACAGCGTTACTTTGCATGGCTTCGTGTTGTCTGGTGTTGGTTCTGATGAAGCTGTGCGCCAGGGCTTTGAGGGGCTTTGCGTTGCTCAGAGCCAGTTCTGATTAAGCTTTCAGTGGTGCGGCGAGGCTTTGCATCGCTCCTCATCATTTCTAATGAAGCTCGCATTTATGCAGTGAGGCTTTGCGGGACTTTGAATTGCTCGGCATCAGTTCTGATGAAGCTGCCAGCTCTGCAGCAAGGCTTTGCGAGGCTACACGTCACCCTGAGCCAGTTCCAATGAAGATGGTAGTTGTGCAGCGAGGCTTTGCAGGACTGGACAATACGGATTGGCCATTTTGGTAGGCCCTTCCTCTGAGAGCGGTTATCGCTCTAGTTGTCCTAGCTTTTCTTCCCTGCTCCCGGCCTTTTTTAAATATGGCGGTGTCACAGGAGATCAGCACTGCTGTACTGATTGTATGAGGAAAGTTTTGTTTACCTTTGGGTCTTGAATTTTTCCAGGACACTTTTGAAACTGGTTCGAAGAGAGTGTGGGTCAAATGTGTATTTTGTTCAACAAGTTTTGACATTTAGACCTTTTTAAAAGTGTTTATCATTAATTACGGGGCAATATAGAGTAGCTATTTTGGTACGCCCTTCCTCTGAGAGTGGTTAGTGCCTTTGGTGTGCTAACTTTCCCCCCCTGCTCCAGGCCTTATTTAAACGCAGCTGTGCCACTGTAGTGCACCAAAGACAAGCCCATCTGCACCCATCCATGCCCATCTACACCCAAATGGGTCCAGGACCAGGAATCTGGTACTTCTAACTCAGTTAAATTGATATATTCTGCCAGTCAGCTCAAAGAGCTCCATCCTGCTACCTCAGAAGTATGCCAATCGTCCATGAACTTGATTACTGGTATCATGAGGTTTAGTCATTGCGATTTTCAATTGTCAACTCAATTTGCTACTTTGGGAACATGTAATAAGATGGATGCTCTTCCTATTGACGTTTCCACTGTAAGGGCTCTAGACTTATCAGACCCCAAATCCACCTTCTACCATTATTTCAATATTAATTGGCACACCCTGGCTAAACACTAGTTAGATTTATATAACTTTCTACTAGACAACCTGCCGGATGCTGTGTTTCTAACGGCGACTTGGGTCCATGATGCCTCGACTACAGACATTATTACTGACTAAAAATAACACAAATGGATTACAAAATAGAACGTAGCGGTAAACAAATACTATCTCCCCATAAACATGAATGGCAAATATTGTAAAAATGTTAAATAAATGTATACAAAAATTTTACAAAATATTAAACATGTAAAACATGTCAAAATATGTTATTATAAAATGTTTAAAACGTATAGAGTATAAATTAATAGTATAAAATATGTACAATTATTTAATGTATACAAAATTTATAAATTGTTAAACAATGAAAAATAAAAGTTGAAAATGTTCAAAATACAATACTACATATATTTAATTTGAATATTTTTATTCATAAAAAATTAAAAGGAATTTTTAATTCAGTTAACTTTATAGAAATTTTTGTTTTTGACATGCAATAAATATAATTAAAAATGTCAAAATATACAATTGATAGAGTTTGAAAAAATAAATAAAAGATAAACACGTGTGATGTCTTTATTACATAAAACAATCCAATTATTAATGTTATTGTATACAAACATACAACTAATTATTTTTGTATTACGTTTCTAATAACCAACAATAGTAATAAAATAACACAAACTATTTCTACAATATACAAAATAAAGCAAAAAATTGATAGATGCTAAAGGGGTGACATTTACTATTCCCACTCCAATCCAACCATACTGGGAGAAGGCGCTGGACACTAAAGGGGTTACATTTACTATTGCCACTCCAATGTATACCAATTTGAGGAAAGTGTTGAACACTGAAAGGGTACATTTACTATTCCCACTCAAATATGAACAAATTTGGGGTAGTTGTTGAACACTAATGGGGTGACATTTAACCTTCCCACTCCAAAATAGACGAATTTGGGGAAGGTGATGGACACTAAACGGTTACATTTTTGATTCCCACTCCAATCTAAACCAATTTGGGTCAGGTATTGGACACTAAAGGGGGGACATTTACTATTCCCACTCCAATCTAAACTAATTTGGGGAAGGTGTTGGACACTAAAAGGGTTAAAGTTACTTTTCCCATTCCAATCTGAATCAATATGGGGACGGTGTTGGACACTAAAGGGGTTAAGTTTACAATTCCCACTTCAATCGAATTATTTGTTCTGAATCAAACTGTGGTGCCGTACATCACATTAATTGACCTGATAATGACTCACAAATACATGGCACAGGGTTAAACCATGTACAATCCGCATTCCTTCAGGAATACAACACAGCCTTATTGTTGAGGAACCACTTTGAATGGGTTATCAGTCACTCATATAATTTAAAGGTGGTAGTATAAAGTATAAAAACAAATATAGACTTTTGAAGAATCCTGTAATGACAAGGGATAATCTATCAAAGGTATATTTAAAAGTTGTTACATTTCCATTCACTTCCACAGTGAACCTGTCACATTTGTAGGAGGGCCATAGGAACATGACATGTGGCCTCACACTCCATGTGGATGTGGACTATGCACAGGTGCAGGATTCAATAATTTATGGATTGGCAATATCAGCCAAATTGTGTCCAAGTGTTTCTGTGAAAGTTAAACGGACGGTGGAAACGACTAGAGTGGCAGAGGATTTGTGCTGCAAGTGGAAATGTAGGGGCCATTCGACCAAGGAAGGCACTTTTTAAATTTGAAATTCACTTCTAATATGAGAGAAGAGGAAGGCATGTCAATGTTTAGAGATCATTTTCAGTTTAGAAACTCTCAATTAAATACCTGAAAATTATAGTATTTAAACACATAATGGTTACAGATTTGTGCAGAAAAGTTGGGTTAGGATCAGCGGCGGCTACTCCGTTAAGGCGGAGGAGCGTCACCCCAAGGTTCTCTCAGCAGTGCATACAGGAAAAATAAAATGATAATAAAACAATTTTATTATCATTTTATTTTTCCTCCCTGTCATTGAGCCGGGTCTTGGAGGTGGGTCCCTCCTGACAGAGAGTCAGCAACAGGGAGGAGGAGTGGTGGGCACTAAGGGGCCGATTCCGATTTGGGCCGGAAATCTCTCCGACCGAGCCGGATCCGGAGAGATTTCCGACCGAGCCGGACTCCCGCAGTCCGACCGAGCGAGTACGATGCGGCCGTATGCTGCCCGACTCGATTCGGTCAGACTCCCATTGAAGTCAATGGGAGCCGGTCGTACAACGCGTACACTGGCTCCCATTGACTGAATGGGTACGTCACAAACAGGGGGACCCCCTACAGTGGGTACGCGTCGGTGCGACTCGCACCGTACATGCATGTTTAGGGGGGACCCTTGGGTCCCCCCTGTGTGCGACTCGTGCGGCTACGCATGCAGGGGGGTCCGACACGGACCCCCGAAGTCCGGCTCCGACAGCTCTTTGGAGCCGGACGCTACGAGTCGGTTGGGCTGTTCGAAGCGCGCATCGTACTTGCTCGGTCGGGAAACATCTCCATTGCGTGGTGCGAGCCGTGTCCGTACGAGTCGGTCGGAGCCGTTCGGACCCGGGAACGAGTCGGTCGGCGATTTCGCGTGCGCTCGCATCGTACTTGCTCGCTGGGATGACTGTACGAATCGGTCGGGAAAAAGGCCTCCGAATCGGATCCGGTAAAGCCGAATCCGATTCGGAGCCCTACCGGCCGAGATCGGAATCGGCCCCTAAGTGTGCGTGCCGGTTTGGCTGGCCGTCTTAGGACGGCCAAACTGACATGCGCTCTTAGGGCCCGAATATGATTTTGGCAGTCCTGGAATGGGCCACCACACCACCGCCCTGATCCAACACAACCAAACAGGCCCCCCGTTCGCCAGATTATGAGTAAAATGGTGGTCTGGTGGGTGACGGCATGGCGTGCAGCGGTGCCTTTCAAAGGCTCCCAAGGAGCCTTTGAGAGGCAGTGTTGTGGGACCGCCACAGCGCATTCCAGCATGGCATGGTCTGTGAAGTCCATACCATGCTGGAACTGGGCGTGCATGCACACAAGGGGGCACAACATGTGCCCCCCTGCATGCACCAACATGCATGGGGCAAAGCGGGCCCTGCAGGGCCCCCTTTGTTTCCTGATCTCCAGCAGCTGCATGGAGTAAGAACCTCCATGCGACTGCTGGTGGTCAGGAAACTCATAATATGCATGCCGGTGCCGTAGTGGCACAGCCAGCATATTGTGAGGCCCTGTTCCCTGAGCCACCGCCAAGGAATGTGTTTCCCTGGCGGTTGCATCGGTCAAATGGCTGTCCGACCACCAAATTTGCAATAATCTGTATCACAAACCTGAGATATTGTTAACCGGTTTCCCTTATCAGAACATGAAAATAGCCATCTTGCTATTCTAAGGTCACTGAAAAGTCTTGTTTCAACATCATTGGAATCACCATTTGTAGAGTCAACATGCTGAAGGGTGTGTACCAGACAAACTTGTTGAGCCACTTCAGGTCCAGTACAGGTCTGTACCTTCTGTCTGTCTTTGGTACTAGAAATATGTTTGAACACACCCCACACCTACTCTGCCAATCTGGTACAGGATATATGGCACCCTTGTGCTACAAAGTTTGTACTCCTGGAGCAGCGTCATTTTGACTCTATCCATACATGTCACAAATACGCAATTTAAACGTGCACTTAGCAAATTTTCTTTGTGTGCCCTAATTTTGCATATTTTGATCGAAAATTAAATTCTTTAAAGCACTACAAAGTCTAATGCCCGTAGATGTGACTGTACCTGTTAAAAAGAGGGAGGAGGCACCACCCAAAGATACGGCAGGTCATATTATGGCAATAGGAGTGGGCCATCATACTTGTATTTAGTTCAAACAGTGACATAAGATTACTGAGAATGATGGCCCTTTGACATTTCCTTGTTATGGCACATTTAATTTGAGAATCATTGAACATTTAAGGAGGATGTGTATGACATGAAACCGCCTCCTAGACCTACACAATACGAAACACTTAATGCTTGGGAACTTACAGCACACCTTAGGCAGAGAGACAGATTTCAAGGAAGGGTCAAGAAAGCCATACACACTTATGTAGATGCTAGATGGGATGCAGAACAGAAAACATGGAGAACTGACATGATTGGAGCTAGATTATACCCTGAACCAGTGAGGAAGAAGGGAAAGGTAAACAAAAGGATAAGAAAAGAAGAAAGAGGCAGATGATACAGAAAACGTAGCTGAGGACAGTGATAGCAATTCAAATGAAGATTTTATAACCGAATTATTGTTAAACCGTCCAATGTGACCCAAGCTGGAGGAGTGGGTAATGTACATACTGGTGAGACTTTTGATGTGCCTATGGCACCAGTCAATGTAAATTCTAATTCAATGGGAGAGAGTACATGGATGACTGCACCTCAAAATTCACTTGCTCTGAATGCCCCAGCTGTACTGACCGTTCATGTTACAATTGGTCCTGCAGTCCCTATGTATAAACCTGGATTGGCCGGAAATATTACACATGTTTTGGCTGTTCCTTCTGGGATGAGTACCTCAGCTAGTAATCCTGTGGGCTCAACAAAACGAGACCCATTTCTCAAACTCCTTTGGTTCCGAAACAAAGGAACAGCCCATGTGCTCCAAGTGCACACCCTACATCAAATCAGACAGGGTTTGACCCAACTGGAAGGTTTTCCCAAACATTGCCATCCTTTCTCATGTCCAACACAAATGTGCTTTCAAATGTTAACTACAGTACCCCAGGACAGACATACTTATGGGTTTGCCAAATTCTGGCATGTCTCTTTTGAACTCACCACCTAATGCAAATAGTTGTTCCTTTAGCGGAGAGATCATTCTTAATACCCTGGCAGAACAGCCTGGTCTTACTGCCCGAGAACTTGATGATTAGTTTAAAGGTATAGACACCCTGACTGGTAGTAGGAATCCCAGAGCAAGTGGAAGGAATATTCAAACCTCAAAGAGAGAAAAGTCAATAGATGGGGCTAAGAAGAAACAAGATTTAGAAGAAATGATACTTGGAAATCTTGATTTGTCCCATTTAAACGCCTATCGGGATGATGAGCTATTGCTCATGTGTAAAGATATTACTAGACGTGCTGGACAGGGTCATGAAAGATTGTCTGGATTTGCTCACAGATATGAAATTGACTTGCAGAAATCCAAAGCTTTACAGAGAAGTTACCATTTAAGCTTTAAGGACAGTGATCTCACTATCAAGAGACCATCAGGAAAATAATTACAGATCAAGGAATAAATTGCCTATGTTCAAAAATGGCTGGAGCTGGATAGATGGGAAGGCAGGTGGGCAAAGAAAAAAGAACCAAAGAAAGTCAGATTAGAGCTGCCTCAATCTTGAACTGAGGAGGAGGATGAGGATACACACATGCTTCCAATGAGAGAAGTGCCTGGTGGAGGTTATGTCCACATACCTTGGAGCAGGACTGATCTTGCATCATTCACACTTGATTTTCTGAAATTTAGAGAAAACCCAGTAGAATGGTAAAGACAGGTTGACCGGTTTGTAAAGATATCAAAGGTTCTGTTGATTGATTTGAATACCTTATTTGAAATTGTGGTTCCAGTTGACTTGTGGGTTGAATGCAAAATTGCTGTGGAGTGCCCCGAGAAGGAGCAGATGAGACATCCTATATCAACTGCTATGTCACTAGTGGTGATAAAAAAGTATCATCAGGTGATTACATTTTTTAGAACCAAAATATCTCCTAAAGAGATTGACTGGGTCAAGCTTGACAGAACAATTCAAGAATCCAAAGAAACGAAACATGCTTATTATGAGAGACTGCTGCAGGCATTAAGCAGTATAATGGGACAGAGACGATTGAGACTAAACATATGGGACATTTTGTGTGAAGGTTTGTGCATGGATTGAAACCTGAGATTAAACTGATGACTCAACAGCATTTAATTTGTTGGCAGAGTAAACCAATAGATAAAATATTGAGATATGCCAAGTACTGTAGTGACGAATTGGAAATAAAGCATAAGAAATTGAAAGAGAAGTTGATGATAGCACAAATGAAAGCTGCATAGTGCAGTCAGAATCAGAAGTTTGTTGGGAATGCTTGTTCCATGCAGGTAGTGTATCAGCAGGGAGTTCCTGTGATGCAAGCTGGTAATGGGTTTCTACCGCAAGGTAGAGATTGTGGTGTCAAATTGATCCGAGTACAGGGATTGATTTTGCGACTTTGAAAAAGTCGAATCCTTGCCACATTTGCGACAAGTTGGGGCATTGGATGCCGGTAACATGGCTAATGAGAACCAGGTTCAGAATGGTGGATTTGTGTACTCTCAAGGTAACAATATGGGTCAGACACAGCAAGTGCAGAGGCAGAGAGAACAGAATTTCAACATGCCCCAAGCTCAAGTAATGCAGGTTCCACAAGCCCAAATGCCACAACAAAATGCCAAGGCTTAAAGATTTCAGGGAGCTATATGTAATATGAACACCGCCTCTCACATTCAGCACGCCCTCCGGAGAAGCTGGACACGCAGCTCTGCTCTTCGTTGTCAGGCTTACTAATGCAGTCCTGAATAGCAATTAATCGGAAACCGAAGAATACCACTTCGCATGGCAGCCTTGACCCGCTGCACTACATTGAGGTTTCCAATCAGTTTTGGATTGGATGAAGCCGGAATAAGCGGCTCCCCTTCGCGCAGTTCTAAATAATTGTTTCATTTACGCACCACATCACTTCTCAGCACCTTCACTGGTGGGAGCCAGTCACAGTTGGAATTATTTCCATGCTCCCCGCTTCAAGTATCAGTTTTTCATGCCCCTTGAGTCGATCTGCTTCATTTCTCGCTAACTTCTCCCCGGCATCGCCCGGTTTTGAATTCAGCTTGCTCACTATTGCTATGTCCTGAAGATGATCTCAAACAGTTGAGATCGAAACGCCGTTGACCACCTACAACAAGAACTCTATACACTGTATAATTTATTCAAGCGGAGTTCTCCTATGTGTTGTCAATGCAATGTATATATTTTAAAGTCACCCCCACTTATCATGTCACGCTTGTTGTCACTTTCCTATGTGAGCACCTGAATTTTGATCTTGCATATTTTCATAAAATAAATAACAAACGTTATTCACATGTCCCTCTTCATATTACTTATAGCTCCCTGAGATATTCATTATCAATCTTGACTTTAGTGCATTGTCCCCAATTTTGACACTGCCTTTTTCTTTGGACCTTTTTCGGCCACATAAGAACCATTGTTTTCTAAAACATTATTCTACCCCATGTTCACTTATTGGGGTCCCCTTGTTTTCTATACTACAAGGCTTAAAGACTTAACACGAATCAGGTTCCCAATGTAAAGACAAATGCTTTCGTTAATCAGGGTACATCTCAGCAGCAGTCTATGACACAAACAGATAAGCATTACAGTTCAGACCTGTCGCAATGACGGGCCTGAGAGGGGAGGAGGAACCTTAGACGTACACCAGATTGATCTTTTCGTGTATAGTGAGGTGAAATGCCACCCCGTAACATTCTTGATCAATACTGGTGCTAACCGCTCTACTGTGAGAACAGCAGAGGTTCCCAACCTACCCCTCTCGGGAAAACGAATCCAAGTTGTAGGAGTTGCAAATAAACAAATGACAAGTCCTGTCTCAGAAGAGGTACCTGTCAAAATAGGGTCCTTTGTGAAGAAGCACCAATTTGTGGTGTGTGATTCGAGTTCTGTAAATCTGTTTGAATCAGATCTTTTGTGCAAGCTGAATTGTTTTTACTGTACCCCATATGGCATTGAGTTTCAGACTAATGATGAAAATGTTGCCTTTAAAACTGTCAGTCAGAGAAATTGGAGATATGATTGTACCCCATGTTGACAAAAGATGATTTGCCCACAGAGCTGAGAGACACAGTGTTACCTGAAGTCTGGGACTTTTTAGGGAAAGACATAGGTTTCATAAAAAATTTTGAACCGGTCCGCATAACAGTGAAACCTAATGCTGAGTATCCGAGAACCCCATAATATATTTTGACCCCTGAAATGATTGCTTGGATTACTCCTTTGATTGACTTAATTATTCAGCAAGGCATATTGATCAAGATTATGGGGACTCCATGTAACTCACCCGTTATGGGTTTGCAGAAACCTAATTGCAAGAAGCCACATAGTGCAAGATTTGAGAATAAATAATGTCATTGTTGTTCCTTGTTGTCCTGTGGTACCGAATCCAGCTGGGATTTTGTTTCAGATTACATGTGAGGCTTTGTGGCTTTCTGTCATCGACTTATGCCAAGCCTTCTTCTCCATAAGTTGCATGAGGACAGCCAGTTCCTCTTTGCATTTTAGTTCAGCAGTCGTGTTTTTGCATGGTGCCCCAAAATGGTATACAGAGAGCTCATCTATCTTTAACCAGATACTTTAAAGGAATCTGGAGTCTTTGGCGATGCCCTATCACTCAGTCCTGGTCCAGTATATTGACAACCTATTGGTGACATCAAATACACAGGAGGCTTTCAAACAAGATACAATTATTCTGTTGAACCACTTAGCTGAGAATGGACATAAAGTCCCCGGCCAAACTACAATACTGTAAGAAGGAGGTCCTGCACCTAGGACATCATATTGAGAAGGGAGCGAGGAAGGTGTCACAAGAGACAATCTTGGTGATTCTGAAAATTAATCCGCAAACTACCCAGAAAGTCAGGATGTTCTTGGGAATGGTGGGATACTGTCAACAATGGATTCACAATGTTTCTCTAGTGGCCAAGCCTTTACAGAGGCTGACACACAAATATGTGTCAGATCCGGTACCATGCAATGACATCTGCATTTGTGCTTTCTCAGAGCAGAGAGAAAGTCTCTGCCATGCCCCAGCACTGGCAATGCCTCATTACAATAAATGTTTTGCTTTGTTTTGGAGTGGGATGGAGGGCTGCGTTCGATCCGTGCTGACCAAGATGCACGGGAATGTTTGCATATTTTTCAGCTACACTTGACCCACTGGTTGTCTTAAAGTCGTAGCCTCTACAAGTGTCAGCATTGAGATGTGTGGGTGCATTGTTAGAGGTCATCTATTAACTGTTTGTGTTCCCCATTCTGTAGACATACTGGTAACCTGCACCAGAACCCAGTATCTTACCAGTAGCCTTCTTACCAAGTATGAGCAGGTCATACTTGCAGCGGAAACATTACCCTTAGGAGATGTACTACTCTTAATCCTGCAACACTCTTGCCTGTACCTGGGAATGATATCTTAGAAAGGGAATTTGAACATGACTGTCTTGATGTTACTGAACTATGCACCAAGACCTGACAAACAAGATGTACCACTACCTGAATCAGACTATGTTTGTTGATGGCTCCTGTTCGCAAAACAATGAAGGAAACCTGGGAGCTGCCTACACAGTCTGTACTGTCTCAGGTGTGGTTGAAGCCTCCTGCCTTCAAGGAATATTTTCTGTACAAGAGGCCGAATTGATTGCTTTTTCCAGAGCACTCTGTATTTCAGACCAGCTAAGAGTGACGATTTTCACAGATAGTCAGTATAACTTTAGTGTTCTTCATGACTTTGGACAGTTACAACGTGGATTTATGACCTCTTCAGGGTCCCCAATCTGCATGGAGAAAGTGTACACAATTTATTGAAAGCGTGACAGATTGCTCAGATTGCGGTTGTGAAGTGCGCTACACACAGCAATGGAATCGACTATGCGATATTGGGCAACAGGTATGTGGACGAATCCGCCAGATATTGTGCCCTGAACACTTGTACTTTTAATGGGGAATACCAAAATGAAAGACTATGCAGAGACAAATTGCAATCCGTTCTTGTCCACAGTTGATTCCTAGGAGGAAGTTAAGAGATTACAGGAAGAAGTGTCAAAAGCAGAACAGCAACGATTAACGCTGGTTGAATCAAAAGAGATGAGGAAGATATTTGAGACCTGTGCTGCCAGATAGCTTGTTACCTCCAGTGGCGAGACATTATCATGGACCTGCACATACAGGGAGAGATGATGGCTGAAGGGTTGTGTCACAGATGTGTTGGGTGTCAGCCGCAGAATGTAGGCAGGAGAACTACAGTAACACTGAGTCACACGGGGAGATCAGGTGGTCCCTTCAATAGGATGCACCTGGACTTTATCAAGATGCCTGCATGCAATGGGCTGAGAAATGTCCTATAGTGATTGTGTGCATTTTCTCAAGTTGGGTTGAAGCTTTCCCGACCAGACTAATTATGATAGCCTCACATTGGCTAAGTTGTTGTTGAGGGAGTTTATACCGCGCTTCGGGTTACCGACTTTTCCTTCAGACCAAGGAACTCATTTTAATAATGAGGTCCTGAAGATGATGTACGCAGCATTGCAAGTCGAACAGAGGCTACATTGCAGTGGACCGGAGGCTTCCAGAATTGTGGAACAGGTCAATGGGACTTTGAAATCCAGATTGGATAAAGTGTGTGCCTCGACCTCTCTGAAATGGCCTTAAGCTTTGCCTCTTGTGTTGATGAGCCTGTGTAGCACTCCGGATAGAAGGACAGGATTGTCTCCCTACGTGATAATCAAGGACAGAGCAATGAGACTTCTAGCTGTGCCTGCGACTTGCTTGTGAACATTACAAATGACATGATTCTTGATTACTGAAAAGGACTGGCTAATGTGGTGTGTTCTGTGTCTCATCAGGTTACAGAGGCTACAGCCCCGCCTCAACAGGAGCAGTGTCTTGACCACAGTCCCAGCGATTGCGTTATGGTGAAGAAGCACATGTGCAGGTTGTGCTTGGAACCTCTGTGGCGAGGCCCATACCAACTCATCTTGGGACCACAATAGCTGTGAAGTGCGGAGGTCTCCCCAACTGGGTCCATGCCACCCATACTCACAGAGTCCCTTGTCCCCTTGATGATATAACAGCACATGGTCCTGAAGTGCCGGTAGTAACACTGAGAGTGAGAGAGCAGGTTATCTGCTGTTGGAGCCCAGAAAGAAGCTGGAACAGCACTTGTTCGGCCTGAGGGAGGTCTGGGAGAGTCAACAGTTGCCCAAACTACTAAGAAGAGTACCAAGGCCTGAGTCTGCTGAAGGAGAGTAAGGCTGTCATTTAGAAGAACACGGAGTGGAGCTATTAAAGTCTCACGAAGATCCTTTGTATATATTTTGCCAGGAAGACACTTGAACTTTGTTTTGCTATTTATGCAGGTGAAAATCGACCGAAAGGACTGTGCTGCTATCTTTGACTTAAACGGTCTGGCCTCACAGAACTCGTGGAGTCTAGCCCTAATACTGGTCGGCGTAGATGCTTATGTGTAGGACTATTTGTTGTGACATTGGTATTAATTGCTTTGCTTGTAATGTTGAGCTTACCCACACCTTCTCATGTAGAGGAGTTTAGGTCTACAAGTGCCCCTCAACTACCATTTCCTACTGACAGTAGTTTGCCTTCCGTAGATGAGACAGAATTACATATAGATGCATCTAGAGGAGATTATTCATTGAATTGTTATTCTAAATTGCTTTATGAATATGTTGACACTAAGGATGCTAGGCATTGATATGTGTGCATGCAATTGCCTGCCTCAGTTGCTGAAGGAATTAATAATCATTATTTTCCCTTGACACATGGAGTTACCTTTAGTTTATTGTTGAGCTTATTCTATGGAAAGGGCCATCTTCAATATTAATACTCAAATTATGACTTAGGACCTAATTACAACTTTGACGGTCTTGGAGCGGGGCCACCCACGTTGCCGCCCTGCTCCAAGACTGCCAAAGACGTACTGACTCTGCCTGCCAGATTGCGATTTAGTCTTTGGTGGGCTGTTTTTTGGCGGTCCTACGGTGGTGCCTATGAAAAAAGCACCGCAATGGAAGCTTCAAATTCAGTTTCTGCACTGCATGGACTGGTGCAGTCCATGCAGTGCAGGAACTGGTGTGAATGCACACAGAGGGGCACAACATGTGCCCCCTTGCATGCATCCCAGGGCCCTGAGGCAACATGGGGCCCAGTAGGGCCCCCTTTGTTTCCTCTCCGCCACAGCCCGCAATGAAAACCGTGGCAGAGAGGAAACTCATAATATGCTTGGCGGTGCCGCAGCAGCACTGCCAAGCATACTGCGGCCTCAAGACCGCTGTGACACCGACAGGGGTCTATGATCCCTAGCAGTTGCGGCAGTACGACTGCCCAACTTTTAATAGGGCGGTCGGAACACCCATGTGGCTATGGCGGTCATAATTAGGCCCTTAGTCTTTTCAGAAGCTACTGTGTTAAAGCATTTGAATCATCAGCCTGATGCTAAAACCCCAGAGATAATTGGATATTTCATCAGACCTACCATGACATTAGACATTCTTATGTGCATAGACATAATTTAACTTGTTCTTTAACAGGTGTAGAGAAGAAATTCATAGGTTCAGTAGAAGACAGATGAAGTGATATATTGGCTATAGCAGTAAATCATGCAAACGTACCTCAATGGGCCAAGCAGGGACGGTGCCTTCATTGGATCATTAGGGCGTTGACACCCCCACCCCTGCTGTGAGCTACCACATGCATTAACATTAATTAAAAACACCATTGATTTACCACAGCGCAGCATCAGGCTCCTGGGTCTGGGCAGGGCGTGGCCAATCCTCCTTATTGGCAGACAGCCGGAATTAAGTCAAGTGCGCATGTCGGTTTGGACAGGTTTCCTGCTCTAACCAGTCCGACGTGCGCACTTTAGGCCTCTTGAATCAGATCTGCTTAGGAGTCAGGAGGAACACAAGCGCAACTCCCCAAGTCTCCTTTGGAGCGCTGGATTTACATGCCCCCACCAATTCTAGTGTTGGTTTCATGTTGTTTACTACTAAATACGGCATGAGAGCAACACAGGAGTTGGTTGAGGTCATAGCAGTTCAGGCTGGATCAGAAGGCAGAACGGGGGTGGGAGTACTGCAGAACATAGACAATCACTGAGTAGCTTTATTTTTAAGCTGTACAGTGATTGGCAATGTTTCTGTTTCTTGCAGAGTCATATGAACTTATTCTCACGGGGGAAGTTAGGTTGAAGGAAGCATTCATTTTTTCGTGTCCTCTGCAGCTGCGAGTGCCTTCTTTCATGGCCATTTGAGTGGCTGTATTTTGAAGTGCAAGAATTACAATTACCCTGAAAAGCATAGCGAGATCAAGCAGCAAACTGGCACAGCTAGTTCCTAACATAAAAATGTATATATACATTTTTTAATTAAAACCAGGGAAAGCAGTTAAAGTGAAGGTTTTGTTGTTAACTGCATAGGGCGCATTCTGTTGTTCCGTTATTCGAATCAACAGGGCAATTCTGGAGAGGAGTGGAAGTGTATGGGGCGGGGCATTATCAAAAACATCAAGACTAATGCAGATTCCAGTGACGTATGAATTTAATATGTTTTTTTCTTTCGGTGGTCCAATTCATAGTGACCACCCTTGCGTTCCGTTGCAATAATTAATTCAAATACTGCACCTGAGTTTAAAGTTTAGTGAATGCAATGCGTGTGTACAAATATTTGCTGTTACTTTACAGTTTTTTTATCACAATGAATATGTCTGGGGTGTGCAAATCTGCAGCGCTGGGTTGCACAAACAGGAAAATTGTGCATACATTAAAAGGTTGGAGAACCACATCGCCAAATAATTTGGTAACACGCTTGTGTCAACGTTTGGCACAAAAATACCTTTTGTACATGAAAACTCATTGCACTGCATTTACTAACAATTGACTTTGTCAAGCACCACTTAGTGTCCCACTATCATGCCCAAAAGAACATAGTAAATCTGGGCTAACTGAATCTTTTATTTTATTTTATTGTAGCTTTTCTTACCAGGCTTCATACCACTAGCACGGCCTAAACCTATGTGCTGGGCATTTATGTTTTTGCTGTGCCAGCTCTGTAATCTCCCCATGTTATCTACAAAAGACCTTGATGCCTCCTGGCCTAGCTGAGTTGCAGATGAAATAACTGGATTCAAACAGTTCAGTTTTAAATGAAAAGGAATGCTTTGAGGCACTGTAAAAATGGCGGTAAAACATTGGGACTGCTTGACAGGAGTGGTGTATACGTTTTAAGGCTTTTTTGGGCGTGTAGACAAAATTTAGGGCTCCTCCCTTGTGCCTACAGTTTGTGGAAGATTTAACATTTTTAGATTTGGCTGGAACATTACTTATTGCTACAAATTCTTTAAACTATACATAGAGCGGGCTTTGGTTCCTCTTAGAGCTCCATTTGCCCCCCACCTCATGCTATTGGCTAAGTTGTAAACATACCCACATGTGGTAAGCTCCAATTGAGTCACGTACGGCAATGTGAACAAATGCAATTATTCGGTTTTATAGCTGCTACCACCAATATGTACAGATAAGTGTACTGAGGTACTGGATCACACAAAGTGCCCAAGTAAAGCTGCCTGTCTTCCGTTCAAAAATAGCTGTACATGATATTTACCTTCATGCTTTTTCAAAATTGCTTTAAAATGAATCCATTGACTTCTCTTTTTTTAAACACTTTTTTCGGGTGAAACCCGCCATCCCCCACATATGTCGGTTGAGCTCACTTGCTTCGCTCAATTGTGACGTTTCTCTCATCTCCAACTTTCATGACCCACCACTTTGAAATGTCACCAGCGCAACTGTGGCCAAAGAGGAAAATGAGCATAGGCTAGTGGGAAATTTAGCAGCATTAGCTCTAGATTGGCAACATCAAGGGAAATTATGCCTGTTTATTAGAAAATCCAAAACAGACACAAATTATGTGGGAAACAGTGAATGTGATCATACTTTTGAAGTTCGTGGAAATTGGGAATTGTATTTAGATGGAGAGGATCTTGTTATTCCTGGAGTTTGTTATATTTGTGGGAATCATGCATATTACACGTTACCCAAGACATGGTATGGAACATGCTATAAGGGGATAGGTTTTACAAAATAATTTTCATGTGGTACATCTTGATGACCCAATAGGGGAAGAATATTTGAGAACTAAGAGAGGTGCCAGTGCTAGTGAAATTGTGGGAGACATCTTTGGTGCTATAATACCATCTGTAGGAGTGATACTGAATTTGCATAGGATTAGAAAGCTTTCCACTGTGATTGATAAACTGTCTACTAGTGCAGCTGGAGGATTTTTAGTTATAGATACTGAGATGGTAGCGTTTAGATCAATGGTTCTGCAAAATAGACTTGCATTAGACATCCTTCTCCCAAAAGAGGGCAGAGACTGTCAGATGTTAAAAGTTCAACAATATTGTACTTACATTCCAGAAAAAAGGAAGGACTTGAAGAAATACATCAAGAAAATTACTGACTTAAAGAGAGATTGGAAAGGGTTAGAAGAAACAGGTGCATGGGAAGCGATAGGGAATGGATTTTCTGCTATAGACAGATGGTTTGAAAACTTAGGGAGTAGAATTGTTGAAATCTTGAAACCCTTACTGATGATTGCTCTTTGTGGATTAGTCTTGTTTATAATCTATAAGGGATACAAAATGTGCACAAATGAAAAGGGGAATGAAGAGAAAGAGAGCAGAAATGGAACTAGAAAAATGACAAACCAAATAGTGTGAAGACAAGACGTTTTTGGAGGAATCCAGAAGAAAGATGGCGAAAACAAGTAGATTGTGATTTGTCCATCTGATAAGAGATATGTATATTGATGTGATGGTTTGATTCGCCATCAGAGGCGGGGTTTGAACAGCGTAATTTTGACTCCATCTTTACACGTCAAAAATACACAATATAAATGTGCACTTAGCACATGTTCTTTGTGGGTCCTAACGATATTAATGTAAAGTGCTGCACTTGACATCATTATTGAAGTACATTCATTGTAGAATTAAAGAATTCATATATACCTTGTGCCTTAACTCATAAAATGACATTTACTGTTTAGATGAATAAATAGAAACTATCCTCACATTTTTAAAATCCACCTTAGAAACAAAAATGGATTTATGAAACGTGTGCACTAATGTTTCACCTCTGCATTTAAATGTAGTTCTTAGTCACATTTAAAGACGTGTACCCAAAGTTATTTTACCTTTATGAACTTTAACGTGAATCTAATGTAATGGCATTTAAAATTCATTTATATTTGAAAGGATGCATGCATATTAAATGTGCACCATTGATCAATACATAAAACTTATCCCGACTAAGCCTATATTTCTTCTTGCATAAAATGCTGTTTTCCATTTTCTGGTGCATGTCTTTTTCCATGCAGGTACGTTCACATGGTTTGTTAGTTTGAGAATAGATACAACAGTGTACTAGTGATAAGAGAGAGCCTGAGAAGAAGACAATGACAAAGAACATGGAGCCAGAGTGTCCAGTAAAAGTGTATATTTATTAATGTTGCAAACAATAGCAGGTAACGGAGAACAGTGCAGATCCCATGTTCGGCATGGGATATTTGGTGAATGTTGCAGCTTGCAACATGAGAATAGAAAAGGACAATGGAGCCCCTGACGATGCGACAAGGGGGGTGTTACTCTGGAGATCCTGGTGGAAATAACTGATGTTCACACTGTTTGAGTTTAGGCCACTTTCCTTTGGACTTTGAGAGGTTTCGACCTCTATGCTTTTCCTTTGATTCTTTGCTGAGTGTGGCTTAGGCTCTCACTCATTTCCCTGACCCAAGAGGACTCTTGACCGAAATTCTGAAATGCTGACACCTTCCTATACTTTTCTCGCATATTCCTATTTGTCTGCATTTCCCTGATTTTTGAGATCCTTTTAGATTTTAAAACCATTCCCTTAGTTTGGACTTAACTTAGACAATTTTAGACTTCACTCATGTAAAGAAGAGAAAATCAGAAACTCTTCTCTGAGCATTAAATCTTGCTATTGATCTTTTGTATTGCTGAGACTGAACTTCTTGTCTGCCTTCTATTCGTACTTCTAAACGTCTTCAGGAGGTTTGGTTTTCCAGTTGTTAATCTGTATCTTTACATCATGGTACTGAGATTTGTTTACCTTAACCTGATTGCTAACTTGTAATATACCTTCTTAACTATAGTCACTGATTCCTGGTCCTTATTGTGTAACCAAATGGGTTGCACTGTTAATTGAAATTTGGTTGATTTGATGTTAACTCCCTTTACCTCTTAGTAGGTGAAGAAAAGGTCCACTGGATAACAAATGTTAAGTGGGTTGGCCCAAAGCACTGCACCACACCAAACTCCATTGCTTGCTTTTGTCTGCACCTCTGGGTATCAGAGGAGTTTGAAACGGATGCTCAATCAATGAATCAATCACAGAATTTGTAAAGCGCACTACTTACCCGTGAGGGTCTCAAGGCGCTAGGGAAAAAAGAAAAGGGGGGGGGTGCTGCTACTGGTCGAACAACCAGGTCTTGAGTAGCCTCCTGAAGGTCAACAGGTCTTGGGTCTGTTGTAGGCTTAGTGGAAGGGTGTTCCAGGTCTTGGCGGCGAGGTGGGAGAAGGATCTGCCGCCGGTGGTAGTTCTTCGAATGCGCGGGACGGTGGCGAGGGAGTGGTCGGCGGAGCGGAGTTGGCGGTTGGGGACGTAGAAGAGGAGTCGTCTGTTGAGGTAGGCTGGGCCAGTCTTGTGGAGTGCCTTGTGTGCGTGGATGAGGAGTTTGAAGGAGATTCTCCTGTCGACGGGGAGCCAGTGCAGGTTCCTCAGGTGGGGGTGATGTGGCTGTGGCGTGGTACATCGAGGATCAGGCGTGCGGAGGTGTTTTGTATGCGTTGCAGCCGCTTGATGAGCTTGGCCGGGGCTCCCGCGTAGAGGGCGTTCCCATAGTCAAGTCTGCTACTGACGAGGGCCTGGGTGACTGTTCTTCTTGTGTCTGTCGGGATCCACCTGTAGATCTTGCGAAGCATGCGGAGGGTGTTGAAGCAGGAGGATGAGACTGCGTTGACTTGCTTGTCCATGGAGAGCGTTGAGTCGAGGATGACTCCCAGGTTGCGTGCGTGGTCGGTGGGTGTCGGGGCTGCTCCCAGCGTCGTTGGCCACCAGGAGTCGTCCCAGGCTGAGGGGTTGGAGCCGAGGATGAGGACCTCTGTCTTCTCCGTGTTCAGTTTTAGTCGGCTGATCTTCATCCAATCGGCGACGGCCTTCATTCCTTCATGGAGGTTGGATTTGGCGGCGAGGGGGTCCTTGGTGAGGGAGAGGATCAGTTGAGTGTCGTCGGCGTAGGAGATTATGTTGAGGTCGTGTTGTCTGGCGATGCGTGCGAGCGGGGTCATGTAGATGTTGAACAGTGTTGGGCTGAGGGACGATCCCTGGGGTACGCCGCAGATGATCTCGGAGGCTTCGGATCGGAATGGTGGGAGGCGGACTCTCTGGGTTCTGCCGGCGAGGAAGGAGGTGGCCCATTCCAGGGCCTTGTCTCGGATCCCTGCGTCGTGGAGGCGTGTGCGTAGAGTGCGGTGGCAGACAGTGTCGAAGGCGGCGGAGAGGTCCAGCAGGATGAGGGCTGCGGTCTCACCATTGTCCAGCAGGATCCTGATGTCGTCGGTGGCGGCGATGAGGGCAGTCTCAGTGCTGTGGTTGCTGCGGAACCCCGATTGGGATGGGTCCAGGATGCTGTTTTCTTCGAGGTATCGGGTTAGCTGTTTGTTGACGATCTTCTCGATGACCTTGGCTGGGAACGGAAGCAGGGAGATGGGCCGGAAGTTCTTGAGGTCTCTCGGGTCCGCCTTGGGTTTTTTGAGTAGGGCGTTGATCTCTGCGTGTTTCCAGCTCTCTGGGAAGGTCGCGGTCTCGAAGGAGAGATTGATGACGTTGCACAGGTGGGGTGCGATGGAGCTGCTGGCTTTGTTGAAGATGTGGTGCGGGAAAGGGTCTGACGGGGAGCCGGAGTGTATTGTGCTCATGGGGCCCGATTCACAGAACTAACTTACGTCAAAAACGTAAAGTTAGTACCTTTTGGTATTCACAGAATACACTTACTCATTTTGGTATTCACAGAATACACTTACTCATTTTGGTATTCACAGAATACACTTACTCATTTTGGTATTCACAGAATACACTTACTCATACTAACTTTATGTCCGCACTCGGGCCGGAGATTCCGGCCGTTTGTGGAGATTCCGGCCCGGAGGTGGAGATTCCGGCCCGGAGGTGGAGATTCCGGCCGTTTGTGGAGATTCCGGCCGTTTGTGGAGATTCCGGCCGGTGGCGGAATCTCCACAAACGGCCGGAATCTCCACCTCCGGGCCGGAATCTCCACCTCCGGGCCGGAATCTCCACAAACGGCCGGAATCTCCACCACCGGGCCGGAATCTCCGGCCCGAGTGCGGACATAAAGTTAGTATGAGTAAGTGTATTCTGTGAATACCAAAATGAGTAAGTGTATTCTATGAATACCAAAATGAGTAAGTGTATTCTGTGAATACCAAAAGGTACTAACTTTACGTTTTTGACGTAAGTTAGTTCTGTGAATCAGGCCCCAGGTCTTGATGGTGTCCTCGATGTTCACGCTGGCCCAGGATGGCAGGGGGTCGTGGTCGATGGTGTGCGGCGGGTCTGGTGCATCGATCTTAGTTGGGGCTGTCTGGGTGTTGAAGCTGTCGTGGATGTCGGCGATCTTGCGGTGAAAGAAGGTGGCGAGGGAGTCGCACAGGGGTTGCGACGGCGGGATGTCGTTGGTGTTGTAGCTGGGGTTGGAGAGTTCTTTCACTATGTTGAAAAGCTCCTTGCTGTTGTGTGCGTTGTTGTCGAGGAGGTCTTTGAAGGAGATTCTCTTGGCGGACCTGATGAGGTGGTGGTGGTTACGGATGGCGTCTTTGTGGGCTGTGTGGCTGTCCGGTGTCTTATCACTGTGCCATTTCTTCTCTAGTTTCCGGCAGGTACGCTTGGAAGCTAGGAGTTCCGAGGTGAACCAGCTGGCTCTTTTGGTGGTGTCACTGTAGGTGAGCTTTTTCAGCGGGGCGAGGGTGTTGGCACAGTCGTCAATCCATCGTCTGAGGTTGCAGGCAGCGTCGTCGGTGTTGGATGGGTCGGAGGGAGGGCTGAGAGCGAGGGTTGCCCGAAGTTCGTCTTCGGTGACTTTGCTCCAGCAGCGGCGTGGGATCTGTTGGGTGCGGTGGTGTGTGGTGGGTTTCTGGAAGGTGAAATGGATGCAGCGGTGGTCGGTCCAGAGGAGTTCCGTGGTGTGGCTGAAGGAGATGTGGGAGCTTGAGGAGAAGATGGGGTCAAGCGTGTGGCCGGCGGAATGGGTCGGTGTTGTGACGAGCTGGCTCAGACCGAGGTTGGCGAGGCTGTCGATCAGGGTGGTGGAGTTGCTGTCGTTGTTGTTCTCCAGGTGAAAGTTCAGGTCTCCGAGGAGGATGTAGTCGGTAGAGGTCAGGGCGTGCGTGCTGATGAAGTCGGCGATGGAGTCGCTGAACTGGGGTCGGGGCCCAGGGGGTCTGTAGACAAGGGTGCCTCTAAGGGTGGTGTTGGGGTCCGTGTGGATCTGGAAGTGCATGTGTTCGGCGGTGCTGAGAGTGTCGTCGGTGCTGGTCGAGACCCTGATGGTGTTCTTGTGGACGATGGCGATTCCTCCTCCTACTGCGTTGATGCGGTCTCTGCGGGTGATCTTATAGCCGTCTGGGATGGCTATGGCGATGTCGGGGGCGGAGGAGTCGTTCATCCAGGTCTCAGTCAGGAAGGCGACGTCTGGTGATGATGTGTCGAGCAGGTCCCAGAGCTCGACGGCGTGTTTGCGTGCGGAGCGGGTGTTCAGTAGGATGCACCGGAGGTGGTTGAGGTCCTTCTTGGCGGGCGCCTCGGTGGCTCTGAGGCTGGTGTAGCTGCAGTTCCGGCAGGTGAAGGGACCATGGGTGCGTTTCGGGGCGGCATTGAAGCAGTTGTGCGTCCGTCCGGGGTTGAGAGCGTGGAGTGTGGTGGCATCGTATCGGCGTCGATCCTCGGGGCTGGTGCGGGGGGCGCGCGGCCCAGGGGTTCTGGCGCTGGGCGCGGTCCAGTCGCAGACAGGCGCAGACGGGCTTGCCTTAGGCGCGGCCGCCATATATGGGGAGGTGGGAGGGAGGAGCAGCTGGGAGGCAGGGGCAGCGAATGGGCAGTCAGGGGGCGGGGCCGCAGGGGACGCAGCAGCGGGAATGGAGAGGAGGCAGCGAGGGGCACAGAAGGCAAAATGGACACAAGGGAGGTGGGGGCAGTGAGGGAAAACAGAGGAAAACACGGGCACAATACAGTGGGGGCAGCGAGGGCACAGAAGGCAAAATGGACACAAGGGAGGTGGGGGCAGCGAGGGAAAACAGAGGAAAACACGGGCACAATACAGTGGGGGCAGCGAGGGCACAGAAGGCAAAATGGACACAAGGGAGGTGGGGGCAGCGAGGGAAAACAGAGGAAAACACGGGCACAATACAGTGGGGGCAGCGAGGGCACAGAAGGCAAAATGGACACAAGGGAGGTGGGGGCAGCGAGGGAAAACAGAGGAAAACACGGGCACAATACAGTGGGGGCAGCGAGGGCACAGAAGGCAAAATGGACACAAGGGAGGTGGGGGCAGCGAGGGAAAACAGAGGAAAACACGGGCACAATACAGTGGGGGCAGCGAGGGCACAGAAGGCAAAATGGACACAAGGGAGGTGGGGGCAGCGAGGGAAAACAGAGGACAACACGGGCACCGAGGCCACAAGCGGAGGGGCGAGCTTACCAGCAGCAGCAGCGGGTGGACAGCACAGGCGGAGCTGTGTGGTGGGGGAGCGACCTACCTGGCAAGGTCAAGGGGATGACTTGAAAATTCGATGAAATAACCATTTCCTTTTGCATCCAACACCAATTGATCTGCCACGATGGGATCCCACAGGGCATCGTATTTTGTAGATGGGCTCCTACCAACCCCTCAGTCAAGAATAATGTATTTGTTGAGTGTCAGATTATGGTTAGGATTTGGAGAAGAATGCAGTCACCGGACTTCAGACCCTGCACTGGAAGGGACATTGCCTATGAGGCATATGCCAGGTAAGTGTTATCTCTCAAAACAAAATGTGATGCTGAATGTACACTTGTAAAGGAACTCTCCACCTTTCTGTCCATAGCATCTGGAAGAGATGATTCCTCCGATTCCAAGAAGGATGTCAAAGTAATACTGGCCTAAATGGTGCCTAATTTTAGAACCTTATGAAAATTGCCATGGAATGAGGGACAGTGTACTGCGCAGAAAACGCTCTTCCTTCTGTTGGGTTACTGCGCAGAAAGGGCTCTTCCTTCTGTTGGGGTTTTTCTTAAAATGTTAACATATCCCTTATATGCGCAGTTACTTTCATTAACTGCCATCCTTGGATGTATTTCCCTTTTGGACCCTCATCCATATCTGAACCTGTATCAATTCATTGCCATTTGTCATGCTGCTTCACCAATGCTGTATTTGCCACTTCTTCCATCAGAGATTCCAACTCTGACCTTGTTATAGAACCCATCTCTTCCATCCCTGCATGTGCCACTGGTTATGAATGATTTCTTTTCTGTGAACTCTTCTTAGGCTCTAAACTGTCGCCAAGAACTAGAGCCCTTTCTTCCATTAAGGGAGCTGTCTGTGAAAAACCAGTTCTCCACTTGACAAATGATATTTAGCTTATTGGCTAGCTTAAATAGGGATGAAATCAGCATGAAAACAAAAACACTGTCGCAAATGTTTATTTTTTAATTTGCACCTCTAGCTATTTTGTTTAATCAATATGCTGGCTCATCAAGACTGATTTGCATATGGCCAGGTCTAAACTGCGGTGGCATTGTGAGCAAAAGAATGATGGATTTAACCCAGATATCGTGACTGGGGGTGAATGTTTTGATTCGTTCTGCATTCCGTCCATCAATTGTGTCTCTTTTGCTTTCTCGCCCTAAGTGTGCCGGGTATGCCCAGACGTGGGTACCGGGATCACTGTGCCGCTGGATTCAAGCTATCCTGGCTGATGAGGGGTGAAACCCCAAAACCGGTCCTAGGATGCTTGTTTCCGGCCCAGGGAGGACCTGGCTTGGCAGTTCGGGCTGGTCTCTTCCCATGAGGCACCGGGTCAAGACTGATTTGCATATGGCCAGGTCTAAACTGGGGTGGCATGGTGAGCAAAAGAATGATGGATTTAACCCAGATCTCTTGACTGGGGGTGAATGTTTTGATTCATTCTGCATTCCGTCCATCAATTGTGTGTCTTTTGCTTTCTCACCCTAAGTGTGCCGGGTATGCCCAGATGTGGGTCCCGGGCTCACTGTGCCACTGGATTCAAGCTATCCTGGCTGATGAGGGGTGAAACGCCAAAACCGGTCCTAGGATGCTTGTTTCCGGCCCAGGGAGGACCTGGCTTGGCAGTTCGGGCTGGACTGTTCCCATGAGGCACAGGGTCAAGACTGATTTGCATATGGGCAGGTCTCAACTGGGGTGGCATGGTGAGCAAAAGAATGATGAATTTAACCCAGATCTTTTGACTGGGGGTGAATGTTTTGATTAATTCTGCATTCCGTCCATCAATTGTGTGTCTTTGACTCATTCTGAGCAGCACATATAGATCGGGATCTGTCAAGGACGCGGCTTTCACACAGCGCTGAGCCTCCCACCACCAATTTGCTCCCAGCCCAACGCATGAGCAGGGAATGCGACAGGCTCCATTTTGCCAGGAATGGAGCTAGCCTTACTAAGCCATGCTCAACATCATTTCAATTTTCCCTACTGGTAGTCCATTATGGACACCATCAGCTGTTGCCACAGGGAGGAGAAAGATGTACTAACAGAAGGGAGTGGCCTTATTGGGATGTCCAAAATAGAAGTAGGAAAGGGCCTATCTGAGAGTAAAGCCTCACTTGTGATGACTGGGATGACGAAGAGCAATGATGAGGCGGCACTGAATGCTGTAGACATATTTCAATCTGCCACATGAACTAAATGGTATACTAGTATCCTTAATGCTTCTAAACTTGAAAAGGGGAGTGTTAGAAATGGGATTCCTGGTTGGCTGAGGTATGCACTCAGATATGGAACCACCACTCTAGTCTAGGTAAGCTAGATACACAATAACATAACCTGTGCTCACCCTCCGGTAGCTTGGCACAGAGCAGTCAGACTTATCTACAAAGGCAATGTGTAAAGTATTTGTGCAACACACACACACACACACACAGTAACACAATCAATACACCACAAAAAGACTCCACAAAGGTTTAGTAAATAGAGAATATTTATCTGAGCAAAATAAGACCAAATTGACAAAAATCAAATCAGTAGAAGTTGAGATATGAATTTTGTAAACATTGAATGCACAAATAATGCTTAGAATTCACTAGCGGTCAAATGGTTTCTTGAGGTTGCAAGGGACAAGTGCAAATCCAAAGTTGAGGCCGACTGCAATGGAGGGCAGGCCAGCGACAGGACCCACACGGCCCACTGAGAAAGTACCTTGACTGGAGCACAGCATCGACGCTGAGGGTTCGATTAATTGATCTTTTCCGTGCAGTGAGGTTGCTGCGTTGTTGGCGTACTTCCCTGAAGTGAAGGCAATGCACCATCATCGAACCACGCAGAGTGTAGTCGTTGAGCCACACAGGCTGTGGAACCACAGTCGTTGGCCAGCCTCTGCATCAAAGGGCGATGCAGCAGAATTTCTCACACAGTCGATGCAATGGATTGTTTTTTTATGAAAAAAACTGCAGAACCCACTTCTGAGTCCGAGAGCTTTGATGGGGCACCTCAGACAAGAGTAGGACTCACAGAAGACAGAGTCCAGCAGCACCAGAAGAATTGTAGGAAGTCTTTTGTGTCCTTGAGACTTGAGAAAACAGAAGGCAAGCCAGCAAGTCCTTGGAGATCACTTGGAGGGAAGGCAGAGTCCTTCCAGCAGAGTCAGGGAGCAGCATGCAGTAGGGCAACAAGCAGACAAACAGTCCTTCCAGAAATGCAGTCAAGTTGAGTCCTTTACGCAGCACAGCAGTCTTTCTGGCAGAGGTTCAGTTCAAAATCCAGACGTGTCTGATTTTAGAGATCTAGTACTTATACTCAAAAGTGCCTTTGATGTAGGGAGTGACTTCAAAGGAACACTCTCAAGTGCACAAGGATCCCTTTCAGCCCAGTCCTGTCTGCCAGGCTACCTGTGGGGGGTGAATCAGTGCTTTGTGTGTGGACAAGACACTACCTATTGAAGTGTAAGGGTCAGCCTCTCCCATTCCTCCCTGCCCAGGAAGACCCATCAGAATGCAGATGAGTGCTCAGAATGCAGATGAGCCTCACTTTCCTGTGTCTAGAGGGAATGCACAAAGTATAGTTCTCACCCAACCAAGGGGCTAATTACGACACTGTTGCAAATTGGGAACCGCCCGACCTCAGGTCGGCGGTTCCGAATGCATTATAGGGCGGTCAGAAACATCCATTTTTCAATGCAAGCTTGTGCGGCGGGCGAAAAAGGCCCGTAGCACAAACTGCCATTGAAAAACTTATGTTTTAGAAACATTCCTGCAACGTGTGGCAGGCACGATGCAGAGATGTGTAGGTGGCACCATAGCACCCGGCCCTTAGGATTACTAGGGTCCTACCTTAGTGGTGACTTATATGTAATAAAAGGGGAGTTTAAGACTTGGCAAGTGGTTTTAAATGCCAAGTGGAAGTGGCAGTAAACTGCACAAACAGGCACTGCAGTGGCAGGCCTGAGACAGGTTTGAAACTCTACTTCTGTGGGTGGCACAATCAGTGCTGCAGCTCACTAATAGCATTTGAAGTACAGGCCCTGGGTATATGGTATACCACTTTACAAGGGGCCTACCGGTACAACAAATATTCCAAGTTTGGGGGAGAAGCAAATGCACTTTAGCACTGGTCAGCAGTGGTAAAGTGCTCAGAGTCCTAAAGTCATTAAAAAGAGGGTCGGAAAAAGAGGAGGAGGAAGGCAAAAAGTTTGCGGAACCCTGCAAAAAGGGACAATTCCAACAGGGAGCTTATTGGAGAAGCGGTTGCATATTATGAGATCTGTACCCACCGCCACTAAATTGGCATTGGTTGTGTACAGCTATGTAAATGTAAGATTGTAAGGGTATAATATATAAGAGCATTTTATGCACCCAGAATATTATAATACAGGGCAATTACTGTGGTGTGAGAATTTTAGTTGAATGAGTGTAATTTACAGAGAGAAAATAGTCCACTACGTAAAAATTATATAAAGGAGACATAGGCAATAGTCTGACAATACTTTTTGGTGACTTTTTGAATTGAGAGAGGGATGCTGCTCGAAGTTAATTATCATTAACAGCTTAGTGTAACTATCATTGTATGTTAGTTCAATTTCTGTTACACTAATAATCTGTAAAATATTTAAGAGAGCTCCTAAAACCTACACACTTTAAAACAAAACAGATAGGTAGTTCTCTTTTCTTGCATATAAATAGCCACAAATAATGCTACAGACCACTTTGCAACAACACAGAGCTCTTTATATATTCAGATGTGTAGGAAACCAACTAGTCATTCTAATGACCGAATCAGTGAACACAGGCAAATCACTTTATTTTAATTTCCCCATAGCTGTCAATTGGAAGTGCCTAGCAGATTCCTACATGTCAGGAAATTATTTTTTAGCTCAGTGAGATTTTTTCCAATAGTTCCAAAATACAACGTGTCAAATGTTGCATTTGGACTTTTTCTGTACTTGAGGGTTAATGCATTTACATTCAGTGCCAATGCAAGAAGGATTAAACATGTTTACAACATTTCCTGGCAAACCTTCTTGGTGTAGGTAGCTAGCAATCCAAGGGGAATGTTGTCCATGGAGTACTTCATAACTAGAATTTCACTGTTTTGGGCATGTAGCTTAAGTGAGTTTAGTATACTTTTTTTTCTATCAGTTCTGAGTTAGTGAGTGACTACACTTACATAGCACCTGCACAAATTGAATTACTTCTGGGCGCTGATCAGATTTGTAACATTGAAATGTAATGTAGGTAACCATAGAAACAATAGCAGTTCAGATCTTTGAAAAAGTGAGAATAGCATCTATTAATAGGCACTCTAGCAGGTATGCCTCAGTCTGTGGCCCTAGATGAAGAATTTGCTATCTTCTTTGGAGATTAGGTAGATTTTGAATAAAGCAATGCTCAGTTTTATGAATCACAGATTAGTGATAGGCTTTTATGGGTTGATTAGCTGAAATATGTCGCCTTGGAAAGCTGGACAAATGATTTCACTTTTTATTTCTTATTGTAGACAAAGCCACAAAAAGAGGAAAAATAGAAAATATGCCACCACATGTTTGAAATCTAAAAACAATTAACCATCAAATATAATTTTAATACAACAGTACAAACACTTTCATGCAGGAAGGTGTACTTAGAGCAGAGATAGAAGCTCTTTTAGGTTTTAATGAACATCACATGGAAATAGGATTCCTACTGGCACAAAGATAACTAAATAATTTATAAAAGTATAAACAACTGAGAGGTACAAGCATTGACAATGTGTAGTATGAGCCCACCAACCCTGGAATTGATGTACACTTCATTTTAAGCTGTCAAGTACATGTGATCAAGTGAACTGACTGGACTAGTAGTTGTTTCGTCCTCTTTGGAGTTGGGCCTTTGAGTGGTTCCGGATCGACCCCTGTGCCCTCTACTACTAATCTAAATGACTCTTCAAATGTAATAATAGGGGTCAATTTAGGTGGCAGTACACCACTATCTCCACCAGATAAATAAGCTGGAGACCCACACTTATTCCAGTCATTTATGGCATAATGTAATCTTCATGTTATCTCCCAAGGCCAACAATTCACAACAGATGATACCAAAGCAGCAGTGCTTCTTTCTTATTTAGCAAAAGTTGTTGTGGTTTGGGCTACTACACCTCTGGTTATCAACAATTGGCCTTGGTGAAAAGATTAACATACTTTTCTTACACAGTGTCATTCTATCTTTGGCAAACAACAATTTGCCCAAGCAGCATATATAGGGCATTTGCCAATAAGAAAAGGGCACTTTCAATAGTCATGTTCTGAAGCCCCTTGGCTGATAAGCCGGCAGCCGTTGCCTTATACCAGAGGCGTAGAGAAGAGTTGAAAGAGTCATTAGCTTTAGTAGTTAGTCAACTCACAATTTCTAGAGCTCTCATTGATTTGACAAAATTGACGAGCAACAGAAGAGTCGAAACACCATAAAGAAGATTCTCTGTTCATTTACCCAGTGACTCCTCTGCAGTAACTGCAGCACTCACGACACACAGGAGAATCTGATGCAGTTTGGGACTCTGCATGTATTGCAAAAGTTCTTGGCAATATATGAGGAACTGTAGTAATAACTTTATTTCGGTTATGAGACCATAAAAGTGCAAGTGTGCATAATAAATGATAAATACATTTTACCACAGCTCATTAAAATCAGCCGTAAGGTAAACAATACATATTACAAAAGTTTGAATATTAAAAGGAGACTACATTTTACATTTGCACAGGATCAAATAAAAGCAATAAAAGCCTCAAAAGGCCATGAAAGGCGATAGGGCCCCCAATGCTGTCTAAGAGGGCCTGTATGTAGCGAATAGTCAGTAGAAAAAGTTCCTACAATAAAAGTAACATTATTAAAACAAGTTTAGCACACTGGAATTGGCAAAACAGCTTAGCACAATGGGAAGCATGGCTTGTAAAAATTCCTTCTAATACCCCACAGAATTTAGCGAGTGAACAAGCAAACAATAGTCTTGCGTCAGATCTAAGAATACACAAGGCTTTGCCATGCTCTCAGGGACCTAATTGTTTGCATGCAGTCGTGAGCCACCTTGCTCTTTGGGATGTATAAGCCGGACAGGCGGATAAAACATGTGCAATTGATTCTATAGGTGAAAAACAGCAGGGACATGACTGGGGGTGTGTTTGATTGCAAAGCCATGAACGTGTAAAGGAGTTTAAAGGAAGAGTTCCAAACCTAAACTGCATGTAAAGTTTCCTGTCTAAGGGTGAATGGATAATGTCCATATAGTCTTCAAATGACCTAGTCAATTTGAAGTCAACAAATTCCGCAGTTAACCTACCCCTCGAAGAATTATTGAGTTCAGACAAGTGTTCCCAGTACATTGCTTTCAGTTTATGTTTGCTGAAAGATGTCTGGAAATTAGGAAGCAGATCCACTCGATCTTGAGTGACAGGCTGGATTGAATAAGATCAAGGAAAATAGTCTTGTCAACAATAAGCCTCACTTCATTCTACCAGATTTGCTGTCTCGCCGTAGAAGTCGCTTAGGGTACATCATTGATCATGGTTTCTAAGAAGACCATGCAATACGGGTACAGAAGGTGGTACCTTAACCTTTAAGATGTACCCTTTCTGCCTTCTGGAAGAAAAGGTACATCTTAAAGTTAAAAGAACCACTCTCATTTTAGGAGATGTTGTGTGGGAGACTGTACCAGTACCGATTACAATGGTGAAACCAGCTGGTCACTCTGAGACTTTACAATTTGAGAGCATTGATGCTCTTTCCTTTGTCTTAGTCCTGGGAACTCACTAGCTGAGACAACTTGACCCCTTTATTTTTTGGTCTAGTCAGATCATTATAGTTTAGTTTGAATGCAGTAAATATTATTGGTATCCAGTTCCACACTCATCACAATCACAGTAGTGTTATGCAATCTAGCAGAAGATCACATAAAATAAGGGAACCAGAAATTCCTAAACAAACAGAGACATTGCAGATGCGTTCAGCATCACAAGGTCTGACACCTTATGACTACATGGAGATTATGTCGGCAGCATTGATTTAATTTTCAGAAAAAAGATCCTTCATGGGTACATATAAAGTAAACTGTGCAGGGGGATAAAGAAACAGCATTTACCTGAAAATCTCACAAAGAGTTTCAAACAACATTCATCACCTCCATAGGGGCTTCAGTATTTTTCATTCCAAAACCAAATAGGGAATACGGACCCTCTACTGATAATATAGAACTGAATATCATAACCATTCATAATAGTTATCCTTTGCATTTTCTTTTTGCTCTGTTGGACCAGATTGAAAGGTCTAGCATTTTCAGAAAACAAAATCTGAGGGGGTCTTACCAGTTAGTCAGAATAAAGTCTGGTGATGAATGGAAAACAGCTTTTAATACTCAGCATTTTGAATATATAATCATGCTATTTGGACTGTGTAACACCCCAGCTACATTTCAACATTTGGTCAATGACATCTTCAGAGATTTGTTGATTAATTCATTTCCATCTAAAACTTACAATTCCTAAAATCCATGAATTGCACTAATCCAAGACATGGAAAAAGAATGTTTACATACAAAAGGTTTGCTTTGCTTCTCCAGGTTTAAATATACTATATGTTACCGACCAAGAAATAGACATGGCAAGGAAGAAGGGACACAGGAAGAAGTAGACACTGTTACCATCTTTTCAATATTCAATGAAAAGGATGCTGAATTTTTTCAGCAGGATTGGTAGGAGCAACAGCAAATCAGTTCCCAGCAATGGATACAAGAAGAATCTGAAAAAAGAATCACTAAGGACAATCTCTTGAGCCGAGTCCCAGAAAACCAAAGAAAAAAAATGAGGGGGCAGAGTAGGAATACCCCGACCCCCGAGGCCTCTTGGGCAAAATAAATGTTTTTTTTTAAAAAAATTGGCAGCAGCTGGGCTGGATCCGCGGCTCCCACCAAAAAAATAAAAAAAAGAAGCAGGGGCTTTCACGCTTCTTTACTTATCGGCCCTTGGGTGGACCAGGTCCCAGGGGAAGTTTCAAATTAAGGAGGGGGGCAGACATGCCCCCCCTCCTGGGGCTTATAAATGCACCAGGGACCACCACCTTCTGGGGCCATAATCAGTTTGTAATAGGGGAGCTCAGGGCCCCCACACTTCCGGGGACTACCACCTTCCCGGGCCAACTTCTTTTTTTTTTTAATGACAGGGGGGCGTGGCCCCCCCTCCCGACCCGTTCTCAGTCCTGGGGATCTCCACCTACCTAGGGCTGGTCCTACAAATAAGAAAGGAAGGGGCACGTAGTCCCCCTCCTAGAGCCATAGATGGCCCTGGGGCCACCACCCCTCAGGGCCGGTTCCTGCTATGACCCGGGGTGCCCACCACGGCACAAAACTGCTTGCTGTGGCTTAGCGGGAGCTTTACCGCTCCCGCTAAGTTACGTCAAAAACACTCCGTTTCCAGCATGCCAGAGCTCAGAAATGCTTGTGCTGGAAGCAAAGCAGAATTGCTTTCAGACACAGGGAGTTGCATGTTTAGCACCTCCCTATGTCTGAAAGACTCTCTATGTCTGAAAACAAAGGTGGCTTCCGCAGGAGGCGGGGAGCCGGCAGGGACAAGGGGGGCATTCAGACTCCCCCGCGGTGCCAGTGGAGACTGGGTGCCTTAGGGGCACCCAGCAGACATGGCCGGATCCCAGGGGATGGGGTCCCCGGGGCTGAAATTGGCCCATGGAGGGAGGGCCACATGGCCCCCTTCCTAGTTTTGAAAAAGGCTGGTCCCCGAGGGATGGGGTCCCAGAGGCCAAAATAGGCCGGGAGAGGGGCTGCATGCCCCCCTAATGTAAAATATCAAATTGAACATGCTGCATAGCCCTGCTCCTCCTTTTCAAAAAGGCTGGAAGATGGGTCCCTGGGGCCAAAATCAGCCCAGGGAGGAGGGACTCCTGGCCCCCCTCCCCTATAACAAAAATGCCAGGCCCTGAGGGATGGGGTCCACGGGGATAAAATTGGCCTGGGGAGGGGACTGCAAGGCCCCTATTTTCAAAAAATTTTAAAATAAAAAGGCTGGACCCTGGGGGCTGGGATTGCTGGGGCTGAAATCGGCCCTGGGAAGTAGGGCCATGTGGCCCCCTTTCCCTAATAAAATCATTTAAAAAAAGGTCGGCCCTGGGGTAAATCACCGGAGGTCCTGTCCCCTTTATCAACCACTCTGCAAAGGGGACTCCTGGCGCACAACTGGTTGGGGGATGAATTCCCCTTGGATACTGAGGGTCCTTGGGGGCCAAGAACCCCTCCTGCTACACTCAGTAAGTCACACTCAGCGGGATTGCTGAGAGGTCAGTGGAGGCCATGCCCCCTTTGTCGACCACTCTGAAAATTCACCTCTTGGCACACTACTGGTTAGGGGATGAAGTCCCCTTGGATGCCGAGGGTCCTTGGGGGCCAGGAACCCCTCATGTTACCTCTAGTAAGTCCCACACTGTGAGATTGCTGAGAGCTAGTCGGAGACCCGCCCCCTTTCTCCTCCACTCTGCAAACGTAACCTCCTGGCACACGTCTGGGTGGGGGATGAAGTCCCCTTGGGTGCTGAGGGGCCTTGAGGGCCAACAAGCCCTCCTGTTACCTCAGTACATCCCACAGAGTATGATTGCTGAGAGGACTTCGGAGGCCACACCCACTTTCTCCACCACTGTGAAAATTCACCTGCTGGCACACTGCTGGTTGGGGGATGATGTCCCCTTGGCTCTAAAGTGTCCTTGGGGGCCAACAAGCCCTCCTGTTACCTGCAGTAAGTCCCACATGACGGAATAGCTGAGAGGTCTTCGGAGGCCACGCCCCCTTTCTCTGCAAACGCACCTCCTGGTGCACTGCTGGTTGGGAGATGAAGTCCTCTTGGATGCTGAGGGTTCTTCGGGGCCCAGAAGCCCTCCTATTACCTCCAGTAAGTCCAACACAGCAGGATTCCTGAGAGATAGTTGGAGGCCCGCCCCCTTTCTCCACTACTCTGCAAATGTGATTACTAGTTAAAAAACCATAGAAATTCACTTAAGAAACCAAGGTTACAGGGGCGTTATAGTTAGGAAATAGAATTTGAAAAACCTTAGAAATGCACTTAAAAAACCAAACGTTACAGGGTTGTTATAGTTAGGAAATAGAATATAAAAAACCTTAGAAATTCACTGAAAAAACCAAAGGTTACATGGACATTATAGTTAGGCTCAGATTTCATTTTTACAAACCCAGTGAAATTCAGCAGTTATAGTTACCCGAGTTAACTATAACTTACGCCTCCGCAACACACTGCTTATGACCTCACATATTACATCATTCATGACATGCTCAGTGACATCACTGATGACATCTTAAATGACATCACTGATGACATCATCCACAGAACCACTCACACCCCATACAACCTCTTGTATGATCACTCCCACTCCCACGCAACCACTCACATATCCATCCACAGACCCATACCAGTACTCACACACCTACTTGCTCCTCCATAAAGGCACTCACACACCCACTCACTCACTCGTACAGCCACTCACACAACCATTAACTCACCCATGCAACCACTCACACACCCAGTCACTCACCCATACAGCCACTCACATAGCCACACACTGACCCATACAGCTACTCACACACCCAGTCAGTCAAAGTAACGTTTATTTAGACCACAGGTCTTTAAACAACATAAAAACATACATTTTTATAGGTATTCTAATATCATCACAATTTCATCAACAGTTACCATTAAAATCGATATCCTGTAAGAAGAAGAAGAAAACAGAATGGATTTTCGTACACATCATTACACAATTACTCAATATATAGATCATGGTCACACCCATGTATAAAAGATAAATACGTTTAAAAATAATTATAAAAATTCCTATTAAGAATTATCCTTTCTAAAACCCAATTCCATCATGGCTTTCAATCTTCAGATTCATTTTTCCATAAAAAACCTTTTTACGGCATTCATATATCTCCCAATAGATATTGCAATGTCAAGGTTTGGCGTATCTACAAGAAGTTCTACAGCTTGTGCACGGGATACAGTACCATATTTTAAAAAGATGAGACGTAAAAACAATTCCACTTAGCGAATTCTTTTGAGCAATCCACAAATATATGCAAAATATCACATTTTGTGCCTATCATACATGTGCATTTGCCATCGGGTTGCATCATTTCTATTTTTATTTTCTCATTTATCGTCCAGGGGTTAATACCAGTTCTAAATCTTAATACTTCACATCGGAGCCAACGATTTGGTAATGTATCCAGGTATGGGAACCCAGGCTTCTTTCTGCCAACTATTTCACATAAATTGCACCAATTTTTTTCTTTTTCAGATACTCCCCGTCTTCCTTCCTAGACAGTTCCTTCCCTAGAGTTCTGAGTTCACTCTTAGTAGCTTCTACTTGTAGTGTCTGTTGACATATTCTCACCTTCAGGTTCCCACATACAGAATACAATTTCTTTCTAACCTCTTTTGCCCATTTTAAGTCGCTACACTGGATCTCATTTTTACACCATTGCAAGACTTTCTGGTCCTCCCGGACCCAGTCTTTTCCAAAATCTGAATAGAGCCACTTGAGCCTGTACATTCCATGATGTCATCCCCAGTTCTAATCTAATTGCCTGAATCATAGATGAGCCAGGTAATGACATTAGGGATTTTATATACTTCCCTTCCTCAACATGCCATCCACTTTTACCACTTAGGCAGAGTACTTCTGCCCCATATTGTAGTTGAGGAGGTATCATGGCACGGTAGGCCTTTATCAGCGGTCTATGGAACATTTCTCCATAAGCACAATTGAATTTTTTCAATCCACACACTGATATATGGGCCTTAGCTTTCAGTGCCTTTAGATGCGTGTGCCACTTTAGGGACCTGTCAAACCAGACTCCAAGATATTTGTATTCATTCACTAATTCCAGTTTTATTGGGCCCAATTACCAGTTAAGCTTAGGAACTCTTTTTCCAAAGCATAAAACTTTGGTTTTATCCATATTTACAGTTAAATGCTTTGCCACACAATATTCTCTAAATGCATTTAACTTCCTGTGTAGGCCCAACTCTGTCTGGTCAAGGATTACTAAATCATTTGCATACAGCAGACACGATAACTGTTTTCCGTTCATTTTCGGGCTTGCACTTCTATCTACCTCCAGCACAAAAGGCAGATCTGCTAAAAAATGGCACACCCACTTATTTGCATATGCAGTTACTCAGGAGCAAGACCTCTGACCTCCTGGTCAGAGACTCTGCTCTGCGCCCCAGCAGCTCCGCTGTTGTGCTGCTGCCGCTGCCCCCTACACCTCTCTGTGAAGGTAGGTGTTCGAAGCCCTCCTCCACTCGCAGGCTCCTGCCTGCGCCTCATCCCTGGTGGTCAAGTGGGAGAGCCCTGCTCTTCTGCTGGTCCACTGGTGTCTGTCTTCGTGTTTGTGCCCGTTTTTCAGTTTTTTTGTCTGTCTTTTTGCTTTGTTTTTTTTATTGTGCCTTTAATTTTCTGCCTTTAATTGTATTTGTCTCTGTACCTGTGCCGTTTGTTTGTGTCCTCTGTTCCTGTTTTTTGACGTCCTTTTCCCACCGCTGCTGCCCCGTGGCCTCTGCCGGTTCCCGCCTCCCAGCTGCGCTTTCCTACCCCTTCCCTATTTAATGGGGGCTGCTGCTCGGACGTGTGAGCAATACCTCTGACCTCCTGGTCAGAGACTCTGCTCTCCGCCCCAGCAGCTCCGCTGTTGTGCTGCTGCCCCCTACACCTCTCTGTGAAGGTAGGTGTCCGAGGCCCTCCTCCACCCGCAGGCTCCTGCCTGTGCCTCATCCCTGGTGGTCCAGTGGGAGAGCCTTGCTCTTCTGCTGGTCCGCTGGTGTCTGTCTTCGTGTTTGTGCCCGTTTTTCTGTTTTTCTGTCTGTCTTTTTGTTTTTTTGTTTTTGTGCCTTTAATTTTCTGCCTTTAATTGTATTTGTCTCTGTACTTGTGCCCTTTGTTTGTGTCCTCCCTGCCCGTTTTTGGCCGTCCTTTTCCCGCTGCTGCTGCCCCCGCGGCCCCTCCCCCCTGCTGGTTCCTGCTCCCGCCTCCTAGCTGCGCTTCCCTTCCCTATTTAATGGCGGCCGCTGCTCGGATGTGTGAGCAAGACCTCTGACCTCCTGGTCAGAGACTCTGCTCTCCGCCCCAGCAGCTCCGCTGTTGTGCCGCTGCCCCCTACACCTCTCTGTGAAGGTAGATGTTCGAGGCCCTCCTCCACCTGCAGGCTCCTCCCTGCGCCTCATCCCTGGTGGTCCAGGGGTCTGTCTTCGTGTTTGTGCCTGTTTTTCTGTTTTTTGTCTGTCTTTTTGTTTTGTTTTTTGTTATTGTGCCTTTAATTTTCTGCCTTTAATTGTATCTGTCTCTGTACCTGTGCACTTTGTTTGTGTCCTCCGTGCCCGTCTTTCGCTGTCCTTTTCCTGCTGCTGCTGCCCCCATGGCCCCTCCCCCCTGCCGGTTCCCGCTCCCGCCTCCCAGCTGCGCTTCCCTCCCCCTTCCCTATTTAATGGCGGCTGCTGTGCGGCCTCGCTACTGGTGCGCCAAAGGCAAGCCCGTCTGCGCCCATCCGCGACACGACCAGAACCAGCGCCAGGGACCCTGGTTCTCCAGCCACCCACCACTACGACTCAGCTGCCCTCCTCGCACTCAACCCCGGAAGGAACAACAACTGCCAGCTGTCTATGCCGAACACCACCCATGGCCAGTACTCCTGCTGACCCTGTCAACAAACTTTCACCATCCTCCGCACCCCCAAGGCCACCGCCCCCACGCCAGACACTAGCACCCCCGAAGCCCTGAGGTGCATCCTCCTCAACGTGCGCTCCCTGCACAGACATGCTGTAGAGATCTGGGACCTCCTCGACACCCTCTCACCAGACGTCACCTTCTTCACAGAATTGTGGACCAACCCCACCTTTGCCCCCGACATCGCCACCGCCATCCCCAACGAATACAAGATCCAGAGAAAGGACTGCCCCAACCGTCCAGGAGGAGGACTCGCCTTTGCACACTAGAGCTCCCTCCGACTCACCACTTCCAGCATGAGCGACCCCCCATCCAACACCAAACACCTCCATTTCCAAATCCAGAGCAGTCCCAAAATGACCCTGCGTGGCACACTCACCTACAGACCCCCCAGACCTCGAACCACGTTCACCACTACCATCACTGACCTCATTGCGCCCCACGCCATCGCCTCCATGGACTACATACTCATCAGAGACCTCAACTTCCACCTCAACAACCTCAGTGACAACCTCGCCAACCCCGGACTGAAACAACTCGTCACCACCCTTACCCACAAGGCAGGACACACCCTCGACCCGATCTTCGCAGGAGGCAACAACATCCACTTCAGCCATACCACGCAACCCCCATGAACGGACCACCACTGCGTACACTTCCACGTCGACAAACCCACTGCCCCCAATCCTGCGCCATGCCCTCCGCAAAGTAACTGGAGCAAAGTACCGAGGAGGACGTCAACTCCACCCTCAACCGCGATGCCCCCCACCTCGACCGATGCCAACTCCGCAGTCAAAGAACTTCACAGATGGATCACCAACTGCGCAGACAAGCTTGCCTCCCTCCACAACCCCAACAGACAGCGCCCCAAGAAGGCCACCTGGTTCACCGCCAACCTCCAAGAATCCAGACGCACCTGCTGACGTCTCGAGAAGAATTGGAGAAACAGCAAAACTTCGGAAGACCGCACCACAAACAAGAATGCCATGTCAGAATACTACCAACTCACCAGATCCACCAGAAGGGCCATCATCCGAAACAAAATCCACGCCAGCAATGCCAAGGAACTCTTCAACATTATTCAGGAATTCACCAAGCCCCCCAGCGAAGCCACGGACGTACCCCCCTCCCAGGACCTCTGTGACAAACTAGGCTCCTACTTCCACCTGAAAATTGGATCCCTCTACGACAACTTCAACGAACAGACTCCGGACACCCACTCCACTCCTCCCCCCAGCAACGACAACTAGCCCACCATCTCCTCCTGGACCCCGGCCACCACTGAAGACACCGCGTCGACCATGAAAGGCATTCACTCAGTAGCCCCCACGGACCCATGCCCTCCGCACATCTTCCACAGAGCCGCCGCCACCATTGCATCTGAGTTACGATGCACCATCAACCCCACCTTCGAAGCCGGCACATTCCCCGATGACTGGAGACTCTCAGAAGTCAAGCCCCTCCTCAAGAAGCCCTCAGCAGATCCGATGGACCTCAAGAACTACCAACCCAACTCTCTCCTCCCTTTCGAGGCAGAAGTCACCGAGAAGATCGTCAATGACCAACTAACGAAATTCATCGACCCGTCCCAATCTGGATTCCACAGCAACCACAGCACCGAGACCGCCCTACTCGCCGCCACAGACGACATCCGCACCCTTCTCGACCTATACCACATCGCAGCCCTGATCCTACTCGCCCTCTCTGCAGCCTTCCACACCGTCTCCCACCGCACTCTCACCGCCAGACTCCAGGACGCTGGCATACAGGGAACCGCCCTCGACTGGCTCCGCTCCTTCCTCAATGGCAGAAACCAAAGAATCAGACTTCCGCCCTTCCTCTCCGAACCCACAGAGATCAACTGCGGACTACCCCAAGGATCATCGCTCAGCCCCACGCTTTTCAACATCTACATGGCCCCCCGCGCTGCCATCGTCAGACAGCATGGACTCAGCATAGTATCCTATGCCGACGACACCCAGCTCATCCTCTCCCTCACTAAGGACCCCCTCACCACCAGACTCAGCTTCCAGGAAGGAATAAAGGATGTCACATCCTGGATGAGCAGCAGCTGCCTGAAGCTCAACTCGGAGAAGACAGAAGCCCTCATCCTAAGACCCTCACCCTCTGCATGGGACAACACCTGGTGGCCCACCGCCCTCGGAAGCCCTCTCCACCCCCACTGACCACGCACGGAACCTCGGCATCATTCTCAACTCCTCCCTCACCATGACCCGACAGGTCAACGCCATCGCCTCCACCTGCTACAACACCCTCTGCATCCTCCGCAAGACCTTCAAATGGATCCCCCCGAATCAAGAAAGACCATCGCCCACACACTCATAACCAGCAGACTGGACTACGGAAACACCCTCTATGCCGCGCTCAACAAATCTCTTCTCCGCAAGCTCCAGACCATACAGAACACCACAGCCAGACTCGTTCTCGGCATCCCTCGACACGAACACATCACCCAACACCTGCAAGACCTCCACTGGCTTCCCGTCGAGAAGAGAGTAACCTTCAAGATACTCACCCATGCCTACAAATGCCTCCACAACACTGGACCCCAATATCTCAATGAAAGAATCTCCTTCCACGTACCCAAGAGGAACCTCTGATCCACCAACCTCACCCTCGCTGAAACTCTGCGCATCTGCAGAGCCAGAACGGGTGGAAGCGCCTTCTCCTACATCGCGGCAAAGACCTGGAACGAGCTCCTGATCAACATCAGACGCGCCCCCACTCTTCACATCTTCAGGAAGACCCTCAAGACCTGGCTCCTCGAGTGACTAGAGCTGCACCCCCCAGCAACTTGAGACCCCTACGGGTGAGTAGCGCGCTTCACAATTCCCTGATTGATTGATTGACTCACACACCCACTCACTCACCCATACAGCCTCTCAACACAGCCGCTCAATCACCCATACAAGCACTCATGTACTCACTCACACACCCGCACAACCATTTACATTCCCATTCACACATCCATATAAGCACTCACACATCTGCTCACTCACCCATACAGCCATTCACACAGACACTTACTCTGCAATATAGCCACTCACACACCAACTCACTTAACCAAACACCCACTCAAACAGCCACTCACTCACCCATACAGCCACTTTCACACAGTCACTCACTCATACAACCATTCAGACACCGACTCACTCACCCATAGTCACTACACACCCACTCATTCACCAATACCGTCACTCACACAGCATCTCACTCACCCACAAAGCTACACACACTGACTTATACACCCATACATCCACTTATACACTCATACACACAAGGATACATACAGTCACACAGCCACCCACTTAATATATGTTAGAAATAGTATCACTCAGTAGTAGTGCACCTAGTATACTAACTTAACTTTTGTAGTAGGTTAGTATATATGTTTAACACCCAAAACCTCTTAAAAACACTTACACTCACTTGATGATGTCACCAGTGATGTCATCAGTGATGTCATTTGATCATTTGAGATGTCATCAGTGATGTCACTGCCCATGTCAAGAGTGATGTAATATGTGAGGTCATAAGCAGTGCATCACAGGGCGTAAGTTATAGTTTACTCAGGTAACTATAAATGCTAAATTTCATTGGTTTTGTATGAGTGAAATCTGAGCCTAACTATAACGTCCCTGTAACCTTTGGTTTTTCAGTGAAAATATGTGTGTGTGTGTGTGTATAAACAACAAGTGTTTGTACCTACCTGTACATTTTTTTTAGCAATCTAATGCCTTTACCATACATTTTTTATCACGAAAATGTTAGTATTTTACAGAAAAATATAATCCCTATATATATATATATATATTATCTACTGGTGGTCGCCAGTAGATAGTTATAGTTAGGACCTATTTTCCATAGGAAATCCGCAACATTCTATTTGCAATAACGTTGGCGCCGGTTGACGAATCTTCGCGAAAGCTTCCAACTTGTTGGGGCGCTCCGGTCGGCTCCTATCCTGAAAGTCTCGGGGTGATTCGTTGAGCGGGGGCCGAGAAAAAAGGGGGGTCCCAAAACGCGTTTTCCCCATTCATTTTTCCAAAGGAACCTTTAGTCGCAGCTACAGCCCGAACTGCTGAACGGAATTACACCAAATTTGACAAAGAGGTAGCCCTTGGTTCAGTGTCGTGCCTTTTGCTTAAATGGTGTAAATCCGTTCAGTAGTTCCTGAGAAAATCAAAAGTAAAGTCACATATATATCTATGGCCGAGTAGGGTCCGCGTACCCTCCCGATCACGAGCTGCATGCTAATTGGCTGTCAAGTGGCTGTCAACACTCCAAATCAGGAAGTGTTGGCAGCCATTTTGACCCTCGGTAGAACCGAGGGACAGAAACAAGTGCGCAAAGCGCAAAAAGGGGGGAGGGTAGAAACACCCTGACCCCCTAGGTCTGCTCAGGGGGTCCCACAAGGACCCCCTGGTCAGAAAAAAGCATTTTTTTTTTTAAACGGCGGGATGCGCTTAGGGTGCGCGGATTCCGCCGATTAAAAAAAAAAAAAGCACAACAAACAAACAAACGCACAAAGGGGGCAGGGTAGAAACTCCCTGACCCCCTAGGTCTGCTCAGGGGGTCCCACAAAGACCCCCTGGGCAGAAAAAAGCATTTAAAAAAATATAAAATCGGCGGGATGCGCTTAGGGTGCGCGGATCCCGCCGTAATTAAAAGAAATCGAAGCACGGTCTCCCGCGCTTCGATGCTATTTTGCCCCCGGGTGGGCCAAGTGGCTCCAGCCCCCCCACACACCCTGGGGACCGCCACCTCCCCGGGGCACTAACAAAATAAATGTGTGGGTCCGTTCCCCCGAGCCCCGGGGACCACCACCTCCCCGGGGCTGTGCAAAGGATGGGAGGGGGCCGCGCGGCCCCCTCCTGGAGCCTGTGGTGGCCCTGGGGACCGCCACCCCCAGGGCCGGCTCCTGCAGTGTCCCGGGTGCCTAACCTCGGAACACTGTAGTTTGCAATGACAGGACGGGAGCCTCGCGGCTTCCGTCCTGTCATTGCAAACTGCTTTGGATATTAGAGCGAGAGCAGGAAACCTGCTCTCGATTCCAATATCCAAGCACATTGCTTTTCCACACGGGAGCTGCATGTTAGCAGCTCCCCATGTGGAAAGCAATGCCGGCTCCCGCAGGAGGCGGGGAGCCGGCATGGTCCGTGGGGGAGTTGGGGTCCCTCACGGACCCCAAAGGATAGGGCCAGCCCCGGGGATGGGGTCCCCGGGGCAAGTAGTGGCCCAGGAGGGGGGCCACGCGGCCCCCTCCCCAAAAATAATAATACATTTTTTTTTTTAAAAGGCCGGCCCCGGGGGTGGGGTCCCCGGGGCCTAAGGAGGCCTGAGGGAGGGGGCAACGCAGCCCCCTCCATGAATTTTTTTTTTTTTAAAGGTGGCAATGACCCGGGGGATGGGGTCCCCGGGTCGAAGTGGCTACGGGAGGAGGGCCCACGCGGTCCCCTTCCCGTTCCTTTTAAAAAAATAAATAAAGGGGGTCAGGCCCTGGGGGATGGGGTCCCCAGGGCCCAAAATAATTAAAAAGAAGGGGGGCCACACAGCCCCCTTTTTAAAAAAAATAAAAAAATAAAAAATCCGGCATCACGCTGGAGGCCACGCCGGCTCCTTGGCAGCACTCTGCAAACGCGCCCCCTGGCGCGTTTGCCGAGGGGGAACGAATTGCCCTTCAATACTGGGGGTCCCTGGGGGCCAACTAGCCCACCAGGAACCTCCAGTATGCGCCAGGGGGCTGCGTTGCAGAGAGGTGTCATCAGTGATGTCATCAGTGATGTCACTGACCATGTCATGAGTGATGTAATATGTGATGTCATCAGCAGTGCATTGCGGGGGCGCGAGTTATAGTTCGCCGAACTAACTATAACGGGGGAATTTCACGGGTTTTGTACGAGTGCAATGTCCAACTAACTATAACTGTCCCTAAAACCTATGGTTTTTTCAGTGAATATATATATATATATATATATATATAATACGTACTCCTCCCGTCAGCAGGAAATACTCGGAAACTCCTAATGGTACGCCTGGGTAAATTAGAAGAGGAAATCACAGCAAAAAAGCAGCGGAAATTCCTCCGAGATTTTAAAGATTACCAGACAGGACGGACTTTAACATTCCATAAGAAATATGACCACATGTTTGAAAACAAGGAGGGTGGTCTAATAGAGAAAAATATGGCACCAACAACTACTATTGAAATCAGTGAAAGTGACATCTCGGATGGGAGTATGTCAGACGTATCAGTTTCAGCATTGAGTCAAGGAACGAATCAAGACCATCAAAAGAAGAATTTTTTACAACAGTTCCAAATGTTAAATCAAGGAAGGGCAGAACATTTTCAGGAACAGAATACACAAAGGGGCAGAGGACGAGGAAGCACACGAGGAATAAACAAGCAAAAGAAAGAAGCAAAAAGCGACGCCCGTGGGAATGATGACAAGGGGCAGAAAAGCGAAACCATGAATGTGGTAAATTTGTCACAACGGGCTCTTTCTGTGGAAGAAATGGAGCTCCTTTCACTGGGTTTGTCATTTTGTCCTTCAGTGAATTTGAATTTTGCACAGACTAGAATTGATTTATTTTATTTTTCAAGGAAATTGAAGTTGAAAAAATGGTTTGATACACAGCATGTTAAACCTAAGTCTCAGATTGTAGCAGTGGAATTTAGTAATTTGAATATTGATGATATTGAGGTTTTGCATACACTCTCTATGTTAGATGATAATTGTGATTATCACGACAATGCTGTTTTGAATCTAGAAAGCTTTGATCTAGAACTGGATGCAAATCCAGGGAATACCTTAAAGCCCAAATCAATATTCTTGCCTAATGTCCAATGTGATGCCATAGAGGTGTTCGAGAAAGGTGTATTAAAAGATCTGAAGAAGATCAGGTATAAGAAATCACCTAACAGCAGAAAGAATATTACTATTGATCAAAGCAAAGCAATAGATCATTTAAAATCGGATAATTCTATTGTTATTCGCCAATCAGATAAAGGCGGAAATGTGGTTGTTCTAGATAAAGAGAAATACCTAGCTGAGGGGATGAGACAGTTGAATGATGTCAATTGTTACTGTGCCTCAGATATGAGTGAAGTGCTAAGATCTAACAAAAGATTTGGGGAGATGCTGGTGGATTGGAGGGAGAAGGGATCAATAGAATGGGAAGAATACAACTACTTAAAATGCCCCCATCCCAGAATTCCAGTGCTGTACCTCCTACCCAAGCTGCATAAGGATGCACAAAATCCCCCTGGGCGTCCTATTGTTTCTTCAATGGGTTCTCTTCTAGAGAATACATCAAGGTTCATTGATCACTATCTGAGACCATTTGTGATTGGGCTACCAGCATACATAAGAGACACTACTCATTTCCTTACCGTGATTGATGGCATCCACTGGGAAGAAAGTTATACACCTGTCATCCTGGATGTCAGCAGTTTATATACAAGTATCAGGCATGATTTGGGATTGCAGGCTGTCAGACATTTTTTAAAGACACGTTCAATCTCTTTATTCTTCCATTCAGAAATACTTTTAGATATGATTTATTTTTGTTTAAACAATAATTTTTTCATCTTTGATGATTCCATCTATAGGCAGTCACAGGGCACAGCTATGGGCACCTGCTTCGCCCCCAGCTATGCAAACTTGTTCATCGGCTGGTGGGAGGAGCAGGTGGCTGCACAGCTGGAAGAGTTTGAAGGCTGTGTTGTCCTGTGGCTGCGTTTTATTGATGATGTTTTTTGTATTTGGAATGGGAATGAGTACTCTGCCAGATGCTTTGTAAGAAAGCTCAATACTAATGAGTGTAACTTAACTTTCACAGAACATATCAGTAAGACATCAATTGATTTTTTGGATGTGCGACTGTGCGTGACAGATGGAGCACTTGAGACAAAGTTATTTAGGAAGACCACAGCAGGTAATAGCTTGTTAAGTGCTAAAAGCGCACATCCCCCTAACCTCATTTACAGTATCCCCTAAGGGGAATTGCTACGCGCAAAACGCAACTGTAGCACAGAGAGGGCTTTCATCGCGGAGAAAGAAATCATGTGTAGGCGATTTAAGGAGAGGGGATATAGTCAGAAGACTATTGACCAAGTCAGTAAGAGAGTTGAAGCAGTCACTAGGAATGAACTGTTACATCCAACTGCACGAGAGGAAGACCCAGGTACAATGAGGTTCATAACTACCTTTTCATATCAAGCACAGGAAATACGTAAGATTTTAAATAAACATTGGCATGTTCTAAGGACTGACGACAGTTTGAGGAAATGTTTGAACGGCAATCCCCAGATCCCTTTTAAGAAAAGTTGATCTTTGCGTGATGAATTAAGTCAGAATTTGATAACAAAAGGTGATGTGACTAGAAACACTGGCCGATCGGGTTTTCGATTTTGTAAAAACTGTAAGGCATGCAGCAACAGTGTCGATTGTATTAAGTTCCAAATACCCAATTCTTAGAGAGAATTTATCATCAAGAAACCACTGACCTGTAACACAACCCATTGTGTATATGCTCTGATCTGTCCCTGTAATAAGATGTACATAGGGAGCACTATACATCGTGCAAAAAAATGAGTACTAGAGCATATCCGTGCCATTAGACATAATGTCAGGCACTATCCAGTGGCAAGGCATTTTTTTGACTGTCATTTTCAGAATGAAAAGCTTTTGAGAATGTTGGTAATTAATACAGTGTACAGCAAGGTGAGGGGGGTAATCGCGAATTAGAACTGCAGAAGATGGAATCGAAATATATTATCGATTTTGGAACCCTGCTACCGCAGGGTTTGAATTCAAGCGAGGAACTTGGTATCCATTTGAACAGTTAGATAATTGAAGTTGTAATTGCATAATCTTTTCTGATGGCTTTAACGTTTTTAAATATGTAACATTTTTTATTTTTTATTCATTACACAGGTGCAGGCACTGTTGTTTCCTTCTCTTTTTTGATAGTGATTAGTGTGGACTCTTCTGTCTTCATAATTTTTAAGAACTAATCAATAGATATGTTTATATATATGATGATTGAGCAAATTAACATCTGTGATCTGGACATATACTACATTGATTCATTAGCCCACCAGGGCAGGATAGAAAGCGGTAATAACTAATGGTTATATATATGACGACTGAATGGAAAGCCCACTGTGGCAGAACTCAGGAGTTGAAAAATAGTTGCAAAATTAGCTGCAATAACTGACGTATTGGAAATGTGTTCATCCAAACATTATGGTAAATACTTGTGTACTGTATTTTGAAAATTTGGGCAGGAATACCGTAAACCTGTGACAACCAAGAACTTTCGATTACCGTTATGTCCATTATGTTACGTTGGGACAGTAATATGGTTAAATGCATTTTGTGTTAATTTTGTAATATTTATGGAATGGTTTATTACATAAGAATCAAGTATATGACTATTGTGTCAAGATGGCCGCCACCTTTTTGCACTATCAAAATCACATTGTATGGGTGAAGTCCTCTTTTACTTTCTGTAAATGAATTCAAATACGGAAATGTGAAACTGAGCGTTCATGAGCAAGGCGTAATGCCGAAACGCGTAGTTTTTTGTCATTAAACTTAAATTCAAGCATGCTGGAGTGTCTGAGTATTTCCTGCTGATGGGAGGAGTACGTATTATTTGGTAGGGTTACCCGGTAACCCCAACTCGGACCGCCTATGAGACAGCCTCGTAACTAACCGGGACTGGTGTAATATATATATTATGTGACTGCCAGTGCGGGATCTTCGTTTCCCAAGCAAGAAATGCCTTGCCCAGGAGACCGGCGCCACCTGGTGACTGGGCACTGTGGATGGCCTACGCCGATGCGGTGGGGTATGTTTGGCGAAATCAACTTTTGTTCATCAGTCCCCCTCAACCTCGAACTTGTGCCTGGTTTGAATCCAATTCTACATGCTACTGATTAATCAGGACATTGAGATTTGGTTCCCCTTCTATCGACTATTTACATGGCATTGCTATGCAACTTCAGCACCCTGTCCAGTTTGTAAGTTTTTCAAAAAACGGACCTTAATTTTGGTCCCTTGCCAGTGAAACTCTGCTAATTTCAGTGCCGGCTTGTTGCATTTCGGGATAGGTAGTTCCGCTGAAGGCGAAGCACGCGCTGGGAAACTGACACTTTAGTCAAATATTCACATTGTGTGTTCAGTTGGGCTTCCGGGGAAGCGGCTGCTATTTATCCTGTCCCGATGCCTTCCGTGAAATGTGTTTGTATCGGAGACTGCAAAGACTGGGCTAAAGTGAACTTTGTTCTCGTAACAGAGTTAGGGGCCACTAGCTGGCGGATCCGTTCCCAGCGTTGACAATTATGTTGGGTCAAAGGGTACTGTTAAGTGATTATTTTGAGGGGAAACTCAACAGCATGATTCTTTTAAAGCACGCAATATATTTTGCTTTTTATTATTCAGGCGACATGTAATGGGGGTTTGGCGGCGCAACGTATATGTAACCCAGTTTCCAACCAGGGCGAAGGGCTTGTCTATTATATTATATATTTTCACATGCATGTAATTAAAACAGTTGAATATTTGCATTATGCAATATAGATATCACTGAATGATGATTTTTTAACTTGTTACATTGCTGACATTCACACATAGAAATCTTGTATATTCATTACGGGGTTTGTATTGTGATTTCGAGATTCACAGTATGCTCTCTATGTCTATTGATGCCTTAAGTGGGATGGGTTATAAAGATTGCTGCAAAAATGGCGCCAACCAGATTGACAAAGGCTTCCAGCAAGCCGAAACGCGTCTCTCTTTTAATTTTTGGGATTGAGGCTGATCTGATCAAATAAAACAGATGCCGTATCTTACCTGCCTCGAGTCCGTGTCTTCTTCCATGGATCACTCTGTGGGAGTTGGTTGTTTGTTTTCATATATATATATATACATATACATATATATATATTTATATAAAACTGATTATACTTACCTGAGAAATACTTATACTTGCTTGTAAAAACTTTACCACACATATGGCTTTACCCTTCATTCTTTTACAACGAAATTCATTGTAAGGGCATGTGTGGTAAAGGCATATGCATTGTAAAGTCTTGCGTGTTAAAGGTTATGCGTGGCAGTGGCATTCGTGTTGTAACGGCCGCATTGTAATGGCATGCATTATAACGGAATGTGTGGTTCCATCATACATCCATACATGACACATTAGAAAATAACATTATAGACCTAGCAGTGCACCCAAAATGAAAAGTCCAATAAGATTATCTGAAGTTCTTGTATCTTCTTTATTTTACTTCCAAAACTTTTTTCTTTGTCATTTAGAACAATTACAGCCTCAGACAATGCATTTCGTTCAAAAGAGGACTTCTTCATGGTGTGTTAGTTCAACCACAATACATTTCCGTAGCATGTCCAAAAGGAAAATATCTTTTTGGTATATTCGCATATCGCAATTTCTTGTCCATTTGCCCAAATTTTCTCATCCAACCATTATTTTGGGCTATTAGTAACTCCCATCTCAATCTGCACATTCAGGATTAGGTATGTCGCATGTTGACACCAGGATCTGTGTCCTAAGTTCTGATAGGCACTCAGCTTTTCAAAGTAAAAAATGAGACTGCTCTGAGCCATCACTTACAGTTTAATCTACTTCTTTTCTGGATTATTAGTAATAGTGGTCATATTTAACTATGAGTCAGACACTGGCACGTTGCCTGTTCTCATCTACATATGCTTCTTGAGGAGTGAATAAATGCAAATGTGTGTGTAAGTGTCCCGGCAAGGCAATATTGCACAACATTTACTTTTATTTACAAAAGTGCTTTTCTGTTTTCAGTGTCCTCTGGTGAAAAAGTTAATGTTTTTGGTGATGGAGATGGGTTCCAGGATTTGGATCTTAAATCAACACTGGAGAGAGTGCAATATAGGTTTATCCTAAATCTTATCTGTTTCAGTCTTGTATGTAACAAAGAATAGCTTTTCAGTCTGATGATACCATTAGCAGTGAGGATTCTTTTTCATTTCTTCGAGTTTAAAGATTTTAAGTCCATTTGAGCCTCTTATGGCACTTCACAATAATAGATCCCCAAAGGAAATCAGGGCAGATCGCAGCTTAAATAAGCAATAAAATAAATGCTAGCATTCCTTTTAAACTCAAAGTTAGTGCAGTGTCATGCCTGTCATTTTTAGCAATTTTCATTTGAAAATGCTTGATGTCAGGAACATACTTTGTGGAGTTAAGCAGAGAAGGGGGTACTAATTAACACAGGTTCTTTTGAAAGGCGCTTAACCAATAGCGTGAAAATGAATAACCCAATGAAAAAACTAATGAATGTGGTGCAACAGGTGAGGGGATACCCCTAAACCCTCCAATTGGGACCAGGAGGTCCGTAGGGATAAATACAACAAGTCCTATGCACACGCATGAGAGTAAAATAAACAGTATAACATGAGTTATTGTCGTTCGTGAAATGAAGATAAGGATGATCTCATTTAAAGATGTTCACTTTAATGTGAAGTGTCCGAACAAACCAGCCAACACGTGTTTCGTCAACGGGTTGTGAAACCCTCGACTTCTTAAGGGCTGGAAACAACATGGAAAATAACTTATATCAGACATGTGTTGTATGAAAGGCTGTGTACACACAATACACATCATTGTATTAAGAAAAACGGAGACGTGCCAGAAGTGTTATTGGTCGTGGGGGGAGAAGCACCAAAAATATCGTGTTTACCACATGCGGATTTCCAAAATTAATAAGACTTAAAGTGTTGGTCCAACGTGAAATCAAAGCGCCGATTGTGATTACATTGTGGAGTGGACCTGGTGGTGCGAGCAAGTAGAGGAAAGCCTGGTGAATGGTGAATGGAGTTTTTAATAGCTGGCGAATAGGTGAAATATAGATGAGAGCCTATGAAAGCGTTGAAAAAGTGCAGCATGCTAGAGTAAAGAGCACAGGTGCCCGTGTGTGACACACTTAAGCAGCTGGCAACAGCCTACCTGTTGCGATGCAAGTAGATGCCGAGTGGGCCTGTACCCTACTTCACCCCATCCCTACCTCTTTACAGAAGATTATACTCTGTACAACATCAAGAACCAGAAAAGTACTTTCGAATCCATGAGAGACAGGCCCCATTGTAAAACTGGTGCTACTGTAAACCACGACCAGTTTACTAAGGACATTACTATGTGTAATTGATTGTTTTAACTACTCTCTGATTTCCCTCCCTATACATCTGTTCTATTCTCACGAGCACAATCCTTCTTCCACACTCACCCTGGAGCAACCCTCTTTTCTGTTTGGAAACGTTCCCTACAGTGATCTGTTATAATAACTGTGAGATTAAACAGTCACTATTGAAGCTATTTATGGTGCTTGTGTGTCTTATTGAGGATATACTTAATTGAATTGAGAAACGACTGGGGTACACTTATGATGTAACTTGAGTTCTATGTGTATCATGTTCATAGATTTTGACTTTATGAATACCTTCTTATCTGGCATTTACTGGCATAGGAGCTGTACTGTAGCCGCTTAAGGTAACATACTTGACATAACAGCTGAGTCTCAGTCCTTGGAGGTGTAAAATGTATGATTTAAAAAAAGATCTCCTCATACCGAAATGTACGTTCCTTGCTCATCATCATAAGAACTGCTGTTTTCTGTATCAGGAACACCATCAATTTTTCTGGCATCCAGCCCAAGAAACCATATTTCTGAATAGCCCAAAATCTCGCTATGTTCATATGCTGTTAGATGGTTTTTGAAATGCTTCAAGGCATCTAAATACAAAGAAAAAAACATGCAGAAACCATTCAGTATAAAATGCCTTGGCAAAACAATTCAGGAAATACTTTCACAGAATACGCCTGATGCGACAATCTAGCCACACCTTTCTCCCAAAGAGTATCTACTGAGGAGCTACAAAAAGCACTGTAGAATACTGAAGAGATAGAACCAAACAACTGAGCATGTGCATTACAGAAGCATGTTTCTGATTTGTAGAAGATTCGCCTGACTTATGACAGCCTGAAAACTACCTTAAGTCAGAAAGGTAGGCCTAATTTATGAAGGTTTAGCACTGGTGTAATGCAGTCATAAGAAAACCATTACTAGGGATGTATGCAGTAATCAGAGAATACATAACCACCAAGAGGCTCTGGCATTATTTATAATAAAAACGATTCATTGGTGTGTCTTCTGAAACGTCTTGAAAATGTGAGAAAAATGTACTACAATTAAGCCCAGATGTATGAAACCATTTTGCGTTCGCAAACGGTGCGAATCGCAAAAAACGACCATTTGCGAATGCAAAATGGCCTTTCCCAATGTATGAAAGTGTTCGCATTCGCAAAATTGGTAATTGCAAAACTGCGATTCCTTATTTTGCGAATATCAATATTGCGAATCTCAAATTGCGAATTCGGCAAATTGTTATTCGCAGACCAATGTATGAACCATTCGCAAATTGTGAATGTTCTAAAATTCGCAATTTTGCTTGCGCAAATTACCACCTATTCCAATCAGGTGGTAACCAGGTAAAAACTATTCAAACAGGCCCTGAGGGCCTCAAAATGTTTCACAATGACAGCACTGTATGTCATAGCGAGCAGGATGAGGATTGCTGCAGCAGCACAGAGAAGGAGGAGGAGACAAGAACGCATTTTTAGAGCGCGCCTAACCCTGTTTCAGCAGACAGAGGAAGACATCTATGACAAATATAGTTTAGACTATGCTACAATCCTAGATCTGATAGATGAACTACATCCACTACTGCAGCATCAAACTCGCATGACCAATGCCATTCCCACACATGTGCAGGTCCTATGTTCACTGCACCTTCTAGCTTCAGGGAGCTACCAGGGGGTGATAGCAGCAGAAGGAGCAGTCTCCCAAAAAGTGTGCTTTTGTGCTTTTTCAATGCCTTCTTGGACGCAATGCACCAGAGGATACACCATTACATGAGATTCCCCATTACACCACAGGAATTGCAGCAGACCAAATTAGATTTCTACCAGATAGCCCAATTCCCCCATGTAATTGGGTGCATTGATGGTCCGCATGTAGTCATTTGTCCCACCTCAGGTAATGAGTACGTGCTCAGGAACAGGAAACCCTTTCATTCAATGAACATCCAGGTCATATGTAATGCCTCACACATAATAACTGATATAGTGGCAAAATTCCCTGGCAGTACGCACAATTCTTTCATATTCAGACACAGTGGTATATACACACGTCTCCTTGGGGGTGAATTTGGCGAAGGATACCTGCTAGGTAAATGCATGTAACACAGTCTGGTAGACTCTCTGGATATGGTGAAACAGTACAGTGACTAATCTATTGCCTATTACCCTGTAGGTGACAGCGCATATGCTGTGCGCTTCTCCATACTCACCCCATACTTGAATCCTGCAACTCAAAGTGAGAGGAAATAAAATGCTACGCATAAGTCTACACGCAATGTGATAGAGAGGACCTTCGGCCTACGGAAGAGTTGGTTCTGCTGCCTACACAAAAGTGGAGGTGCACTGCAGTATATGCTGTAAAATTGTGGCCACTTGTGCCATGTTGCACAACCTTGCAACAACCAAAGGCATACCCTTGGACCTGACAGATTCTGAGTCTGAGGAGGAGGATGAAGCACGTCAACCTCGCCGACCAGCAAATGTTGCAAGGGAAGCAGATGGCAGACAGAGACGTGCTGAAATCACACAGAACTTTTTTTAAGTGAGTAATGATGAGACAATGCACTACATAAGTTCAACTGTTATTGTGTTTTATTCGTTCCTGAATCCAGGTTGTGTTCATTCACACATTTAAAGCAAAGGATAATATTAGAAAGTAATGAAGCAACAAGTATAACTTTTACACAGTTCCTGATTGTCTGCCAAGAAAATAGAATGCTACAGGTTACGTCACCCAATTGCTTGTCAAGACTCAAGGCCATTCTATTTCCTGCAGCCACGCACTCCTGTGGCCCGGTCTGTGTGCTCTGTTGCCTCCCTGGATGAGGCCTCTGAGGCAGGGGCATGTCTGGAACTGCACCTTCTACATTCAGTAACTGGTACTGTGATGCTGCTTAGGCTTGATGCCTGCTCACTATCCCCCCACCCAGTAAATTGCTACCACCAACAGTAGCAGTTTGTAACAGTTCAACAGCATTTGTGACCTGAATCAGACCCCTGGCCACATCACTGCTACAATGTGCCATTTCCACTTGCATGGTCACTGCTCGTCAAGACAGGAGTGCTGTAGTGTTACTCATGCGGTTGATGGCCCTAGTGCAGCCATCTAAACGGCCAAGTAATTGGTGGTGCCGTCTGCGGTGGGACACATGGTCTTCCTTCAGGACATTGCAGAGTTCCCTGATAGCATCCGTCATGTGCCTGGAGTTGTCTGCCCTTCCATCACTGCTGTACTGAACTGTGTTATGGTGTCCTTCATTTCTGAATTGTTGTTTTTGATGGAAGCTAACTGTGCCTGCATTGACAGCATGTGGTTACCTTGCCGGCGCTGCACTTTCAACATTGCTGCCTCCAGACCACCATAGACTGAAGAGCTGTTGCCTTCCTCCTCTTCCAACTGTGCCATTGCCCTATGCCTCCTGCTTGGGATGTTATGGCGCCGCATTGTGGACACAGACTCTTGGGAGGGATGTATGCTCTGCCTTGGTTGTGGGCAGGTCAGGTTGGCTTTCTTCTCCTTCTCCTTCCACATCAGAGTCAGGTAGTGGTGGCACTGGCTTCCTGCGCCTTGTAGGTGCAGGTGTTGGGGATGAGGGGGTCTCTATTTATTCATCTCTTGACTGTTCCTGAATCTCCAGAGGGTCAGTGGATGGACTTCCTTCTGGATCTTGCGCTGGGGTATCTGTGACATTAAACAGCACTTGTTTAGTGTAAATATTTGTGTACTACTATGCCACATTTCACGTTGTTTTGGCATTGTTTTTGGCATTAAAGTGTGTTTAGCATCACTCAGTGTGTGTTGTCACTTGCTTGGATTACTTAAATATGCATATGCTGCTTGGTCATACCTCCTTGCCTTCCCTCTTGTGTCTACGGACTACTACTACTACCATAATGCATTGCTGTGTTGCAACAATATGTGAACTGGAGTGGTATTAGCAGCTTTCTGCCTGCTCTCCCAAATTGGGTAATCTGTTACACATAACATGCACATTTACTTTCAAGTTCATCTTACCTTGGGAGGTACTGGGTCCCACAGAGGTGTCTATCTCTGTCACTCCTATGACAGCTTCAGGCTGGAGGGTAGACTCAATGATGTCCTCCAAGGGTGTGGAACCAGTTTGAGTTGGTGGGACTCCTCCTGTCTTCTTTGCCTCTGCAAGCCTTGCAGCCACCTTTTCCTTTGCCCTGCTGCACAGATTATACCAGCGCTTGCGAAGATCCTCCATTGAGCGATGTGTGACTCCCACTGCATTGATTTTTCGTTGTATGTCCAGCCATATTTTCCACTTTTCACACTCAGGAACATAGAGTGATTTCTTCCCAAACACTTCCTCAGTGAGGACTTCTAACTCCTTCTCACTGGATTTTCTTTTTCTTTTGCGCATTGCTGGCCCCTTTCCTCTGTTTTCAGCTGCCATGGTTGTTGTATTCCACTGGCTCAGCACTCCAAACAGGCTCCCAGGTGCTGTGCTCCTGCAGTCTGACTCCTCCTCTCACTCAGAACACAGGTGTGTGAGAATGGGAAAACTCACTTCCTGGTTGTAAGGTCATCATGCTGCATCGAAATAGTAGATTCGCAATTTTGAGAATCTTTAAATTGCGAAATCGCTATTTGGTAATCGCAAATTGGGAATCTGTATTTGCGAATGCGAATTTTACCGATTCGGTATTTGTTTGTGAATTTTTTAATGCATTGCATTTTGCGATTCCCAAATAGCGATTCGGTAAAAATCGCTATTTGGGAATCGCAAAACGCTTTTTTGATACATCTGGCCCAAAGTTTCTAATGTGAAAAGGCTTCGATCGTATGATGGCAGCTTGGCAAACATTTCGAATTCTCAACCCTTCTCAAAGCCACTGAAACATCAGTAGAAGGCAGTACTTGCATAAATTCTCAAAGATCAGACCATAGGGATCTCTTCCATCCTGTATGCAAGGCTTTTGCTACAGATAGATTAGTGCACAAACAGTATTTTGTAAAGTCCTTTAAATAGCACTTACATGTTTTTGTCCCAAAAAGCTATGTTAAAACAGCATAAGTACTAGTACTGCTGCAAGTTTAACAGAAGAATGTTATTTCTTTATTCATTAAACATTCAAAGATGGCCGACCGGTGAGGAGCTCCGGCTGGGAGCTCCCGACCAGGCATCGCCTTTCTGGTGATTTCCCCCCGATCTCTGCCATCCTCCCGAGATCCTCCTTCTCACCTGGGGTCCTGCTGTTCAGTGGTCCTCATTGCGCTGATTGCCCCGCTTGCGAACTCGTGATTCGTGGAGGAAGACGGGCTTGAGGCTTTCCCCCATTGAGACCGAGCTAGTGTGGCCGATGCAATTATCTCCGGGGGCTTCCTACCCCTGCGGGTCATCTGCGGTTGTCTCCGAGGCTTCCCGGACCGTCCGAGGTCCAGTGTCGGAGCTGGGGACCTGTTGCGGGCCGTGGCTGCAGCAGCCGGAGCGGACTGGGACCCCTGAGTGGCGAGGGCGACGAGTGGCGGACAGCCATTTTGACCAGGGGAGTCCCCAGAGTCCACGGGGTTCACAGCGGCGTGAGGACCCCTGACACGGCCTGCCGCACCTTCGCTCTGGGAGAGTGGCGGGCTGATGCTACTCACCAGGTTTTCGTGCCGCCGACCACGAGAGGTGGCAGAATTGAGAAACGGGCGATCCCGGCTGCCCGACTCAAAGATGGCGGCTCCTTGGGACGGAGACACGGGTCGGGAGCTGGCTCTCCTCTCTACTGTCTGGTGAGAGACTCCAACCCCGCATCTCTCGAGCACTGCAATATTTACTGCCTTGCTCTTCTGAAGGAAGGATCGCACCTGAAGAACGGGCGATCCCGGCTGCCTGACTCCAAGATGGCGGCTCCTTGGGATGGAGACGCGGGTCGGGAGCCGGCTCACCGCTCTACTGCTTAAGAGGCGCCTTCCCGAGCGGCTGCTCCCCTGGCAGCCGAGTGGCGGCGGGAGTGTTCCTGGGGCTCCCCGCCACCCGATTGAAGTCGCCATCGGAAGAGGGAAGAAGCCCGTGTCCCCGTACGTGAAAAGAGGGGTGGCACTGGATCCGCCCGCTGGCCCGAAGATTCCTAAGGCACCGGGGTCGTGCGGAAGCCCCCTTCATGGACTGGTGAGGAGAGGGACACTGGGAACAATAGCGGTCCAACACTGATAGTGCCATACGGGCAGGGGCGCTTGGCTTGCGGTCGGCGGGACCCCCCCCCTGTGGAGGCCTGGTAAGGCTGCGACACAGAACCTCAGTGCGCGACCCTCGGGGCTCTGACTGGGGATGAATGGACTCCCGCCTTCTAGGCCCTGAGACACAGGATTAAGCTTCAGGGGGCCTGGGTGATAGGGTCTTCTGCCGCCGATGATAACTGGTGACGGCCTGACCCCCTAGAACAACAAAGTAATCCCCCCTGGAGAGAGTAACCCAGTATGCCGGTGAGCCCTGGTGGAGCAGTCTGGAGAGACCTAGAGATGGCAAACGCCTTGCAGCAACCAATAGACTGATAGAAATCCCCTGTAGAGATCCTGGGCCTGTGACGCTGTGACGCTTATTGCAACTGTGCCTGTGAGACAAGATTTGTCCTCATTTTGTTGAGACTAATTTATGTTTTAGAGAAGAGTGAGAGGGATATAGGAGCCACCCCGCCTGATCCTAAAATGGCGGCTGCTTCTCCCCCTTGTCGCTATAATACAGCTATACTCTCCTCCTCCTCGTGAGGCTCGCAGTCACAGGCTCTGGCCTCTAGCTGCCCCATTGACCCAACTCGCATTTCCCCTTACAGTGAGGGTCTTTCTCTTACAGCCCGACTGTCCCTAAAATGGCCTCCATAAGTGTGCACTTGTCCAAAGCACTCCTACTTCCCTTGTTGGGGATGGATCCAGCATTTATGCCCTGGAGTCTCAGAGACCCCTCTGCGAGAGTCCACAGCGACAAGGGAGTCACACATAGCGGAGGACTGGGAAAGATCCCCTTAACGCTGGGAGCCATCTCCTACCCAGCCGGACATTGGACACTGTTTCCGCTGGGTTTCCTACCACCTCCCCCACCTCTTCCCTCCTTCATTCTTCAGAGTGTGCCCGTGGCCAAAGCACTCCTCTCCCCTTGTTGGGGAGGGATCCAGCATTTATGCCCTGGAGACCCAGAGACCACGCTGAGAGAGTCTACCGCTACAAGGGAATCACACATAACGGAGGACTGGGAATGATCCCTTTACCGCTGAGAGCCGTCACCTACCCAGCCGGACGTCTGACACTGTTACTTCCTCGTCTCCACGCTGTGTCTCCTACCCCCTCCCCCACCTCTTCCCTCCTTCATTCTTTGTCTACCCCCTATTCCTTTCCTCTCTCCCCTGTATTTCTCTCCCCTGCCTGCTTTGTTTATCCTTATGCCTACGCTATGCTTTTCCCTCACCTCTTCCCTCCTTCATTCTTTGTCTACCTCCCCTATTCCTTTCCTCTCCCCCTGTATTTCTCTCCCCCTGCCTGCTTTGTTTATCCTTATGCCTACGCTATGATTTTGTAACTCATGTAACTATGCTCCAGCAACTGATGTAACTGTGTAACCATGTTCTGAAACAATGTTCTTCCTCATGTAAAGCGCTCTGATACCTCCGTGTCTAGCCAGCGCTATATAAAACTTTTCAAATAAATAAATAAATAAAATAAATTTGTATTACACACTAATGATGTTACCCTCTGGCTACTGAAGACCTTGTCCGACCCTGAGATCCACTGTTATTTTTGTAGGTTCCCACACAGATCGTCTCCGTACTTGCTTCAGTAAAACATCATATTCATTTTTAGGTCTCGCCTAGGCAGCGCTTGCGCTGTCTCGTTGAGACATGCAGTATATACTATAGCAGGGAAGCTTCGTTTAAGCTCCGCCCACTCTCCGCCCATCTTTTGGATTGGCTTACATCCTAAATGCTGCATTCTGATTGGTTTTCAGCTTCCTAGTCCCTCCCCATCACGGAAATGTCGTCATTTGTGTCCTTCCATGGCTATCAGCCTCTTTACTGCACAGACTATTTTCTTGTCCCTGACTTCTTGCCCACCCCTCCCCTGGAGCACGAGGGCTCCGATCTGGTTCCGCTGCTGTCCTGGCAGAGACAGCACCTGTTCTGCTTTGCGGGCCATCCCGAGGCCCGAGCAGGAAGCTGCAGAGGAACGAGTGCCTCTCTGGTGGGTGAGGCTCAGTGAGTGGAGCCGTGCCGCCTGTCCCTTGTCTACCTCGGCTAAGGCCATACGGCCCAGTTCAGGGGCTCTGTTCAAACAGGAGACTTTGCTCCGTGCTGGACCCGAACCCGCCTGGGACCAGAAGAGGTCTCCTTTTTTTGTTTAGCTTTTGGAGAAGACGGGCAGCGAGGGAGGCCTTCCTGTCCCCAGATGGTTCTACGCCGGATGTGCATCGTCCCCAGGTGGCAGCAGCAGCTTGTGTGCAGCACAAGTTTTGAAACTGCTTCTAGTTCTATGCACGAGCAGTGTTGCGGGGAAAGCGACTGGTTAATGAACACACCCCAGTCACCTGGGAAGGGCAGGGCTGCAGGGAAGACAACAGAGGTGCAGCGAGCAGGTAGGCATCTGGTGGGGGAGGCAGCCCAGCGCCCGGGCACTGGAGCAGGGACCATGGCGGGAGAGGGCGCTTCCTCCTGAGAGATGGGGCTGCTCAAGACCTTCGACTGCGCCGAGTTCTCCAACTGGAACAAGATCGGTTCGGGCAGGTCTATAAAGTTCGGCACATCCATTGGAAGACCCACCTGGCGATCAAGTGTCCGCCCAGCATTCATGTGGACGAGAAGTAATTATAGAGCCCCCACCATGGTGTATGGAAGGTGTTTTCGTGCGTCTTACCCCCGGCGCACTCTGTGTTTTTAAGAATGTTTGTATGTGGGCGTGGCTTCGGCGCCGCTTAAGATGGCCGCCTGAACCGGAGACTCCGCCGCACCGGGACATTTATAAGCCGCGGGTGCATATTTCTGCACCTTTTACTACCGGACAGCACCTGTTTCCAACGTCGGAAGATGCTGCGCGTCTGGTGAGCGTTTCTTCACCATGAAGCGCGTTCTGCTTCTTGTCATTTTCGCCGCCGATGCAGTCTCCTCAGCATGCCCGCCATTTTGACTGCTGAGCTATTGTCTACCGGGAAAAACGCATGGACTGACGGTGTCTGCTCTCACCCAGCACTTGCTCGGTTTTGAAGGTAGCATTTCTGCTTAGTGGAGCAACTCGTTATTGCAGTAAGCTGTAAGTTGCTATGAATGGCTCTGCTTTCATGACTTTCACTGATGTTTCATTTACCTCAGAGCAATAACTAATATGCCTGCATTGCTCTGTCAGCCATTATTATAAAATGCAACCTGGGAAATGTTTCTAACAGAGCTGCCCACTTTACCATGTCATGTAAGGAATCCCCATGTATCCTCTACATAAATAGTTTTGATTTTCACTCCTTTTAATCACAATTCTCGCTGAGCCATCTCTGTTGGTGCTTTCTTAACAGCACTTCAGAATTTAGGAGCTTCCTTTCTTCAGACGACAACCTTCCTTTCAATGGAAATACCTTCTCAGCATGGCTCTCCTAGTTGGATATCACTAATTTCTGATACGTGACTTACTTTCATCATTTGTCCACAGTTGGCTCTCCTCTTGGTGCTACTCAGGATCATTTATGCTTGGTGTCATTATTCAGATTCATAATGGAATGGTATCTCCTTTTGCGAAGCTTTTAGTCATCTCAAGAGACTACTCTACATTATTCTTTTTGTGAGGACTGTAGGCTACGGTTGTTGTATAGGTTGTATATTACCCTATGTGCTACCTGTGTACCTTCTATATATGGGAAGACTGCGTAAACCACAATTTATCTTTGTACCTAAAAATCATTCTTCCTCGTCAACACCAACTCCTTCTTCAGTGCCATTCCCATCCCATACCGAAGAAACGATGGCAGGTGTTACTTCTAATCGTTCTGCTTCATCACAGTCCACCACTACAAAAACCTCACCACCTTCATCATCTTCTAAACGTCTAAAGCATGATTCTCCCTCTCCTGACAAATCGCCATCTCCTATTTCCTTGGAAATGTTGTTGGAGGAAATTCGAGCTCTGCGCCCCTTTGTAGAGGAGACCAACAGTAAAATGCAACTCTTGGAGGAGAAGTGGTCTACAATGGAGAGCAGAGTATCTTTAGTGGAGCAACAACTCTCTGTGGTACAAGGTAACTCTCAGAGGCTTTCTTCTTTAGAGGGAGAGGTTCGTGACCTTCGGCATCACACAGAGGACTTGGAAAACAGAAATAGGAGGAATAATCTACGCATTTACGGACTGCCTGAGGCCCTCGAGGGTGATGATCCTGTCTCCTTCTTTTCCTCCTTCTTACCGAAGCTCCTGGATATGCCTTCTTCTACATCTCTTAGTATTCAGAGAGCTCACAGATTGGGTCCACGTTCTTCAAGCTCTACGTCTCCGGTCAGGCCAAGGGGAGTCATTATTCTTTTTTTGAAATATACTGACTTGCTTTCGATTATATCTGCAGCTAGAGCCAAACGACACATTTCTTGGCTTGGTCAGAGGGTGTATATTTCTCAAGATGTATCTAATGCTACAGCAGCAAGAAGAGAGGAGTTCCTTAATCTTCTAGCCCCTCTACGATCTCTTGGTGCTCGATATGGTCTTTTTCATCCCTGCATTTTTAAGGTGACGTATCAAAATCAGACTTGGTCCTTTCAAGATCCTGTGGAGCTTAGGAAATTTATTCATTCTCATACTACAAATGCCATGGACACTGCTGGCCCTTCCAATGGTTGACTTTCCTGTTTTCCTCATGTATTAATCTTTTAGACATTTTTCCGGTCATGACATGGTTTTGTTCTTTCGTTCTTGGTTGTTACTTCTATTGACCTAGTAATGTTCTATTTGTGGTTAATTTCTTCTAAAAGTTATTCATTCAAAATAGCATAAGTGGTTCATGTTTGTCATATCTCTTGTCATTCGTTTGCCAGATGTTTAACTTTCTTTGTATTATTTCAATGTTAATTGTCTCTTTTATATTTTCTTACAGGTTTGTTTATGTTTTATCAATCCGTATGGTCCTTATCCTTTTTCTTCCTCGTGCCGATGCGATCCGGACGTCCTGAGTTCGGTTGGTCCGTCTTGTCATGTGTCGTCCTTGCCCCATTGTATCTCTCTTTGTCCCCCTCAGGTATGTTTTTCTCAGTCATCCTTTTTGGATATGTACTGTCTATGCTTGCTTCTTTTCTCTCATTCCTTTTCCTCCTCTCCTCTCTTTCTTCCTATTCTCTAACAGACATACTCTTCTCTTATCTCTCTCTGCTTGATCCTCCCTATTTCATTTCATGTCTTCTTTTTCCTTACTGCTTTTTATCCCTTTTCCTACAGTTACTGCAAGATTTTGCTATTTTCTTAACTCTCCTTTATTATCCACCTTTCTCATTTCTCTTCTTCATTTTCTATCATATTACCTTACTTCTTTTATTTAATCTTCTTAATTTTTTAAATGCTCATTTTTCATTTTATACTTATTTGCATTTTTTCTCAATATTACACTGTTGTTTATCTAATGTTAATTTTTTACATTCAGAGTTATCACATGGAACGTAAAAGGTTTTAATAACCCTATAAAGAGGCAGAGAATTCTTTCACATTTAGCCTCATATAAACCTGATTTAGTTTTGTTACAAGAAACCCATCTATCTGAGGCTGAAGCTCTCAAACTTAAACGTAGTTGGGTTGGTTCAGTATTAGTTTCCCCTACTAACACAAAGAAGAATGGAGTTGTTATTCTATGCCATAAAAAATTGAAATGCACTGTTGTTACACAAGATATTGACTCCGATGGTAGGTGGATTCTAGTTAAACTTTTAGTTAACAATATTCCTCTCACTGTGTTTAACCTTTACGGTCCAACTCAGCCCGATCCCTCTTTTTGGCCTATTGTTACAGACAAGTTTTTTCAAAATAAAGATGAATTTTTCATACTTGGAGGTGATTGCAATCAAGTTTTAGACCCCTTGAGCAAACATAGTGAGTTCCAGACATTTTTGTTAATTTCGCAGGGGACCAATATACCCGATACAGGGTAAAAAGATGATTTCGTTTAAGAAAGGCAGGTTTAACTGTCTCTCGAAGCAGTGCAAAAGAGTTCATCCAAGCCTCATTCAAGTTAATATCATCAACATCTTCACTCCACAGCTTTTGAATATCCTGCTCTATATCATCTTCTGCTTCAATCAAAGTTCGATACCACAAAGCCACTTCTTTATTGATACTCCCAACTTTCATGGCTTGAATTAGCCATGCATCATCCGTCTGGTCCCCCCAGTTCTGTCTAGCCCACCAAGCAGAAAGTTGATAAAATTTAAATCTGGTTAATTGTCCACAGGTACATGCTGTCAAAGTTTCCCAAGTTACCAGATCCGTACCTGATTTTAAATCACCCCAACGTGTGATACCTGCTTGTTTCAATGGTAGACTAAGCAGATCATCTAAACATACTGGAGTACCTGGGGAAGCCCAAATGTCTGGAACTCACTATGTTTGCTCAAGGTGTCAAGACCCTTTAGCGGATGATTGTCATATGTTTTTGACTTGCCCAGGGATTACTAAATTCTGGATAGATCTTAGTGAATTTTTGTTGGATGTTACTGGTTTTCAGTTGGAAGTAACTCCCTTACTTATATTTTTTGGAATAAGCCAGGGCAGCAATGTTGTTTTAAATAAGAAAGTTGCAAGATTAATTTTTTATGTTATCCTTTTGGGAAGACGAGAGATCTGTAGAGCCTGGAAGTCGGCTGTTCCACCCCTCTTTTCCGAGTGTAAAAATAATATCATACACATAAGTCAACAGGATATGGCATGCGAACCTAGAAGTCGGGAGAGGATATGGGCTATGTTGGTTGATTGGTGTCAGAGGAACGGGATCCAATGATTAAGCCAATAAATAGCTGTCGGCCTTGGTCCCCTTCTTTTGCATGCTATGCTCAAGAGGGTTAGGAGTGGAAGCAGCTAGATTTCTTGTGTGGAAAGACTCTATTCCCGTCCGGCCCACAGTAAGGGAAAGTGAGTATCGCCAACAAGTAAATTGGCAGAATGAGGACCAAAAAAAAAAAAAGTTTTAGACCCCTTTATTGATCGCAAATCCCAGGTACGTTTTATTCCCCACAAAACTCACAAACAATTCCTTAACACTATCACACAGACTCAATTGGTCATTGCCTGGAGACTATGCAATCCAGACCAATCAGAATTTTCCTTTTTTTCCCCCTCCTCATGGATCCTTATCTCGGATTGACTATATATTTCTCTGTAAACCCTTAGCTCAAAACCTTGTTTCCTCCTCGATTGAGCCCATTTTGATTTCAGATCATGCTCCAGTAGTCGTTGACTTCGATTTACTTCCTCCTCGTTCCAAAATGTCTAGGTGGAGGTTTAATAATTATCTTTTACAGGATCCAGTCTTTTCATCTTCTTTCATCTCTTTTGCTGAAGAATTCTTCTCTATTAATGAAGATACCTCTATGTCTCCCGTTTTGGTATGGGATAGTTTTAAAGCCACCGCTCATGGAGTTTATTATAGATTTTGTGTCCAAGAAAAAGAAACTATCCTCCAATAAACATAAAGCTCTTTTATCTTCCATTAAACACTTAGAACATCAGTTTTATACCTCTTCATCAGACTCTACCCTGAAACAACTTATCAAAGCTAAGATGGAATTTAACAAAATTTCTACTGATAAGGCTTCCTTCACTTTGCTTCGTAGCAGTGCCAGATACTATGGTGGCCGTAATAAAGCCGGCTCACTCCTTGCTAATTATTTAAAATCTAGAAAAGAGAAAACATTCATTGAATCCATTCAATCTAACGATGGCAAACACCTCCTTAAAGATAAAGACATACTAGCCGGATTCACAAAATTTTATAGCGTTTTATACACTCCTGAGTCGCCTCCCACCGACTCACTTATCAATGAATATCTTAGCTCTATTCCTCCTCCTTCCGCTTCTGATCTAGACTTCGCCTCTCTAGACACGGATCTTTCACCACAGGAAGTCTCCTCCTCCTTGAATTCTTTAAAGAAAAATAAATCCCCAGGTCCTGATGGTTTTTCTGTAGAGTTCTATCTCCATTTTTCCAACTTGCTATTGCCAAAACTTTTTAATCTGTTCCAACATTTTTGTTCTATTGGTGCAGCAAGTGGTACCTTTTTAGAAGCTTCTATCTGTCTTATTCATAAGGAAGGCAAAGACCCCAAATTTTGCAAAAATTACCGCCCCATCTCATTGGTAAATGTTGATTATAAGATTTTTGCTAAACTTTTAGCAATACGCCTGGAATCCTTCCTCCCCATTTAATAGCTCCCGAACAATGTGGATTTGTAAAAGGTAGACTAACTTCTGATAATTCTCGTCTATTTTTTAATGTTCTTAATAAAGCTCCCTCTTTATCTTTTCCTCTTGCGGCGATTTCCATTGACGCGGAAAAAGCTTTTGATAGGGTAGATTGGTCCTTTTTTTAAAAATCTCTCCGATGGCATGGTTTTGGTGCTAAATTCATTTCCCTTATCTCTCTTCTCTACTCTACCCCTTCTGCTTCTACCATTGTAAACGATCAAACCTCGCAGTATTTTTCACTTCATCGAGGAGTTAGGCAGGGTTGTCCATTATCCCCCCTTTTGTTTGTTCTTTCACTTGAACCTTTTCTTTCCCGTATCCGTCAAAATTCTTCTATTTTTGGATTCCCATATGGAGATCATCATCTGAAATTAACTGCTTATGCTGATGATATTTTGCTTTTCATTTCCAATCCAGATTCTTCTATTCCTTCATTATTACAAGAAATTTCTGATTTCTCAGCGGTATCAGGCTATAAGATCAACTCTGATAAAACTGAAGTTCTACCAATTACAAAATTTTGTCTCCAACAACAATTTGAATCTACTGGCTTTCATTGGAACAGCTCTAAAATTAAATATCTTGGTATCTGGTTTTCCAACTCAATTACTAATTCGGTTAAATTGAACATGAATATAGCTCTAGATCATATCTCCAGGCTTTTCTCATCCTGGAATCCCCTCTTTCTCTCCTGGTGGGGTCGTCTCGACTCCATTAAGATGATGATTACTCCTATTTTATTATATTATCTCTCAATGATTCCTTTACGTATCCCTGTCACCTTTTTTTAAAAATTGACTCTCTTCTTTCCAAATTTCTTTGGAAAAATAAAAATCCAGAATTTCTTTATTTCATCTTAGAAAACCGAGACTTGTAGGTGGGGTAAACTTCCCAGACTTTAGATTATATCATAAAGCTTTTAGCTTAAAGCAAGCATCTCATTGGCTTCACACGGAATCCTCTCCTTTTACTCCTTTATGGGTCAATATTGAACGTTGTCTGTTTACTCCTTTCTCGACCAAGGAAGTTCTCTCTTTACTGCCAAAAATGCCCTCACATCCCTCCCATTATTTAAACACACTTGCTCTTTGTTACGACCTCATCTTCAGCCAAAACTCATAACCAGAAATACCTTTTACATTCTCCTTTATGGTATAATCGTCTCATAACTATAAATAATAGACCTTTGTACTGGACCTCATGGAGAGCTAAAGGTATTACTTGGGTTACCGACTTATTCGATGGCACTTCTCCTTCTTCCTTTCCTGATTTTCAGGCTACATTTAAATGTCCTCGTTCCTTCTTATATAAATTTTCCATACTAATGGAATTACTTCTGAACATTTTTTACTCTCTCCCTTCAGATGAAGCTCCTATTACTCAAGACTCACTTCTTAAAATATTAGTTTTAATTCCAAAAGCCTCTTTAATTAAAAAAATTCTTCTATACCACAAATCCAGAACGAGACAAAACTAAGGTGGAACTTGCTTGGGAATCAGACTTAGGCTTTCAATGGAGCATTGACGTATGGAATAAGATTTGGGCTCGTTCGCTGAGGATCTCAAGATCCGCTTCCACCACTCAATCTATGTTTTTCTTCTATCACAGACTTTATCTCACTCCCATTTCTATAGCTAATTTCACACACATAGACAATAAGAAATGTTGGTCCTGTGACTTTCCATCAGCAGATCTTTCACATCTCTCTTTCTCATGTCCCCCTGTTATTTCTTTTTGGACGCAAATTTGGGACCGTCTCTCTAGAATTTTTCAGATTCACACACCTATGTCCAATGCTCTTCTCTTTATGGGAAGTTTGTCAGAATCCATTCCTTTGCCTTTCCATCAACGAGGATTGTTTGATCTTATGTTGGCTTTAGCATTTCAACAAATTACGATCAATTGGAAATGTTTGACCAAACTTTCAATTAAGCCATGGTGGAATACTGTATGTCAATATCACAGGTTAGCTGTTGCTTATGCCTCTCAATGCAATACAAATGTGAATAGAGATGTTTTTTGGTTACCATTAATTACATATTTATAAGGTTTCAATCAATAATGTTTCTCATTATCGTTCTGAAAATGTCCAACCCCCTTGAATTGAATTCCTTCCTCTTTGTTCTATCTTCTATCTTTTCTATCCTTCTAAATATTTGGTGAAATTTTTACTCAACAGTTATTTGTTTCTTTTATATTTTACAATTCTTAGGAGAATAGCATTGACATCTCTTTAGTGGTTATTATTATTAATATATTTATACCATATCCTTTTCCTCTCCCCCTCTTTCCTTTCCCTTATTTTTCCCAAAATGAAAACAGCTTTCTACTATGATTTTTTGCCTATTCTATTTCGTTTATAAGATTGCCTATGCAATGTTATTCCTTAGGCCTTTAATGTATGGTATTGACTTCTTTATGACTCAATAAAGCTTATTAAACTTAAAAAAAAAAAAGAATGTTTGTATGTGTGTGCAGTCCACGCTGTCAGCTGGAGAAGCGCGCACCCCTGAGGTTACCCCTGAGGTTAGGTAGCGGCTATGGTGTTTGTTGTGTTCCCCCCACCTGCCCTCTGTTGGAGATAGGATAATTTAAGGAAACCTTGAGCCGGACGCGGGCATTCGGGCGCGGGTGGCGTCTTTACAGCCCATAGCGATTTGGCGCGGAACACATTCTTCCCTCTTAAATTCAAACATCCGAAAGCCGGGGTCCCCCCCCGGGATACAGGATACATTATAAAAGGCAGTTCCTGTGTTCAGGCATTCTTCTTTGTGCAGGGGAGACTTGTGTGTTCGCATCTCGAGGGACAAGGGCTGCAATGACAGCAGCTGCCATCTGCACAGACTACTCATTCATAACCACACATGCATGTTGTAAACAAGGGAGACTTCTGTTTGAAACCTCCTCGCATATGGCTGCATTACACCATTCATTCTTTGCGATGCACGGTTTTTAGTAACCGCTCCAAAGGTGCTCTTTTGTTACAATTGCGCGCCTATACAGGGTGGGGGTGCTTTTCCTTTTTGGTGGCTTACAGATTGTTTGCATCTCCAAGCGACTTGTTCTTCACGAGTGTGGCCCTCAAGTAGTTTGCGAACAAAACTATATCCGGGCAGAGAATGGACTGCAGCTCAGATGGGGGCAGCCGCGGCATGTGTCAGAGGCATTATTTGCGTCGAATTAGAAAATTAATTTAGCGCCTGATGTCTTACCTGCGGCTGGACTGGCTTTAACCACTTTGCTGTTACCGAGGACCTCCCTGCAGAGCTTGGGTGCTTCATGTTCCTTGGTAACACCGCCAGAATATAATCAGCAATTTGCGGAAACAAACTAGTGTCACCGCTAATTTCTTGCATTCACATTTCCCCCATGCAGGTTGCCCACCCTCTTTCCCGATCTCTGATCGCTGCTCCCGAAGCTCTTATTTACCACGGATGCAGCAGCTCGGGTTCAGCTGGGAAACTCTTCCATAGAGCACTTTTGAAAGTCCCGGAGAAAATTCCACGTGACGCTGTCTAGCCAATAGGCGCGCAGGAGACTGTACATTGTGTCACTGTAAACTTCCGCTTCGGAAGAGGTACAGGAAGAGGTGTCTCCTTTCACACTGAGCCGGGTGGAATACGGTGGGACCCATCGATATCAGACCCAGGATTCATTCACTGAACATACTGATGGACGCTTCAGTTCCTACCGCGAGCATTGCCCGGCTCGTGAAGCAACTGGTCACGCATTTTGCGGAGTCACTGGGTTTCTGCAAATGGAGCTCCACTGTAATGCAGATTTTTTTTTTAGCACTTGTGTTTTGATAATAATAAACTGTTCCTCCTTGGGAAATGGCGTAGCGTAGATTGGCCTAAGCGTTCACCCAGCCTTCTATGCTGACACGCTTCCATTTTTCATTTGGAATATGTGTCAATGCAGCGTATGTCCGATGTAGAGCCGTGAAGCGCCTACTTCCATATGTCTGCAGAGGAATGCGCCTACCTGAGTTGTTACACGCTGTTAATTGTGCCATGTCTTGTAAGCGAGCAGCGTCGAACCAACATAGTGACATTTGTTTTCTTTGCAGAGCTGCTGGTCCCCCCTGATATCCGGAGGCGTTAGCCTCTGCATCCTAATTGAAATTCCGCACAAAGACATGGGCATTACCAGTGATCTGTCCAGCTTCACACAGTACCGGTTTAAAAACCTCTTCATAACGCCTTCCCCGCTGCCCAGCCTCAGGCAAGTTCTAATTGGTTTATTATTCATATTATTTCAGCTTCAGTTTTATAGATGGGATAAACTTGTGGGTGGGCAGTCAACAGCTAATCGACGTTTGTCTATTTTTATATACTGTCTTATTTGTGCAATTTTACCTGGGATTCGCCACTGTCCTCAAAATTCTGGGAAGATTCATAGTACGATATGAATACACCAACCACCTATGTATTATTTCTGTAAGGAAAACAACCCATAACTGCTCTGGCTTGAAAAGGGGACTACATACACATCAGCAACTAGTGGCACTGCTAACGCCAAACCCCCCTCAAGTACCCTCCCCCTTCCTTTGTCAAACAAAAGGTCATGTTCGAGCCCCTTCCCTGGAGTGAAGTGTCCCACCCGCTTTCTGCATATCAAAAGGCAGGCATGGAAAATGGCGGGACTGGGTTCTAAGGGACCCATCAATCGCATACCTGCAACCTCTCCCGTTGGCGCCCTCCGTTGTGCTTCCACTCTTTAATGCACCCGTCCCTCCCCCAGTCCTGGCACTGGGAAGCACATCATCCCATTGACCTTTGGTGTTAATAGCCATGAAAACTTCTTGCCCTCGAATGCACACAAAATAACTAGGGACATGGATTAGGAATTGTATGCCCTGAATCTCCTATAGTACAGGAGGTGTGTAATTTTATCACAGTCGACTACTGATGTCAATTCAATTCAATTAAACTTTATTCGGTGAACATAAAAGTTGACCATAAAAGTATAATATACAATCCAGCAATTACAATATATTAAAAAAGGAAATACGATAGTCTCAAATTCACGTTAAACAATGGTTTTACGATAAATAAAAATATTTTTTAAAAAGGCTATCACAGAAGCAATCGTAAATTCATCATCTAAAATTTGTAATGCCAAGAGAGCAGGTCTACATTGTCGCAACCCAATTTTTCTCAATGCAGGAATAATCCATTTCTTTCTCGGGCTAGTATAAAATTTGCAGAAAAACATCACATGTATAGTCGATTGTGCCGAAACATTGTCACATGGGCATTTACATAACATTTTTGACCAATTGTTCCGATCGGGGAAACTTAGGGATCTATATAAAATGTTCAGTCTAAAACGCACAAGCAGAAATCTATCATAATCTCCAGTAACTAAAATAATGTACGGTTGCATAGTTGGAGTCGCCAAAATTGTGTAATGGGTTTGGACCGTTGTTTTACTCAATTCCGTGCTGGTTCTACATTCACCCAAAAAACACAGACAACTACTTTTCAATTCTTTCCTGGGGATTTTACGCATAGTGTCAGGATTATCAAAATATTCTGGGTGGCCGAATTTAACTAAAAACATTTTGATATAACTTAGCCATCTTATATGTTTGGCCCCATCGATCCCCAGGGCATCCTTCAGAATATGGCAATTAAAATCTGTCTCATCGGCAGTCCATACTCTATGCCAGAGTAAGATTGGCTGGATCTTAATAATATCCTCTAGATAGGGCATACCCAATTCCATGTGACAAACATGTGTTGAAGTGCTATCTGGCACTGCCAATAGGAACCTACTGATGTCACAACTAGACGAATACTCAAATTATAGCCACATTTGTAATGGGGTTGCAGGCGTGTATGTATCAGACTGGTCTTCCTGCTTAACGGCTTGCTCCATTCACATTAGTGCAGGCTATTCGCCACAATTAACTACAAAGCTAAGATTCGCCAAGTCCTGCAAACACCACAATTTACTAGGTAGTATTGAGCATTATTTGGCAGACAAAACAACAAATAATTGTATACCTATAACACTTTGCAGCTCCCTAAAAAGCCACTGGTGTCAAAGCAGACATTTTCTATATCACCTCCAGAGACATTCGGTTTTTAGCCTCTGGATCACTGCCATGTAAGATTTGGAAATATGGGACTTGATAGCAGTATTTTTTTTGTTGTTGTTGCAAAAACTGTTTTGTCACATCATTACCTGTGTCTTTCCAGGCGAAGCCTGAATTGAATGCTGATGAGTAATGTGCACTCTGCGCTCTCTGAAAGATTAATATAGTTTTGCTGTTGTAGGGCAATGGGGTCGAAAAATGGGCATCAAGTTTTACGCACTCTTTTTACTTTTGTAGCTGGGGAAGCTCAAAAGTCGTCTGGCGCAAAATGGTGAACAAGGAGACCAGATATGCCCATGACAAACATTGGCTGCTGCAGCATCCAACGCTGAAACCAAACATGAGAGCGATACTACTGGACTGGCTCTTTGAGGTTTGTTTTTGAGCTTCATTATACAGTACTAGCAGACCTGTTTTTCATCCCGATTGTAAAAGGGGTTCTTGTATACTTTATACATCTCAATAGCGCATAAAACCATGTGCTCTACAGAGACATCTGGTGGCACAAAAACAGTGTCAATTTAAAAGACGAGTAAGAGGAGGGGTGCTTGGAGGAACTTTCTTAATTGATACTGTAGAAGTAATACTCAAAAGTATTTAAAAACTGGTTTGGCCAGTTGTGTGATAAGGTAATGTTACAGGAAGAGTGGAGCTGACATGGCATTCTAGAAAATGGGCACCAGGGTAGGGGTACCTGAGCCTCTGAAGACCACGCTTTTAAAGTCCAACCTGGAATGTACGGGCAGCCATACTGGATGGAGAGGAATAGAATATTTTAAAACCCAATGTGCATGGCATTGTTAAATATCAATTCAAAAAGAGCAAATCTAGCAGTAAGTAGACTAATTAAGAGTAGAAAAAATCTAGAATGGATCAGACCAAGAAGAGGGATTTGGTGGCATCAAAAGCCAGAGGGTGGATTTACAATATTGTATAATTGGTAACAGAAGTGTAGGCAGGAAGGTAATAAAAGGTTCAAAGTCAATTTAAAGATTGTGTGGTTGGCACACTATTTTGGGCAAGTTGTTTTGTATTGCCTGTGAAAATGTAATTATATTATAAGTTAATATATATTGTTTTCAATTTTAGGTGTGTGAAGTTTACACTCTTCACAGGGACACATTCTACCTAGCTCAAAATTTCTTTGACACGTTCATGGTCACACAAAGTGATATCCACAAAAACATGCTTCAGCTTATTGGGATCTCTGCGTTGTTCATTGCAGCCAAGCTTAAGGTAAGTCAAACAGTTTACATATTCTGGTATTCAGTCACTCTAAAACTTTGACCATTAGTATTCGTTCGGAAACCTCTGTGGAAAGTTGCATATGCACCACAGTGCTCGCTGCAGGGGACAGTTAAGCTATTTCTGAAATGGCAGTGCATGAGTAAGTGTTGATACTAAACCAACTTACCCAATGTCTTCACAGCACCCTAAAAAAGCCATTGCTACTTTAAACTGGGTTTTGTGAGTGCTTCTTCCAATGTTTTTATCAAGATAAAGGGACTCGTGGGACATTAAGATCCAGCATACTTAGTCCTGGTCCGACTACAGTGGTGGTTCCCTTTTCCTATTTTGAGCAAGGGGAAATACTGGGTGTACACAAGACGAACCTCAGCTGCATTGCCTTGACCTGGTAGCCCATCAACCACCGGGTTGCCAGTTATTAGGGATGGTCACCCCACCCTATTTTGGATGGAATGTGATGTTCACCTGGGGGGGATCATCCCTTATTTTCCCAACCCAGGACTGCTATGCAATGGATGGAGAGGCGAGTGAGTTAGGCCACGAAAATCTTAATCAGCAACTGATTGGAGTAGGCGTGCATCCCAAGAGGTCCTGGGTAGGGCCCTCAATCCTAGTGAACATGGGATTGAGTAGTAGGGCCTTGGTAGGGTCCTCAGTTTACTGCAGTGAACAGAGCATTTTTCAACCATTTTTAGGTCGAGCCTGGGCAGCACATGCGCTGCTCTGTGAGGCATGCTGTATTGAGGTAGAGACTCAAAGCTCTGCCCACTCTCCGCCTATATTTTTCATTGGCTTGTCATTGTCTACTGTAAACTGTGGCTGTTCATTGGTCAATAGGCTGAGTAGTCCCTCCTTAGTACTGCTGTGTCTTATTTATTGCTTTCTCCTGCTTGCTGTTGCAGGCAGGACACACTGTCTCCTAACGCTTTCTGTTTATTATAGCACGAGTGCCAAATGCATTTGAAATGCAATAGGTCTCGCATTTGCAAGAGTTGGAGCTATTTGCATTGTAAATGATAATGCCTTTTATTTATCTGTTTTAAAAACAACACATAAATAAAAGGCATTGTCATTTACAATGCCAATAGCTCAAACTCTCGTAAATGCAAGACCTATTGCATTGCAAATGCTTGTATATACTGTAGTATATACTTATATATTACTATATACTTATGTGTATGTACTTTGTGGGCTCTGGAGATCATCCCTAGAACTTGTCTGCTTCCGCTTAGGGACTTTTTTTCTGTTCAACTGCCTCTATTTGACTGTCTTAATAAAAAAGGACCAGTAGAGGTCAGTAAAATACCAGAATTGCTTTCTGTTGATGGACTTTCTTTTTTTAATTTTTCTGGCAACTGCCTCTATTTAACTTTCCTGAGAGAAAACAACCAGCAGAGGTCAGTAAAATACCAGAATCACTTTCGCATTCTCTAGATTCCAGTCCATAGAAATTGTCTTCCATGAGCCCCCGTAGACAATAACCTTTTTTTCAAATCTTGTATTTTCAGTGATATGACCACGAAGGCCCTGATTTTATATTAAAAACAGAGCCTTAGACTATGCCATTTCCCGCTGAAAGGCAATATTTCTCTCCATGTGTTCCCACACCTGGTGTGTCACGCAGTTTGGTGCTTACTTTCCACCATGTTAAAGAACAGTAGATAATTCAGCATCCAGATTAATGTGCTGCATAGCTAAATACATATAAGGTCCCAAAAATATTAAATACAGAAGGATTCCAATCAATGGACATCAGTAATGAACTTTTAATGGATTGGTTTCTAATAACTCCATTGACAGAAAACTTGGCAGATAAAATGATGGAACATTTACCTGCAACATGTGAAGTTATATACATAAATGGATTTATTACACAAATTTTACAAGACCTACCAAATGTATAAGAACAAATTATACAAATATTGTGACATTGAAAAATACTAAAAAACAATTCTATTTACAGGCATAAATGCTATAGAAAATGTTAACTTTTTAGGAATTTCATAACCTGTATATAACACTATACGTGTACAGCATTTGTTTACACACTTTAAATGCTACAATGCCAAAACAAAAGTGTAATTTTTTTTATTACATTGTTTTAAATGTTACTAAAAAAATGTTTTACAATATTTGCTCAAACCCTTCCTTGCTCTTTCTCTTACGTGGTCTCCCACACACCCTTAACCCTATTATCCCCTTACTTATAAACTGCATACCTATTTCATTCACTTACAAGTTTAAAAACCTGTATGCTATACCTTGATCCTAAAAAGCCCTTATTCTTCCAATTATATAGAAGTATTATATTACACAATACTGTCAACATTTTATTACAGTAAAAACAAAAATATATATATTTTGTGAATGTAAAAATACAATAAAAACGTTTGCTGTGTTAATAATTTTGTTTTTTCAAAAATCTAAAACATCAGCTGTATTCTATTACACACTACTTTTGCATCTCATAAAAATCACATTATATTAATAATTTATAATAAGAACTACACCACTAAACTCATCAATATGGCGAGACCGATTGGCATTGCCAATGCTTGTTTTTCTTTGGTTCCATGGCAGTGGTGTTGTTTGAGGGAGGGGGATTAGTTAGACATGTGATCTTAAGGGGCACAAGAATGAGTAAGATGATCTGTATGCCATTTATCCTTTCCGTCGCTTGATTGGTCTCATCAATTGTGAAGAGAATGCAAGAGTAGGGGGAGGGGCAAACAATCAGCATTACTAACAGGACCTTTCCAGGAATAGGGAAGTTGTGCATTTGTTCCACAATCTCAGGTGATTTGTTTAGAATTTAAGTGGGTGAATACGTTTTTCTCCAGAGTTGTGATTCATGTGTTATGAGTGATTTTCTTCCATCTTACAAATAAGCAGAGAATAAGGACAGAAAACGTTCATGATAGGTGTTGCATGATATAGTTTCCTTATGTTAGAGCTTAGCTTTGCCGCATTGTTCTGTATTTGATTACCTATATTTTGGAGAGACCTAGTGTTGCAGTACCTCTGATGTAGCAGAATCAATAGGTCAATATGGTGGTTCGACCATCAGCAGCAAGTGGACTTTCTTGGGAAGGTTTACCTTTTTAGCAATTCATTAACTTGCTGGCAGGAAAGCTTGGAGTTAAAAGGATACCCTGCTGCTACACTGTCGGCCATAGCCAACATTTTTTAATAGATTTTAAAGCGTTGTTTGTATTTTGCACCTTGTTTTAACTTAACATATATTTAACTGCTTTAGACTCGTAGGCTCCGTGCACGGCCGCGGTGCCCATATGTAAGAGCGGGCCCACCATGGACTAAGGTCGGCGCACTAGTTGTTCTTGCCCAGCAGAGCTTAGAACACACGGTGGTGTGACTGCGCGCAGCGGGCGTGCCAAAGGCAAGCCCGTCTGCACCGTCAGCACCCGGATAGCTCCCATCGCTAGGAACTCTGCCCGTTTTCCCTCCCAAATTTACACAAGGGAACAGCTACTTAAGTATAATGACGGTGAGTGCTGTAACCCCGTTGTATGTACAGGCTATGGAGATAAATGCCTATCTAAATGTAACTCCTGTGGCTTCACTTTTAGGGACACATTGAGCAAACTAACAACCCACATAAATAATAATTTCACAACACCACCTTCCGCAAAAAGAGATAATTACGTGATAGATGAAGACATAGGAGCCACCTTGACATCTCCAACTCACCTAGACCCCATAAAAATGGACTCCCCAACAGGAGGAAATACCTCTCAGGGCATTACTGAAGGCTCCTTACAGTGTATTCTGCTGAATACTAGATCCCCGATAAAGCATAAATATACGAATTTGAATGCATAATGCAGCTTTCGAATCCAGATTTGGTTTTCTTAATGGAAACTTGGGCTAATGATACTTCTGAGCCCGACTGGAACATCGCTCTACCAGCAGGAAATCAAGTAGCCTGCGAAGACAGAAAAGGGAAAAAAGGGGGGGCATCGCCATATTATATCGCTCTTGCTTCACTGTAAGAATTGAGCCTACCCAACAACTTGAAGCAGAGGTCATGATTTTTAATACTAAAGTTAACAACACCCTGACCTTCCTGTTCCTACTTCTCTATCAGCCGCCGGGTCTAAGGTCTACATTCATTCAGTCCCTCCAGACTCTCTTAGAATCCTGTCTAGAGTCTCCTACTCTTACAATTTTGGGGGATTTCAATTTCCACCTTGAATCTAATAACAATGCAGATACAGCCATGTTGCTGGATAATCTTGAAGGATACGGTCTGACCCAAATTATCTCTGAATCCACGGACAAGGCCGGCCATACCCTGGATGGCATTTGTACCAATAATCCTAACATCATATTGGATAAAATTCTCCCCCTACCATGGACAGATCATAAAGTCATCTATTTTAAGGTACTAATCCCGGAGAGAAACAGGTCCCAATTAAATAGACCGCTTTTTGTTAAGGCTCGCCCCTGCACAGAATACAAAAAAAAGAGTTAGAAGAGGCTCTTTATAGGAACCCCCCCCATGCATATCTCAGATAACAATCTGGCAGTCAACAAATCTGATGACTGGATCAGGGCATCAGTATACCAGTTGGCCCCGGAAAAAACTAAGAAACTGAGAAGAAGCCAGGCATCAGCACCCTGGTATAACTCAGATCTTAAAAACATTAAGTCCAAATGTAGATGATTAGAACGATCATGGAGGGTCGACTACAGCAAGGAACACAAAACGGCCTACAATCTAGTCCAAGAGGAATGTAAGGAAGCAATCAAAAAAGCCAAAATGGACTATTTCACAACTAGAATAGATGCAGCCAAGAACTCCTCTAAGGAGCTCTTTAAGACGGTTACTGTCCTGTCTAAGCGGCAGCAGGATAATCAGTTCACGCCAGATCAAAACTTTTGTAATAAGATTGCTAACTTTTTTCAAACCAAAGTACAATCAGTCTACAATGAACTTCTAAGAACAGCACCCAATTCGACTGAAAATAATGATAAAACCATTGATGAGAACCTAACCCTTATAACTTGTCCAGTTTCTCAACACTAACCGCAGAGAAAGTTAACAATCTGCTATTACTGACTAAGTCGGGCTCTCCTACTGACCCGTGTCCTCGTGCCACACTACATCTGGTCTCAGAAAAGACCAGTAAACATCTAGCCCCTCTTTTAAATGAGGTGATCAGTTCTGGGATTTTTCCTTGTCTTGGAAAAAGGCGTGTATTAGGCCTATCTTGAAGAAACCCTCCATGGATCCCACTGAGGTGAAAAATTACCATCCAATATCATGTCTATCAATAGCGGCTACAATTTTAGAAAAATCAGTTAATACTGAACTAACCCACTACCTAGATTGCAATGACCTCCTAGACTCCACCCAACATGGCTTAAGACCACGCCACTCTACAGAATCTGCCCTGATCATGGCCACAGAGGAGATTCACAGACAGCTGGATAGGGGGGAAGAGCCGTCCTTATCCTACTTGACCTATCAGCAGCATTTGACACGGTCAACCATGCGGTGCTAATGTGGTGGCTGAAGGCCATAGGTATTAAAGAGACGGCTCTAACATTACTCTCCTCCTTGACATCTAGGGAACAGAGGGTATGTTGGGACAATCTTAAATCAAAGAAATTCTACCTCCCATGTGGGGTACCACAAGGCTCAGCTTCATCACCGACTTTGTTTAACATCTATGTTACCCCTGTGGCCAAGCTAATCCGAGCGCACAGTTTCACGTTGATCTCATACGCTGATGACACCCAGATAGTCATATCTATCTCGTGGAGGGTTGAAGTCACAGCCGTCAGTTTCCACAACTGCCTGAAGTGCATCATGGGATGGATGAATGTAAATTTCCTCAAGCTTAATACAGATAAAACAGAGGTCATGGAGTTTGGGAAGGGTCCATCTATATGGAATCAAGCATGGTGGCCATCTGAAGCAGGTAATTGCCCCCTTCCATCTACTAAGGCGAGAAACCTGGGAGTGATGTTCGAAACCAGTTAAACTTTGCAGGACAGATCAATCGCCTGACTTCCTCATGCTTCTTTCTATTGAAGACTCTACGTAAGAGCTTGCCTTTTATTCCTCAGGATCTCAGGAAAATGGTAATAGGTGCATTAATACTCTCAAAAATAGACTACGGCAACGCATTATTCTTGGGCATTGACAAGTATCAGACTGCTAAATTGCAGTCATTGCAGAATGCCGCAGCACGAGTATTACTTAACATTCCTAAATATCACTCCATTTCCGCTAGTATTAGGCAGCTCCATTGGCTACCGATCCAGCGACGTGTTGAATTTAAAGCTCTCTGTTTGGTATATAAGGCGCTGTATGGTGGGGGAGGCATGGACATGCAGAAACTATTTCTCTGGTATTCCCTGTGACAGAATCTTAGATCAGCGAACACAGGGCTAGTTCAGGTTTTCAGAATCCAAAAAGCCAGATGGGGAGGGAAAAGCCTATCCCACCGGGCAGCCACACTCTGGAACAGGCTGCCGATTACTATTAGGCTACAGCCTAATAGGTTTCAGTTTAGGAAAATGGTCAAGACTTGGCTATTTCCCCCCAAATAATCTCCGTTACTGCGCCTGGACAACACACGACACGTCACTTTCAGCGCCAAGACGCCTCGGCATTCGTGCGCTCTACAAATACTTTACTTACTTACTTACTTAGGCTGTTCTTAGGCAATGGGAACACCTAGATGGCAATAAGGCAATGACCCTGCATCCAAGCAAGAAAACCTGACTTTTGTAGCCATTTAAGCAAATCTCCTATAGAAGAAAATATATTTTCCAAGAAATATATCTCACAAATGAAGTTAGGTCTCATCCTTGTAGACACTGAGCTAAAATGTGTGTTGCTCTATGTCCTGAGCCAACAGATCGATGCACACATTAACTACAAGGGATAGAATAAGGATTATGGAAGTACACTACAAGTTATTATCTTAATGCTGGACTTCGGTTTAATGACAGGGTATTGTAGAAAACAATATTGACTCACCACAATATTGTCAAAATAACATCAATTGTAAAAATATTGCCATCCAATGCGTAACCAAAAAACACAAACATCGATGACAAAAAATTGCCTTAAAAATATGTTAAGTTTAACACTGTCGAACATACAAATACTGAACTGAAAATATTGTCTACTATTTAAATATTTAAACAATATAAAAAATATCGACAGACACAATATCGACTACAATCATATCGCTAAAAATAAGGAGCAAACACAAAAATTAAGAGTACATTAAAACAACAAACATAAAATTGTTAACATGTATAACCGTATCTATTCACAATATATGTATTGTTAACAATAAAGGCGTTTTAAGAAAACAAACATTATTACAAGAAAATAAATACTACAACATAAATTAAAAATAAATTTTACATTTAAAAATCTATTAATAATCCAACAATCCAACAAATGCACATATTAAAAATTAAATCAGAAACACTAATTATTATCCACCAAAAAGATAATAACTGAAAAAAATTCAAACTGCACAATAGGTAACCAATACAATTTACCATAAATCAAACTAACCATTGCAAATGCAATCATAATTAAGTCAACACTAGAAAAGAGCTCAAAACCTCACTATTTTCACAGGAAAAACTTAACTTCTGCAAGGAAATGACACTCTGATGGACTGCATGAAGAAAAGCCAGAAGGAAGACTTCATTCAAATAACAAGGCATCTCTAAAAGTAGATTTGAAAATTAAATGGACTACAATGCAACCTGAAATAATTTTAAAACACCAATACATAAATAAATTACTAAACTCTCTCTTTTAATATTTATATTAATCCTTAGTTACTAAAGAAGCACTGCAGCAAAAACAAAGCACTGCACATCGAAAAATACAACTCCACACTCGTAAACCTAGACAAAAGTCCTTTCAAATTGTATTTGTAATGGTTAGTTTGATTTACAGTAAATTGTATTGGCTACTTATTGTGCAGTTTGGAATTTGTTTTCAGTTATCTTTTTGGTGGACACTAATTAGTGTTTCTGATTTAATTTTAAATGTGTGCATTTGTTGGATAGTTGCATTATTAATACATTTTAAATGTAAAATTTGTTTTATTTATTTTTCAAAGTAGGTAATATAAAAACCGTTAGAAAAATAAATCAACCCTATATGTTAACCTTAAAACTAAAACCCCATCAACCCCCAAAACTAACCAAACCTGTATTTTTAACATGTAACTAAAGAAATTTTTTTTCACCATCAGAAAATGAAAGCCCATGTGACCCAAATCTTGATGACATCCAAAAGAAATGGAAGAAAATCAAGTGCAACTTAAAAGCAACAGCACATATGTGAGTATAAAATATAAAACTTTAAAGCATGTTTAAATTATATTAACAAACAAAATAAAAAATTTTAAAGGCAAACAATTGCTTTTGCAGATGGGATACACATAAAGCCAGGAAGGCACAAGCACTGAGAACGTGAATTGGAAATGTACTAGATATTATGCTAATACTTGTCTTGGGAAGGGCTACAACAAACAACAATACTATAATTAACGTCATAGAATACAACCACCCCCTCAAATGTAACAGAGATAGAAGTAAGGCACCTACGTCAAGATTTAAAAGACAAACACTAGTTCACAAGAGCCCACTCTTTAAAAGACATATTCCCCAAGTACTTGATCACACTACAGGTCAGCTACCAGTACTTCCTACCTTAAAATGACTCATTTCATGTACTAAAAAGCCATAAGTCAAACCCTGCTGCCTCTTGATGATACCAAGATATACAGATTCCAGAACATCTAACCACTACAAATAAGGAAGAACCCTTCTTGATATACAACAACCACAATAACAACAGAAGAATAATCGTATTTCCCAAAGTAAAATGTGGACATAAATTTCAAAATGTGCCCTCCACCAATCATGGTGACTATCATAGCACTAACATACCCCTCATTTATGCACTACTCCCTAAAAAAGTGCAACTTGCGATTAATTTTTGAACCACATCAAAGTAAAAACTAACAACTACTCTCCACAGAAAATTATAATAGTCTTTGAACAGGCAAAGATACAAACAATACATAAACTATTTCCACACACAGCCATACAATGCTGTCATTACCACTGCAACCAAATTATTTGGAAACATCTGCAAAAATCTGCACTAAGTCTAGAATATGTAAAAAACAGCCAAGTTGCTTTTGAAATTAAAAAGTTAATAGCTCTGGCACACGTACCAGTATCAGACATAGCTAACCACTAGAACATGCTAACAGCATCCCCATTTCACCAAAGTATTACGAGTTTGGCGGTCGGACTGCCATACGATCGCTGCGGCGGACTGAGGCCCGCAAAATGTTGGTGGTGCCTCTGCACCACCGCCAAGCATATTACGAGTTTCCTCACTGCCACAGTTTTCAATGCGATGAACCAGCCATGAAAAGTGTGGAAGTGAGGAAACTAAGGGGACCCTACAGGGTCCCCTGTTGCCTCAGGGCCAGGGGATGCGTGCATGGGGGCACACGTTGTGCCCCCCTGTATCCATGCACCCCCAGTTCCTGCACAGCATGGACTTAACAGTCCATGACGTGCAGGAAAGTGCTTTGGTGCTCCCATTGCGGTACCTTTCTAAGGATTGGATTTGAGCCATTGAAGACACCGCCGCGGGACCGCCAAAGCACTGCCCACCAGATCACAAATGAACTAGTAATCTGGCAGGAGGTGTGAGGCTGAGTTTGGCAGTGTGGCAGCGGGGCACTGGCTTGGCAGCCCTCAGCCACACCGCCAAACTTGTAATCTGGCCCTAAGTACACTAATGGACTACTTCAAAGATACTTGGGTTGACAGACTGCAACGATCTGGACATAGACACAACCCCTTATTCCAAATACGATAGTGGAACATCTACAATGGCACCATTGCTCAAAAATTCAAAACCAACAAAGCTGTGGAAACATGGCACAATGACTCCCAAAACACAATAGGAAGAACCCAACCAACATTCTACAAATTCATAGAAGCCCTCCAAAAAAAACCAACTAAGGATAGAACACAGTAAACCAAATAAAACCTAAAATAACTAAACAAACCAGGGAAATGTACGAAATGCTACGATTCAAAGTCAAACATTTTCTAAATAATAAAGGTGTAGACTGCCTACAAATAATGGCTAAATCACTAATATAAACCACCTACCTACATTACTATAACATTTTTCAGTAAATATTAGAATGATTTTTGTAAATTAGATTATATCAAAAATATAGCAATAAAGTACAAAATAAGGCTAATAAATACAATTAATTAATTTTGATATGTAATTGAAAGTATTCATGGGAAACAAAAAAGATACAATATAAAAATATACAAAGCAGCTCACAATTATAACACACACATCCAAAATAAAACATTTTAATTTGAGCAATTACAAAATACATATAGGTATTAAAATATAACACTTCCTACCAAAAAAGAAACAATAACATTGTATACAGTTACATAGTTGAAGTTCTTGATCCACCTCCACCTTCCAAAAATACAATCCACTAAAAAGGAAAAAATAAAACTGAGAAACCCTCCCAAAAAATGTTATAATTAAACTTCCAAATTAAACCCATCAAAGTAATCCACAGTCACTGGAAACCATAAAAAAACAACAACAAAAATTGAAAGTAATAAATGTTCAAGGAAATCCCAAAAATCAAAGGAAATTAAAAAATAATTTTGGTTTAAATGAAACAAAATTAATTTAAAAAAATTAAAAATAGCTGCAAACATTGTACTCCAAATTCCTAACTTGTAAAAAAAAAATAACCTACCCATCCTCACAATATATACATCTCAAATATAATGCAAACATAACATTACAACTCTATAGTTAGGCCTAAAGCATTACACTACATCACAACGCAACACAAACTACCACTGAACAGCCTTACCAAATAAAACACCATAGCTCTCTCCACCTCCCACCTCTAAAACAATTAAACTATAGATTAAAGAAGCTCTTATCTTGTCCGTCGAACAGCAACAGAGAACCGTGACCGACAGGAACACAATCCACTTCAAAATGACACTCATTGAGTAAAAATACAGGTAACAGTAAAAATGACCACTAAATGAAAATTATAAAAAGACTTCCTATAGAAAGCAAAAGAAATGTTACACAAACTTATTAAAAGGTGTTTAAGAATTTATGTAAAAAAGGGGGTGTGGTCTCACAGCTCACGAGGGGGGGTCACCATCCTGTGGCGCTTCTGTGCCTGCACCGACCATCCTACCTAACTTGGTACTGCGCTGGTCAAGCAGGAGCTTCCTGCAAGGTGACACTCTGAGGTTCCAAAAAGTGTTGAGGCGGCTACATAGACCAGACCGTGAGGCTTCCGCCACAGTCGAAGACTTGATCCCTCAGGGTGCTGGGAATTCAAAATAGCGCTCCATTGGGTGCTGTGGCAAAGAAGCAAACTGCGGAGGAGATAAAAAGGCAGCCATGGACATCTGAGCAAACCTGCCCCAGGCTGGCCCCGTCCAAAGGGGGGCCGCAGCGGTGAGGCGAGTGATTCTTCTCATGCCTGAACCAAAACCACAACCCAGGCATTGCGGAGAGTGCTGCGGCTCAAGAGGGGAGACCCAGGAGGGGACACTACATAAGTGGAGCAGTAGCGACTCGTGGTGGGAGTGCTGCGGGCGGTGGGGCGGGGCGGGGAGGAGCAGGGTGGGGGTAGTAAACTACGGCATACGGCCGAACAGAGGTAAGTAAACAAATAAATAATAAAACGAATTTCGTTGCACGCGCTGCATTGCATTTGGCAATGCTGCGCGCGCAATGAAATTCGTTTTATTTATTTATTTGTTTACTTACCTCTGTTCGGCCGTATGCCGTAGTTTACTACCCTCCACCCTGCTCCTCCCCCGCCCCACCCCACCACCCCACAGCACTCCCACCACGAGCCGCTACTGAAGTGGAGGGTGTGGCCTGGCACCCCTGGTCACCTTCCCAGTGGAATGGCCAAGCATACCAACACCACCACCAAAGTGAAGAGCAGCCGGAAGGCTGCGAGACTCTAGGGGAGAGACGGTGAGCCTGACAGGAGCAGTGGACACAGAGCTGTCGTATTAGGGGGGATGCACAAGGGGGCCCCGGGAACAAATGACAATGGAGAGGCACCTTCTGTTCCCCTGCTGGCCACCCCCAGGGAGAGAAAGACAAAGCGGAGTGGCAGAAACAAGGAGTGAACACAGAGACGGCCCGAGAAACAAGCCCATAGATAGGGGCACACATAGAGAATCGAAGCTGGGCCCAGCCTGGGACCACTGTGGCTGCTCGTGTAACCTGCCTCGAGAAGTAGGGGCAGGGGACTGGCGCTCGTCCATCAAGATACCAGCCCAAGTTGGACACCAAGCCACCAGCTGACATGACCGAAAATAAAGCCCAGCAGAAGCAGAGGAAGCTGGACAAATTTGCTAAACCTCTGGTGCAGCTGCTACAGGGAGAGGAGGCCCCACCTGGGAATAGACACAATCCTGAAGGCAACTGAGTCCTCCTGCCAAGCCTTGGATACCAAAACTGGAGAGGTTGGTACTGCCATAGAGATACTCCGACAGGACTTGAGGAAAACCACAGTACGTGTGCAGAGGCCAAAACATGAATAGTGACACTGGAGGGCACAGTGTGAGAATTGAACCAGGCCGTCCAGAAGCTGAGGGGTCTCTGCAGCAAACTGTCGGCCCACATCACAAATGCTGAGTGGTGCTCTAGGCACAAGAACCTACAGTTCTGAGCTTGCCCAAACCATTGGTTATCTTACTAGGTTTAGGGGTACTCATGGTGGCACTGTGAGCTAGCAGGACTATCAGCCAACATATCCTGAGGGGTTGCATAGAATCAGTCTAGCACCATCCCAACATCCATGTTGTCCAACAAACGAACAGTTCCTACTGAGAAAGTGGAAACCATATGACAAGGTCTCCATTTTTATTTTGAAACAACCATACTTTGGCCAGGGAAATGAGGTGGGGGTCACACTTGCCCCAACTCCTTTGAACAAAGCAGGAAAGGGCCTTTGTAAAGGGCATTATCCTTGAGGATGGCATTAAAGTGTCTAAACAAGATGAAAAATTAGCAACCTTTCACACTTTTTATTCTTGCCTCTATGCTGCGAAGAGGGCTTCAGACACACTTCAAAATAACAACTTGGAGTCTTGTCATTTACCGATGGTTACCCTTCACCAATATACAAAATTGGAGGAACCCATATCAGCAAAATAAATAAAATTAGCAATTATATCCCTAAAGATAAATATAAAACCCTAGACTTGACTGTTTCACAGGCAACTTTTACAAACACTATGGGTCCCAGCTGACGCATATCTTGGTATGCTCATTTGCATCAACAAAAACAATCACGCCATCTATGAATGGAGTGACTAGCTCCCTGCTATATAAACAGGGTAAGGATCCGGACAGAAGTGCTTCATACAGGCTATAGCACTTTTGAATATTGATGTTAAGATTTATACAAAAACCCAGGCTTCCTACCTGGAATCAGTGATATCTTTCCTTGTGCACCCTGACCAATCGGGCTTCATTACGGGCCGGCAACCCATGAACACCTTAGGAGCATAATCCATCTGGTCGAAAAAGCAAAGTGACTCCTGCAATTTTAGTTTATTTCAGCACCCAGAATGCTTTTGACTGGGTGGATTGGGTCTTCTTATCGCGGGTACTGGAAAAGGCATGGAATTAGCCCAAAAGTTTGACCCACGGTCCAACCAGAAAAGCAGTTCCAACATTGCATGTCTTAACAAATGGGAACTTGTCAGCGCCTATCAAAATGTCCAGGGACCCATGCCAAGGTTGCCCCTTGTCGTCTCTATTTTTCCCTCTTAGCAAAGAACCCTTTGCGTCCCGTATCAGGGGGGATGGGGAGGTGTCATGTCTTCCATTCGGTAAAATGGAATAAAAACGTGTGTTTTTGCGGATGGTGTCCTGTTGACTCTTACAAAATCAGAGACATCTTTCCATAAACTTCAAGAGTACTTAATAACCTATGAAAACGCATCCAGTTCAAAATCAACACAGCTCAATCCGAGGTCCTTAGGCCACATTCTACAGAATGACATCCTAGCGAAAGCTTGGGATGCTACCTCTTTTAGAGAGATAAACAAAAGTATCACATACTTGAATGCTAAAATACCCGCTGATATATCTGATCTTTATGGTCTCAATTTCAAACCTCTACTCGCCGAGATAGAGATAATCTTCAAAGATGTGTGTCCTTTCCGGCACCCTGGTTGGGATAAATCAATGGAATGTAATGAATGTTCCTCCAAGTCTTCTTTATGTGTTGCAGGCCTTACTCATAATACTTCCAAGACTTTTCTACACTACATTGAAGAATGGATTCCTGAAATATATTTGGGGAGGTGGTAGGGACCAAGTGACCTATGAGATTCTATGCAGACCTCGAAAGAGAGTGGGGGCTTGGCTTTGCCTGATATTTACATTTATTATGTTGCCTCCCAACTTTGCATCCTAGTTGAATGGAGTGTGCGCAAATCCGAAAAATCCTGGATCCTTATGGCTACAGCAATAGTGGGCCTATACTTGTGGAATCTAATCTGGAAGTCCAAAAGGCCAATCAATTTATATCTGAGCACTCCTACCAGTACAATGTTACAAGTGTGGGACAATATAAAAAATAAATTGCATCTAACTACATATCTATCCCCTCATCGTCAATCCATTTCAATCCTTCATTTACACCAGCATTACTCCCTGGCCCTTTGAGGCCTGGCGCAGAGATGAATGTCTCATGGAAAGCAATATGTATTGCAAGAGCAACATTAAGACATTTCTTGACTGCAATACAGAATTCAACCTGAGCGACTACAATACACTCAATTTAAACTTTGGGTATCTCACCCGACCATGAAAGATGCTGTGACCCCTGCCCTCCCCCCTCTTCTCTTGCAAACAATAAAAATCTTGTGTTACATAATACGAATAAAACTGTGCTAGAAAAACAGACATTTGAGGTGAGCAGATTTAGAGTCTCAGTGATGTTGAAGAGTGCTCCGAATAAAGGAGATGCTCTCCACCTAACACTTTGGCATTACTCAGGGTTACCTACTTCTTTTTTTGAAAAATGTATGTGGCACCATAAGTCTAAAAGGGCATTGTTTTGACTTATACTGGTTGCTCCCTTGTGCCTGGACAAAGCTATACCTCTCTGACGAGCTCCAATAAAAGCGAAACATATTTGTCAGGGGTTGCTTGTATCCATTTCAGGTTGACTTTGATGTTATTTTACCAATCCAAGGATGTAATACTGTGCCTAGAATGGTAAAAGGCTTTTGTAATTTTTCAGTTTGGCGTGGCTGGCACATGCTAATCCTATGCTTTAAGATTTTGCTGTAAAAATGGCAAGAAGCTTTGCCACTTTCTAGCTCAGCGTGGATGGCACAGTGCTAATCCTATGCTTAAAAACTCTGCTAGAGAAACAGACATTTGAGGTGAGCAGATTTGGAGTGTTGGTGGTGTTGTAGAGTGTTCCATATAAAGAAACTGCTCTCTGCCTGTAACTTGGGAACTGTATATATAATATATGCATATATCTATACTCACACATACATATATATATACTCACATCTATATATACACACATATATATATACACACATATATATGCACATATATATATATATATACACACACACACACATATATACACACACATATACACACACACAAATATATATTTCATACAGTTGCGGTTGCCACTGTGTATTAATGTTTAGTGCAGCATTTCCATAGAAAGAGTGCTTTTTTGTTTTGTTAATAAATTTGCCACCATTTGACAAATCTTCAAAAAATGTTCATCCACGTCTGCTCCTTCCTTTAAAGTTTCAGAGTGATTCATCAAGTGGAGGCAGAGAAAAGCAGGAATTCGCACAACATATTTTCCCCATGCACATTCCCATCAGAATTTAGTAATACAGATAAAACGAATGAAAGAAAATAATTAGACCAAATTTGGCAGAAAGCTAGATCTTTACTCTGAAAGCATGCTTTTCGTGATTTGGAGTCAACCCATTCAGCTGTTTTTGAGAAATTAGCTTTCAAATTATATCTCGATACTGTTGGTATCGAGATATGCTCTGATTGCCCACTTTAAAGGGAACTAGGCAATCCTGATTGGATGGTAACAACCTGAACAATATGTTGTGGCAGTCATAACAGGACTCAGGAACAGGGTCCCTGTGTCCTGAAAATGAACAAAAATATATAAGGGGGCAGGGTGAGCACACTCAGACCCCAAAGGGCATGTGGGAGTGTTCCAAAGGGACGACCCCTTGATTGGCTGTCCACAACATGGGCAACTTGTTGTTGCAGTCATTACAGGACTCTGGGGAATTATCCCCAATGAAATGCATTGTAGTGAAAGCCTGTTTTTGAGGTTCACAAATAGGAGCACATATAATGGGTGATAACAGATTTTAGTCACAATATGAATTGTTTGTTGGTGGTATGATACTAATTTTATAAATTGTGGTGTATTCTAAGGTAGTTTTACCCCTGTGTAAAATCATGATCCTCTGCTGCGATTGGATGTACCATGCTTGAGGGAAAGCTGTTTTGTTTGGTAGAGCTTATGTGGGATGCTCCAGAAGCTAAAATGAGAGCACATTTTATGTAAATTCACACTCTCTTCCTTAGCCATGTGGAAAAAAAAGTCTGAGATGCTGAGAAAACATTTACTTCCAACTCCAGCAGTAGCATGTCAGTTGACACTCCAGTGTTCTACTGTAGCCTTCCACAATGTTCTAATATAGCCTTACAGCTATAGTGGGCTATACCAGCAATTAAAGGCCCGCTCCAGCTTTAAAAGCCCGAGCCGAAGGGGAGGGCCTTTAACAAGGGAGCTGGACTTTAACGCCGATATTGCCCAGCTTTGGAGGGCTAAAAGGCATTAGAACATTCTGCCACTAGAGGGCAGAATGTTCTAACAAATAAAACGAAGGCCTCATATAGTTCAAGGGGATTGAAATCCCCTCGGGCTCACTGAGGCCTTTGTCCACAGCAACAGCTGTGAAGGACAACATTTGAATGTTGAAGCTCCGGCTTCTACTGGCCATTAGAACCCCAGAGCACTCCATTGTTTTCCATGGAGCTCACAACATTCCAATGTTCTAATTACCTAGATCACTAACATTCTCATTTATGACAAAAGTGGGGCAAACCTGAAGCCATCTTGATTGAATCAAAGCTGTAAAACTTAAAACATTTCCTTTAGAAATGAAAAAAAATGAGGTGGTTCATTTCGTCATAGAAATAATGGCTAGTGTACTAGAAAGGAAATTTAGGACACATTTCCCATGAGTTCACAAGTATCTTACTCCTCCATTTCAGTAAAACATTGTCACATGCAGACTAAAACATGTACTTTCAACACCAGCAGCAGCATGCCATTTAACCTCCTGGTGATAAACTGCAGCTTTGCCACAGTATTCTAATGAGTAACTAAAGTGCTAACGTTCTGTATTTATGACAAAAGTGTAGCTCACCTGAGCACCATTTTGATGAAATCAAAACTGTAAAACTGAAAGGATGTCCTACAGAGGCTCTGCAGTAAATAAAGAAACGAGGGTCAGGGCACCAAGATGACGACAGAGGGCAGGCTGTTGGGGATGAGCACCAGCAGGGGGTGGGCCTGTGCCAATCCCCTGTTGCATGTGGCCAAAGGTTGTGCGCAGTTGAGGGGTTGGCTGAATATGTTAGGAAAAATGCTAGAAATTCACTGAAGAAAACAAAGGTTAAATTGGCGTTATACTCAAGTATGGTAATATGATCTTCCCTAACATTACAAAGAACAGAAATTCACAAAAAAAAACAAAGGTTAAAGTTAGGTATGGAAATAAGATCTTAGCTTATGGAGAAAAAAAAACTAGAAATTCACTGGAAAAAAAAGTCAAAGTAGCGTTATAGTTAAGTGTTGAAATGCGTTCAAAACTAATGCAAACCAAAAATGAACATTGAAATCCATCAGCTAAAGTTCAGTGAGCTATTCATGACATTGTTTTTTCCAATTAATATATATATGCATCACAAATTACATAAATGACAACACTGGTGATTCTCACGTTGTTGCATACCAAGGTTTATTAGAAGTATATTTTGATTCTTTTTGTTAGGTAAATTACTGTTCATATAGTTTTTGGTTTAGGTCATTTTATCTTTATGTAGAATTTTGGTCTTGCTGTCAATCAGTCAAGGTATTGTACTTCTTTTTAGGTCTGGCAAAGAGATACCCTCATGTAATCAAAAACATTCATACATTTAAAAACACACACACACTCACTCACTCACTCACACAGACAAGTACACATATAAATATATAGAGAGAGTATATTGACAGATATATTGTGTATATCATGGATTGGTACTCTCATCGCACAACATTTCACAAAAACATAAAATAAGAGCAGTATTTCAGGGTTGTCTGAAATATGGATTTCATCATCATAATGACAGTCCCCAAACCACTCTCCATAGCTTTAACATTGTCACAAGTATGAGGATCATGCAGAATGGAGGACCAAATAATGTGGCAAGGCTATCTAAATTATGCAGTCAAAAATTAAATTTAGTGTTTTTTGTCCATTTGAAACAGAAACACAATTTTTTGTGAAATCTGCAATTTTTGAAATTACATGGCAAATGATGTGGGAAATTTGTTAAATCCAGCATTAGGCTGTAAACTCTTCAGCAACAGAATCCCTTACATGCACTGACCCTCAACATTTCATATTGCTTTGATAACAATTTATTCAAGAAAGAAAGGTAAACAAAGCCTAAAATTACAAATTTTATTCAGTACCCATTGATATATATATATGTATATTTCCTACTGGCGGTTGCCAGTAGGTAGTTATAGTTAGGACCACGTTTCTATAGAAAAAGCGTTTTTTGACTTGCCTATATCCTTGGCGTCGTTTGACAAATCTTCACGAACGTTTCATAAAAAGTGTCATAGTGAGTCTTTTTGTGCATAGAAAGTTTCGGCGGGATCCGCTGATGGAGCGCGATAGTGCTCTTTCATTTGTAGGGGTGCATTATAATCACGAGTAGTTCGCACCTACACATATAATCCTTTGTCGAGTTAATATGTGGTTCTTAGAATGTAATGTAATAACGTGTAAAGGGAGTGGTAGAGACATTTTCGTACAACATGGGGAAATTAACATTGTAATCGTGTTCTACAGGATGCAGCCTTAAAGTTTGAGTTCGCAAGTGACTAACGAGAAATCAATTAGCTGTTATGTAACGCATTGATTTAAACGTGCACAGTAATAATGATCATGTATTCGTGTGCTTAATGAAATTTCATGTTGGTTCTTATGTTAGCCGATTTTTGTAGGCCTCCTGCGTATTTTTCCCTGGCTCTCTAGACTAGTTGCTAGTATAATTCATTTGTATGCAGAATCTGCTCTTTCTCACATTTCTGTTGCAGGTGGAGAAATTCATCTTTGTTAGTTAGAATAACGCTTTTGTTTTAGGAGCTAGGCTTAAGGAGGAGAGGATACATTTGAACAAACAGTACTGATAATGTGGTACGGTGTTCATTTTCACTGGAGAAGGCCTGGGAATCAAGGTCATCGAGCCATGGCCTGGTTGATCGTGACCGCATGGAAAGTCACCTACGAGGAGGTGTCCAGCTGGATGGGACGATCGCGTGATGTGATGATGGGTGTGTCTTAGGATTCTGTGTTGGGGTTAGGGACAGAGTCCGGGAAGAGACTTCGGCGAGGACTTCAGGGAGGAAAGAGCATCTTAGAACGAGCTCCATAGCTTTATGCTTCTTGGCTCATTCAACGTGAGTGCACTTCTAAGGAAGTCGTCACGCGCTGACACCTTTTCCTGACCTTGCCTAGGGAATGCTAAGTAGGGATGTCACATTAGTGGTAGAGTAGGGACAGACTAATGCTTTTTACCTACGAACCTCCAATGAAGAGAACTGCTGATGTTGGTGCAGTAATCTTTTGCGTAATGTAATTGGAATTGGTCATCTTATGCGTGTTGCACCGTTTAAATTTTGTCCGTAGGTTTGGCTTTGTATTAGTGCCCATGTATTTTTCCACCCTTGTGTTGAGGTGTTTGTATGTTCAACTTTTCTTGGCCTTGTAATAAACCCACTAAACTTTGATTCGTAGTCTGTGTTCTTTTAGTAACATGAGGAGCAGGAATGATAATGTATAATTGGCAAACGGTTTTTCTCCCCTCTACACTTTTAAGCAGGCACCAACGAGCCATCGACCAGGGGTTCCAGAGAAAGTCTAGAACATGGAACCCGGCTCCTTCAGTTGGTAGCAGTGTTAGGATGGTTGCCTCTTGAAGTGAGGGGAGAATCTAAAAAATTCTAGAAAAGATTTAGACCCATAGAGCCCCAAAGAAAGAGAGCCCAATGATCGAGAGCAGAGAACGGGGGACTTTGGCAGGGACCGACAGAGTTTGACAGTGCGGTGAGAACAGCGGTGAAAGGTGGAGTGAGTATGAATAGGGATGTTGTGGGTTAGATTGCGGGAATGATTTGATTGTGTGATGTCTTGTGGAGTTGGGATGAGAGTCAAGTGAATGTGGTTTCGGGCCGAACGTGCGCGGTCCATGAGTTTTGGTTTTGTTTTGATGTCAGGCTCAAGAGTAGCCTAAGATCCGGGGTTATATTTGTGGCGTAGAAAACACTGATTTGTTGTAATTGTCTGACCGTTGGTTTGTTGGGAAGTCTTGAAGTGCTATCGACGACCTGCCTGAGACAGGGAACTTTGTGTGAGTGAATTTGTTCGAATCGGGTGGAAAGCCTTGTGCGCAGAGGTGAACTACAGTGATTCGAGTTGCCAGCGCAGGTCGAGGGTCACGGTGCATGAATTTTCCTGAGTGATTGAATCCTATCGATCTTTTAGAAAGGCAGACAATTACTTGTTTCTGTGACTGTCCGGTCATTTGGAAGGCAGACAGTTACTTGTTTCTATGAGTGCGAGTGTGAATGCCTAAAGTTAGATTGTGAAGGAGGGTGAACTGCTCTGAGCGTGAAAAAGTGACGTCGGAGTGTGCCGCGCTACAATAGGTCAACTGGTGTAACGCCCGCACTGGGATTGGTTGGTCATCAGGAAGTGGGACAAGGAAATCTTGTTGGTAAAAGAACTTGGTTTAACCATGCAATGTTTTAAAGTATTACAAGATCTTTGTAGGGGCGATTGAGGAGTGGTAACTCGAGTGGGTGAGGAAGCACCATCCAAGGATACCCCAGCACATTACATGGCAAAGAATGTAGGTCTCCATACCATAGTTTGGCTTCAAAATTGGCATAAGATAACTGAAAAGGAGGGAGATTTGGCTTTCCCACGTTATAGGTCATTTCGATTGGAGGTACTATATCAGTTGGGGGGGTGATGCATTCATTACGGCCCCGCCTAGACCGACACAGTTTGAGGCATTAGAAGCTTGGATGCGAGCAGCACAGGCAAAGAGCAGGTAAAGATTTCAGGGAAGGATGAAAAAAGTGATGAAGGCATACCAAAATGCCCGATGGGACGCACAGCTGAAGAGATGGAGAGTAGACACTATCGAGGTAGAGAGATTGTACCCACTGTTAGTGAAGGAGGGAGATGCTCGGAACAGGAATGGAGATGATGAGAGTGACACGAATGACAGTTTGTTAGATAGATTATTAGCAGAGCGTCCTCCACCATACAATCCAAATTCAGAAGAGGGAAAACAGTAATTGGCAAATGCAGCGAGCATGGAAAGAATGGTAGTGCCGCAGATAGATCATAATGCGTGAGTAGTGGGAAAGATTTCAACAGGGACAGAAGGAATAGGGATGCCAGCAATGGGAAGTACAGAGATGGGCGGAGTTAACGTTGCTATGCGGTTACCAGAAGCCCTAACCATACCGGTCACTATTGGACCTGTAGTGTCGGTGTATGACCCAGGTCTAGGTGAAAGCAGTAGTCGGCCATAGTCGGGATTGGGAGAGAGGGTCAACTCAGGAGGAAATGTGACAATGAATGGAAATGGACCATTTTTGGTGCCTGTGGAAACTAGTACTCCATTACCAGCAACCGCGGACCCCTCGAGGGCACGTGTTGGGTCTAGTACAGTACGATCAGCGTCACTGGCAGATTCACATTCAGATTTAAGAATGTGGGAAGCTCCAGTTAGAGGACCCATGGGAAGGATATCAGAAGTAGGTACAGAGCAGGGAGTTTCCAGAGATCAGCATGTCTCACAGATAACAGTAGCAGGACACTGCTGGGCTCTCGTTTGATGATGACATGATTCAGTCCATCTTACAGACAACTAGCATATTGGAAACGAACCCCATCCCTGTTCTGACTCAGTCAGATGTATGGGGGAAACTCACTAACCTGAAAAGACAACACACATGCACTATGATGCACGCTGCAATCCTAATTGAATACTTAAGAGGGAACCTAGCACCCCAAGGGCTCATAGTGACCAACGCACCAAGACTGTTCTTGGAAAACAAGGTCTTTAAAAAGAACTGGTCGTCAATCTCATGGAAGTGCACTTGAGATTGGCTTGTCCTGCTCATAAATACAGCTAAAGAAACAGCCGAACAAATCTTTATTGAAATCCAACAATTGGAGTCCCAGATCAAATGCTCCATCCAGCTCAGTGCCTTTAAAAAGAAACTGAAAGAAGTAAACAAAACTCTTAGCAAAACCAAAGAAGGCATCCTGGGGGTGCTAGAGTGCCGGCTGCAAGATTGCCACCATGTAGTGAGGTTCTGCAGGCTGGACGGACAATCCGTTAATTATCTGGCGGATCGGGCGACCAATCCAGCCTGTAAAGGACAGGAAATGTTCCCGACCTGGCACAGCAGCTGATGACTGCACTTTGTTTGATGTGCACTGCTCAGAAGGAGCGACAGCGGTAAAAAAGCAGAGACGGGGCGCTGCCTGCAGTAACAAGATGGTGGCCCTGATTTGAGCAAGCCGTTGCAGTGAGGCCGTACCCGGCGCGGAGGCCGGGAAGAAATCAGCAGGCTTGCTGGCTGGCGGAGCAGCGGCTGAGCCGAGAGGAGGGACACGCGATGAGCCCTGGAGTCTTCGCTGCCTCTGAACCGAGGGAGGCTGCTGGTCGACAGGCCCTGTTCTGACCCCCTGCACTGCGGGGAAGTGGAGGATTCTGGTGAGGCCCAAGAAGGACGGGGGCAGCGGATACACACCGCACTGGGCGTCCGCGTGCTGCTGGCCCCCCTGTGAGCTCAGGGCGGAGGTGAGTCAGGGTGTACCGGGACTGCGGGGGATCGGCTGGGAGACCACCCGGCGGGGCACCGTGGCATCTGTGTGAGCACCCGACTGTTTTGGCTGGCGGTGGGGACTGGCGCGTTGCAGCTGGCTTAAGTGGGCCTCGGCCTTTCCTGGCTGGGCCCGCCTTGCCTTCGCTATGCTGGGCTCCCTGGCCCGCGGGGGGCCCATTTTGGGGAGGCGTGGGTCCGCTGTGCACACACCTGGGGGCAATTCAGAACCGCAGCAGCGACAACAGCGGGGGGAGAGCCTGGAACTGTAAAAAGTGCCCCCCCCTCTCTCCCCTTACTGTTCATCGCGTGAGGCCTGGGACAGCAGTGATGGACCGGCGCCACCGGGGATCACACTGGGCAGCATGACAGCTGTGTGCTGGGCATGCTGAGGGGCAGGGCTGAGAGGTGCGGTGCTACGTGACTTTAAGACAGGCCCGGCGGTTGTATTACCAGGTCACGAAGGGCCCTGACCACGGTGGTGACCTCCCCTGGACCGGCGGAGGCGTTTGGGAGCGGCAGGCTGGTCTAGCAGAGCGGCGTGGCCTGGTGGACGGTGGGTGCCCTCTGCTGCAATTGAACTGGCTGCGGACCCCGAAGGGGGGCTGCGTAATCGCTGTGGGGAACTGGCGGTCGCAGAACACTGAGATGCAGAGTCGTACCACAGTTGCGCCCCAGTGAGAAGGACTCGAGGCGGTCACGCACCGACCCGCCGAGCCCCATCACTGTTGGAAGGAGGGAGCTGCTGCCCAGGCAGGTAGGCCCGGTGGGGACTTGTGCCCCAGTGAGAGAGAGTCGTTGCCTCTGGCACGCTTGCTCTGGCAGAACACAAGTCCTGGTGCATGGGGCAGGTAGCGAACCATGGGCACAGCAGACGCGAGACAACCTAAAACTTTGAGCAGCACAAACCCCCCAGAGGGAACACCCCTCCAACAGAGGAGCAAGCAGAAACAGCCATGAACCCCTCACCGAATGCTGAGCCAAACATCTGCAAAATGTTCACGAACCTGAAGCAATCCCTGTCGGCGATCGACCTCAAAATTGACTCTATGTCTGATCGCTTGGATCGGCTCATGGATAAGGTATCCAATCACAATGAGTGCATCGCGGAGGTCGAGCAGCGGACCTCTGCGCTGGAAGATGAGAATGCTACAACCTGCGAGAAACTGCTGCGAATGGAGAAGGTTCTGGAAGTAATAAGGAACAAAAATGAAGACCTCGAGGCTAGGTCGCGGCGCAACAATTTGAGAATTCTTGGAATCACAGCAATGACCCGGGTTGAGGACTACGTCGAAGAAATGCTCCGCTCCCTCTGTGGTGATGCCCTGTCAGCGGTCTGTATAGTCAAGCGTGCCCACAGATCCCTTGGCCCGAGACCCCCCCCGGGAGCCCCGGCCAGACCAATATTTGCGAGACAATAAAATTATAGGGATCACGACGTTGTGCTCCGCAAAGCTTGAGACTTGCAGGAAACCAGATATCAAGGCAATGCAGTTTATTTTTTTCCTGATTTCACTTTATTCATTAAAGCCACCAGAAGAGAGTTTGTGCTGATAAAAAGACTGCTGCAGCAACAGGACATCAAGTACTCTCTTGGGGTCTTAACAGCCTGGCAGGGCCTGAATCTATGCTGTGCCCATCCACTGGTTGTACCTGCCTTTGCACACTAATCACACAAGAACCGAACATGGTAGCCCGACTGAATGAGAGGCTGCTCTTCTCTGTGCTATTAGTCCAGCGACCCAGCACCAAATCGCGGGGATGTGCCGAGCCCCCTGGCGCTACCCTCTGGGACGTGTCCCATGTTATGCCTTACAGTTGGCCCTTTGTGGCCCATTTGGGGTAGGGGAAATGTCTTTTAGCCTTGTTGGGCGACTGTAGTGGGTGGGGGTGGAATTTCTGGGTGATGGGTGGTTTATACTGGTTGCATTGATGCTTTTTTGTTTTTCTCCCCCCCCTCTTCCCTTCCCCTCTCTGGCCTTACATCAACAGGTGAAGGGTGCTACCCCAATGCTGACATACATAGCTCTATCGGGCTGCTCGCATGAGTGAGAATGCTAACAGAGTGACCACACTGAAAGCGGTAACGTGGAATGTGCATGGCCTGAATGATTGCAGAAAGGTGCGATTGGTTGCGGCGTATCTTAACCGTCATGGGGCAGAAATCTGTTTCTTGCAGGAGCTGCATTTAACAGGTGCCAGCTGTACGCGCCTGCACGTGGGTTGGATGGGAGAAAAATTTATAGCGGGTTACTCCAACTATGCTAGGGGTACAGCCATTATTCTGAAGAGGGGTCTCCTGTGGCACACGCGCACTGCAATATGCGATCCCCAAGGACGTTACGTTATAGTCGCTGGGGTGCTTGGAGGCCATCCGGTTAGGTTGATATCGGTGTACGGCCCCAACACAGATGATCCCCTTTTTTTTGCTGAGGTCTGGCGGCTGGCAGAGTCCCTGGGTCCCGGAGCGGTTTTATGGGGGGGGGGGATTTCAATGTGGTCCTCGACCCGGAACAGGACAGATCGGGTGGACCCCATCGGCCTCATCCGCGGGTGGCAGAACAGCTACAGGTCCTCATGGAGGATCATGATTTGGTGGATGTCTGGCGCCGTTGACATCTTCACAGCATGGAAGGAACTTGCATATCGACAGCGGGCCCTACATGGTCCAGAATCGATTATTGGTTAACATTGCGTGATGTGGACACTTGGGTCTGTAACAGCGCTCATCTCGCCCGATCCCTTTTAGGTCATGCCCCGGTCCTGCTGGAATTCTCGTTGCCTGGTGCACCGAACAGGGCTTTCAACTGGAGGCTTCCCGCTGGCGCCCTCCGGGACCAGGTCTTTCGGGAGGAGATTAGGTCTGCAATCACCGAATATTTTGAGATAAATACTGGCTCGGTGGACTCCCAGTCCACGTTGTGGGAGGGTTTTAAAACTGTCATTAGAGGCAAGTGTATCGCCAAGCATGCGGGGGTCCTGCGCTCGCTCAGAGGTGACCTCCGGCACCTTGAGAGGGAGATACGGGCGCTCAAATCAGAGTATTTCGCCTCCAGTCAGCTAGCAACCCTAGGACAAATTAGGGAAAAGATGGGCGAATTTGAGGAGGCAGCACACAGAGAGACACACTATCTAGGAAAGGAGGCACGAGCCCACCAATACGGCGAAGGAGACCGAGTCGGAAAAACCCAGGCGGGACTTCTCAAAAAGCCATGGGCAAATGAATATATTGGCGAGCTACGTGTTGGTGAAGATGGATTAGTTGTTGGACAGGAGGCTGTACAGGCAGAATTGCTAGCCTTCTATTCCTCATTATATGCCGGCCGCCAGACAGAAGCACACTCCGATCTGCTCCCCTTCCTTGACTCGATTGAATTGGTATGGCTAAGTGATGGTCATCGTAGATATCTGGACGAGCCGTTCTCAGTGGAGGAGGTGATTGGTGTAATTCGGGCTATGCCCGGGGACAAACCACCGGGATAGGACGGACTAACGTCCGCATTCTATAAGGAGTTTGCGGCACTCCTCGCACCCCATCTTCTCAACATGTACGAGGTATTACTGGAGCTGGGAGTTCTTCCCCCCTCTCTTAGAGAGGCGCTCATCGTGACCATTCTTAAGCCAGACAAAGATCCACAGCGGTGTGATTCCTACAGACCGCTATCAATGATTAACCTTGATAATAAAATCCTTGCGAAGTTGCTGGACACTCGACTGCTCCCCTTGATCCCCACGGTGCTCAGACCTGATCAGTGTGACTTCATCCCTGGTAAGAGCACTTCCCATAACCTTTGCACCCTTTTCGCGACCATGCAAGAGGTTGACCCCTCTCTCCCTGCCGCTGCCATTTTTTGGGATGCTACCAAGGCATTCGATACCTTGGAATGGCCGTACCTTTTTACACTTCTCGCCCGTATCGGCCTGACTACATCCTTTTTAAAAAAAAATCGCTCTATTATATTCTACCCCGGCGGCTAGGTTACGGATCAATGGAGTGGTCTCCCCCCCTGTCAAGGTGGCTCACGGCATGAGGCAGGGGTGCCCGCTGTCAACCCTCCTATTTGCTGTGGCTATGGAGCCATTGGCAGCTAGATTACGGCAGCATCACACACAGCGCAGCCTTGTCTTTACTCCTCGAGTGATCTTGGTGTCCATGTATGCAGACAACGTGACTCTATATGTTAACCGTCCGGCGATAAATCTGGACCCCCTCATTCGCAAAATCACTAGGTTCGGAGGCCTCTCAGGCGTCACAATCAACTGGGGGAAGTCCACGATCTTTCCGCTAACTGCGGCCACTGACACATTTCAGTCAGAATTTCCACTTAAATGGCCAGAATCCCCAGTGAAATATCTGGGTATCTGGATCAGGGGGGATTCTAAAGAGCTGTGGCATTATAATTGCGGCAGACTTCTGGGGTGGTTAGAGAGCCGGCTGAACCGTTGGAAGTCACTCCCGTTGTCCCTGGTGGGCCGGATCGCCATCGCCAAAATGGTGGTATTACCCAAGTTCTTATATGTCTTAATCAACCTCCCGCTACCTCTCACTGAGGAATTCAAGAGGAGGCTTCTCTCGAATCTGATATCCCTTGTGTGGGTGGGTGGGAAGCCACGAATTGCATGGTAGACCCTCACTCTTCCGTTTGAACAAGGGGGTCTGGGTGCTCCGGACATGGAGTTGTACTACAATTGTGCCCAAGCCCAGTTCGAATTTCATTGGATTTACCCAACTCAGTTTATGGCGCACACCGCCCCTGAAAGTGACCAGGCGGACCCGGTTCCGTTGCATGTGACACTGTTTAGGCAACAGAGCTGCCCACGGGCTGAGATTAATCTGGTTGGCTGTACAGTATGGGTGTGGCAGGAACTTCGTCGTAGGGCACGATTGGACACACTATTCGCACCTTCAGTGCCACTCACTGGACACCCAGCATTACCTTTCAACCCAGCATTACCTTTCACTGCTGAGACAGGGGTCTGCCAGCGACCGCGAAAGCGGCAGTTGCACATGATGGGGCAGGTGTTCCCTGATGGCATCTTCATTAGCATGGATGCTGCACTAGGGGATGAACACACAGGACTGATGGATAGAATGACATATTTCCATCTCAGAGCAGCGCTGCGCGTGCTGTATGACTCGTTCCTGATGGCACCGCCGACATTCCAAGTCCTGGAATCGTTTTTAGCCATTCACTCACCCTGCAAACTCATTACCCGCTTATACACTCTGGTATGCAGCGTGAATCCCTGAATAGTATCCCCCTGCAGCACGCGAATGGGAAAAAAGCCTGGGAGCCTCCTTTGAGGAGGGAGTGTGGTCATACTGCTGCGCGCAGGCCAGGGAGCTGTCACACAATTACAGACTATGATTGATTCATTTTAAGTTTATTCACAGGCTGTACCGGACCCCTGTGTGGCTGCATACAGCTGGTTTGAGTGAGGATACACGATGTGTGCGCGGCGGGATGCCGGAGGCCTCCTTCCTGCACTTGGCGTGGGAATGCCCATATGTTGCAGAGTATTGGGGAGGCATCTTTGATGTGTTGGAAGAAGTGATAAGTTATAGATGTGAACGCTCCCCACTGGTTGCCCTACTTGGCTACGTATGATAGGTGCCGACAGAACACAGGAAGCTAGCGGCCATGCTACTGCTGCTGGCTAAAAGGCGGGTGGCAATCTTCTGGGGTCGCAGGCAGAAACCGCGTTTGGCTGACTGGCTTAAAGATGCAGCATTCTGCCATAACCAGCTATCAGAATTTTGGAAACTAATGCCTGCACAGGCGCGTCCCAAGAATATATGGGAACCTTTACAGAGCTACCTCGGTGCCCATCCGCTCGACCAAGCAGAGGCCTCCACCATTGAAGGGTAGGTGATGCGAGGAGAGTGTTCGAATTGTTTGTGATGGCGCTGCTCGCGTTGCTGGGACACTCATGATCAACGGCCAGAGAGATCCCTCCCCCTCTCCCCCCTTCTTGCTGCTTTATTCTATATTTTTTCTTTCAATATATAGAGGGCTGCTTTTACACAGGGAATTTAAGCGGATTAAGTCCGCTGTATGGATACCGGGACGTTGTATGTACTGCTGGACTTTCAATGCCAATAGACTAACAAATACATCCAGCGAAGACAATGTATACGAATGGCACTATTATGTCCCATCAATCCTTCCATGCTTGCAATGGATTACCGCTGTAGTTTGTATTTGATGAAAAAATAAAAAATAAAAAAAGAAGGCGTCCTGAAGTATAAAATCAATAAACTCAGGAAAGATATGGAGAGATTCAGCCATGAAAGGGTGTACCCATATCTTGCGAATGACTATCACACACAGACCCCCAAGAAAAACTTGAAGAAAGGAACAAGAGGATGGCGACGGCACCGACGAATGAATGACCAATTCGGGCGAATGGAGCAAAAGTGATGACTGATTCCAGTGGATCCTCTGATATTTTTCCACTCAGACAATGACAAGTAAGAAACAGAGGATATGCATCAGGGAATTACCAGCCCCCTTTCGCACAACAACCCCCAACCATGGTGGCCACCGCAACCTTGGGGGTACCCGCCTCAACCTTTTCAACCATTCTTTGGAGAACAACCTTTCCAACTGTCTTTTTTGGGACAGGGCTGAGGCGGACGCACAAGGAGAAGAAGAGGCAAAAGGCCATACCAAGAGGCACAAAAGGGCCCCCAGAGACAACATATACAGTAGGAACCATCGATAGAGCAACGAGTCACGAGGAGCATGACCAAGGACCCAGCAGCATCAACGAGCAATGTTCCAACTTGATTGTGAACCTGAGTAGCAGACAACTTACCAACCTGGAAACACGAGTGCTAAACAAAGGATTGGGTTTTGTACCTACCCATTTAGGAGATGATTTTACGACCTACACTGAATTCGCTTAATTTTTTCGGAAAATTAGACTAAATTTTCTCTTTGAACAATCTACTAACGACATGGTGGACGCCAATACGAACACAGGACTACGCAACAAGTCCACCTTCAATCTTCCACTACATTTGGTCCCCACCAAAGTGGCTACTTATGAAAAGGCGGTTCTAAAGGATTTTGAGAATCAGAAATCCATGGTGAAAATTTGTTTTTTAAATATCTCCAAGGAAGAAACCTCATGCCTGCAGAACCTGGGAGTGGACCAAGAAAAATCATAGTCAAACCTGCAGACAAAGGGGGTGCCATAGTGCTCATGGACCGCAAACAATACCATGATGAATGTGTCCGCCAGCTATCGGATACCAAGCACAACACAAAGCTACGGAGTGACCCGTCGCCCAGACTACAAACAACCACCAAACACCTGGCTGAAAAAGGCAGAGAAGAAGGGTGGATTACGAAGAGTGAGTTTGATTTTTTTACAACTGACAAAACCAAGGACACCCTATTTCTTTGTTCTCCCCAAAATTCACAAACCTGCAAGACCACCACCGGGGAGAACGATAGTGTCCAGAATAGGCTCCATCTTGGAGCCCCTCTCACAGTTTGTGGATTGGTTCCTACGGCCTTTTGTAGCGAAGATGCCATCCTATCTGCAAGACACAAAACATGTGCTGAATGTCCTAACTGAAATTCCATTCGACCCGAGTATTCACTATCTAGTTGCATTTGATGTGGAGTCCTTGTACACGAACATCCCCCAAGATGACACCCTTTTGACTATTAGAACACTTTGGAACAAAGAATGGAGGGAGATATGACACCCACACCTTTCATAATGGATTGCGCCACCTTGGCAATGAAAGAAAATTTCTTTCAATATCAGGACTCCCTCTTTTGGCAAACATCGGGGACTTCCATGGGAAGCACGTTCGCGCCGAGCATGGCGAATTTGTACATGCATCAATTTGAAACAATGCACATCTATCCTCCTGAGAATCCATATGCACGAAATATAACAACTTGGAAGAGGTATATAGATGATATTCTGGTCATCTGGGAAGGTGACCTGGATTCTCTCTTGAGCTTTTCTGGATGGCTAAACACAAGAAACAGGAACCTAAAGTTCACCTGTGAATACAGCAAGACATGGTTACCCTTCCTGGACCTCCTACTATACCCCAAAGATGGAGGCCTGTGTTCGGAGCTATATAAAAAACCCATGTCACAAAATTAATTACTCTGCTACGACAGCTATCACCCACGAGCCCTGAGAAACAATCTACCGATTGGACAATTCCTGAGGATAAGGAGGAATTGCACAGAACTTGAGAAATTCAAGGACCATGCAACAACACTTAGTAACTGTCTGATACAAAGATCATATCCTCCCCATCTGATCAAAAAAGCAGCAAAAAGAGCAAGGAACAACAACAGAGAAGCCTTGCTGAAATCATATATCAAACCACCATCGGAGAGGCTTGTATGCGTGGCTACGTACAGTCATCTCACGGACACAGTAAGGATGGTGATTGAAAAGAACTGGCCGATTTTAAATGTAGGGAATAGATCACTTCCTAAACCGCTTTTTGCATTTAAAAGAAGCAAGAATATAAAAGACATGATTGTACAAACCAGACCACAGTAAATACAAAAGAAGTCAGGACCCCAACCCCGTTGGGCCCTTCCCTCTATTGTAGGACACTTTCCCTGTGGGTCATGTGCAGTCTGTCCCTATACAAGACCAACACATGAGATTGACCTGGGCTTGAAAACACCATGGACATTGAACAAACACATGAACTGTAACACTGAAAGGGTTATCTATCTATTGAAATGTCCCTGTAACTCTCCCTTTCTCTGTTTAGAAAACCTCTAAACGACGACTCGCAAAGTGAAAACCAGGATCACTGAGCACCGGATTTCAATTAGATGCCAAAAGACTAATACCAAACTTACAAGACATTTTCTAGACCATGGCCACACAGCCAATGACATCTTCTGGCTGGTATTATACCACACACATGGGCCCACTAGAGTCAGTGCTCTTCTATAGAGAACAATCCTGGGAGTTCAAATTGAAAAGTGACAACATGGGTCTCAATGACGAGATACCAAGGACCACTCTATCCAGATAACTAGTCTGCATCTCTGGCTCCAGGTCTTGCTAGTGATGCGTGGCAGGAGTGGGGAACATGCATGGGACTGCACTGGGTCCACACAGGTGCATCCCTTCTCTCCTTACATCCAACACACCAAGTATGAGCCCTTCCTCCTTCCATCCACAATAGTATATGTGCACGCTATTCCACATCGGGTGGAGAGCCTCCCCGGCTTACCTACCTAAACACCAAGACTGACCTTTAGCGCTAACGCACACACTCTATCACTCCATTCCATCTAGATACTAAGTGTGCTCTCTTACCAGCTACTTGGTGTTTTACTTTTTCCCCAGCAGGTCCCCTCTTTGTTTGGGGTCCTTTCTCAAAAGGTCTTCCGATCAATGTGATCTTGACCACACGATTGACAAAGGAATATGCGGCGATACCCACGCATTTCTGTATGAGGAGCTCCTTTCAACTTGACCTGTATCCATCAGTACCCACGTGAGGGACGCACTTTTCAGCTCTATTTTTGTTAGACTGGTACGCCCTTCCTTCAGTGGGACTACGGGTCCCAGAATTTCCTAGGGGGTCCAACTACCCACGTGACAATCGCCGCATGTCCACGTACGTGCTAAATGCTGTATTTTGTTTTTCCTATTTCCGACTTCCAGGCAGCGATAGCTTGACACTCGCCTGGACGTCCATGGATAAAGTGCACCATACTAATATGGTAAGCCTTACACCCGATCTCAGCACCAGGTGTAGGTGCGGGTGTAGCGAGTGTAGACGGACTATTTTTGACTTAGGAGGTCTGAGATCGGTACCGCGCCACACCGCGTGCTAGGGATCCCCGCATTCAGCATAGTACCCGATCCCAGGACCACTCAACAGTATAGGGATTGAGGGTCCTTGAGCTCCCCTCATATTCAGTTAGTCTGAGACTAATACCATTGCATATTTGAGACAATGAGCTGTGGTCTCTTTACCCTGAAGCACGGCTGTCTTGGAGCATTTCTCCAGGCCGTAACCTACACGATAGGCAACACGGGAGGCACCCGGTTTAGATATGTAGAAGGTACCCCCGGTTACAGTCATGATCCAGTTCCGGATCTATTCCCGTATGATCTATAGCACATCTGAAGACCCACTCGTGCGTGTGCTAGTATACTGTGGCCTCTGAGCCTTACACTGATTCCTTTTCTGGACTACATGAGACACCGGATCTAGTTCGGTATGATCCGTAGCACATCTGGAGTCCCACAGGGGTGTGTGCTAGTATACTACGGACCTCTGAACCTTGCACTATTTACTTTTCAGGACTACATGAGACACCGCTGTTGTGATCGTTGTCCTGGATTTTAGAGGTGGACCACTTTGTGCTGTCACACCACTGCCATGCAGCCTGACATGGGACCAGAGATGTGCAGGACTGATCAGCCCCCTAGGGTGGGGGCGGGCATACACACACACATAATCCCGAATGAGAAGCATTATATAATACCATGTGGGGAACACGATCCCACCAGTTTCTAGGAGACCATACCATGAATCATGTTTATTCAAAGAGGAAAGAACAGATTGAGGTTTTTTCCCACAACGATCTCTATGTGTTTATATGATTTAATATTCATAATAATGAATGCACGAAAGTAGACACTATGCTCTATGTTCTCCACAAAAGGGCACATTAAGACGTTCCAAGAGCATGGAGAGTTGGTTTGGTATATCGCATTTAAGGTAAGCGTAACCTATACCAAGGAATTTGAGCACAATTTGTGTAATGTCTTTGCATGAATTTTTGAATGTTGTTTATTTGACTTTCCAGAGTAGACGAACACCTTTGAAGTGAATTGGGTTGTTGAACACCTGACCGCCCTGTTCCTGTGGTGGCCAGTATATTTACATTTTTTCACGTATGCAGAGTGACTATCTAGCGAGGGTCCTGGAGAATGCCTCCGGATCTCTTTAGGGGACCAACCTATAGCAGAAACATGTTGACCTATCTCTAGGGATATACTGGCTTAATCCCTGGTCCTCTTGCTTTTTAACTGTGTCCCTGCGGCTACCCAATAAAGATTTAGTGGACCCAGAGAGACACTTTTAATCACTCACACACTTTTTTGCACTCTGCCCCTCAGTCACCACTATCCACACACTCATCTTGAGAAAACACCTCAGCTCCTACCCTCGAGGAGTTGTAGCCCACAACTTGGTGTGAGGAGGGAACCCATATGATGAAGCATGTCACCTAACGTTGAGTGAGGGTTCTTAACATAGAGGAAATTTCTCCCCCTGTTTTTCTTCTTCAGACAGTACACAGCTCCTACCTCCCTCTTTTCCTCTCTCTCACATTTAGCCGGACGTACTCTGTGTGATAATAAGTGTTCTATTGAGGGATTAGTACCCCCTGGCTTTCCTTTGATCCGCACTGATCCTTATTGTGTTCATGAGTAGCATGAAACCGCCAGAGGAATCAGAGCAACAAAGGAGAAGGACAGAGTAGCGTGTCAAGTCAGGGAACAATCAAGGCTGCAGTAAAGGCCAAAGTGCTAGACGTAGTAAGGTTGAAAGCAGAAGAGATAATCAGCGGGAGTCTGCTTCTGGAAAGGATAGAACTTTTTGAGCTGCTGTTCGTGGTGAAGGATGTTACTCGTAAGGCAAGGCGGGCACGTGAGAAATTGACAGAATTGGCATAGAGGTATGATGTGGATTTGTCCAAAACGAAAATTTTACAGGGAAGTCACAGGTTAAATTACAGTGATCAGGAATTGGAAGAGAAAAGGGTCATAGGATTGAAAACACACATTCGAGAATTGGTTGAAGGGATACGCACATGGAGCATACTTGATAAGTGGGAAGACAGATGGTCAAAGAAAAAGAGTGTCAAGAAGGGGATAGGAGATACGCCACCTCTGGGAGGGGGGAAGATAGGAGTAGAGGCTTACCCATTGTGAGAGGTACAGAGTGGAAGGTATGTGCATGTGCCTTGGAGCAGGGGTGATTTGCTAGCATTTACAAATGATTTTCCTCGGCTGAGGGAGAAACCTGCTGAATGGTACAAACAAGTTGATCGTTTTGTGAAAATCTCAAAAGTGTTGTGGATTGATTTGAACATTCTATTTAATATTGTGGATCCTAGTGATTTGTGGTCCGCTTGTAAGGTTACTGTTGACCGGCAGTCTGCCGAACCAGATAGAGACCCCATAACACATGGTCCTTCACCTTTGGTCATGAAAAAGTATGAGCAGGTAATCACATGGCTACAGTCTAAGATCATCAAACACTAATGGTTTCTGTTACATATATGTGTTTATTTATGTGTATTTCATTATGTTTTTCTTTTAATTATAACACACAGAAAAGTTGGGCCTGATATGCTTTGTATGACCATCTAACTTGCATTTAGCGAATTCTTTACCCCAATTATACAGTCTAAGATCACGCCATAAGCTATTGATTGGGTTAAGATAGATCGAACCACTCAAGAGCCCAAGGAGTCAGTACATGCTTACTAGGAAAGGCTCTTGCAAGCCTTTAAGCAGTACAGTGAGCTGGATACTCTAGACTCTAAGGATATGGAACAGTTTGTTTCCAAGTTTGTGTTGGGACTGAGACCAGAGATTAGCTTCATGATCTAACAGCATTTGATCTGCCGGCAAAACAAATCCGTGGATGAGAACTTGCTCTATGCCAGATACTGTAGTAACAAAGTGGATTCTAAGCATAGGAAGATAAAGGATAAACTGATGCTGGTCCAGATGAGGAATGCAGATAGGGTAGAACAAGCACAGACAGCGGAGGAACGCTGGGCCGGAAGCATTGAAATTGTCATGGAGGGGGGCCCAGAACGCGTCAACTCACAAAGGACAGGGAAGAGGGTGAGGAATAGACCCCAAGACAGGAGTAGATATTGGTACCCTAAAGAAGACCACTGCTTGCCGTTATTGCCACAAAATCGGACATTGGAAGTGCGAGTGTCAATCAAACCCAGCAAATCAGTTCCAAGATGAGGAGATAGTGCAGGCACCTAAGGTTATAAATACTGTGACGAGACCTAGATCTGTCAACGTAGGAGGTCCGAGTCAGCAAGTGCAGGTACCCCAACCCCGAGGATTTCACAGGGAAATTGAGTGTACCAGCAGATGCCCTTTATCAAAACTCTAGATGAGTTTGATACAGATCCGTTGCAATGACGGTGCCTGAGGGGTAGGGGGGAGACTGTACCATTGGATCAGTCTTGGAGGTAGACCAGAGAGGATCGTATGTGGAGGCAGATGTGGACGGTCATCCCATTACATTCTTGATTGATTTTGGTGCTACCCGTTCTACTGTGAGGTCTGCAGAAGTCCCAAACCTACCCCTCTCAGGACAATTGATCCAAGTTATAGGAGTCGCCAATAGGAGAGTGACAAATCTGTTGACAGATGAGATACCTGTAAGAATAGGAACATTTCAGGATTGACACCAGTTCGTGATGTGCGATTAGAGTCCAGTCTGCTTGTTACATGGTGATCTTCTATGTAAGCTGAATTGTACCATCCATTGTACACCTAAAGGGGTAGAACTGCAGACTAATGATGATGACATTGCATTCAAACTGGCGAATCAGAATCTCTGTGTAGAAATATTCCCTGTGTAAACGATGGATGATCTGCCATATGACTTGAAAGACTCTGGGGTCGATTCCGATTCGGGCCGGAAATCTCTCCGACCGAGCCGGACCCGGAGAGATTTCCGACCGAATCGGACCCGTGCAGTCCGACCGAACGAGTACGATGCGTCCGTATGTTATCGGACACGAGTCGGTCGGACTCCCATTGAAGTCAATGGGAGCCGGTCGTACAACGCGTACGCGGGCTCCCATTGCCTCAATGGGTGCGAGGCGGACAAGGGCGCCCCCTACAGCGAGTACGCCGCGAAGCGCTCGCGGCGTACACGCACAGGTAGGGGGACCCTTGGGTCCCCCCTGTGTGCGCCTCGCACGGGTACGCGTACAGGGGGTCCGACACGGACCCCCAAAGTACGGCTCCGACAGCGAGTTCGAGTCGGACGGCGCGAGTCGGTCGGAGCGGTCGAGGTGCGCATCGTACTTACCCGGCCGGAAAACGTCTCCATTGCGCGGTGCGAATCGGGTCCGAGCGAGTCGGTCGGAGCGGTTCGAGTCCGAGCGAGTCGGTCGGAGTTGTCGGGACGCCCGGACGAGTCGGTCGGCGAGTCGCATCGTACTCGCTCGGCCGGACCCGCGTACGGTTCGGTCGGGAAACAGGCTTTCGCATGGCTTTTTTCCCGACCGAATGGTATTGGGTCCGCCTCCGACCGAGATCGGAATCGGCCCCTCTGTCTCTCTGGTGGTGTGGGATTTCACAGGAGAAAGAGATAGGACTGATCCGAGGGGTTGAGCCAGTTAAGATACAGATCAAGCCAAATGCTGAGTTTCTTAGAACGCCCCAGTATAACCTGACCTCAGAAACAGTGGCAGGAATTACACTTGTGATTGAGTCCATGATTGCACAGGGCATTCTGAAGGAGTAGAAAATACAGGATCATTCAAGACCTACAAAAGGTCAACACGATTGTGGTTCCATGTTGTCCTGTGGTACCGAATCCATCTGTGATCCTGTTTCAAATCCCCTGTGAGGCTGAATGGTTTACTGTGATTGAGCGATGCCAAGCATTCTTTTTGATACCCTTACACGAGGAAAGCCAATTTTTGTTTGCTTTCCGGTTGGAAAACCATATGTTAACGTGGTGTCGTATCCCACAAGGGAATACTGAGAGTCCATCGATCTTTAATCAGATTCTGAAGAACCACCTTGAGAGTCTAGCACTGCTGCGGAGTTCAGTACTAGTGCAGTATATTGATGACCTCCTGATTGCCTCAGAGACCAAGGAGGCTTGTAGGGTTGATACTGTTGCGCTGTTAAACCACCTGGCAGAAAACAGGCACAAGGTGTCCCCAAGCAAATTTCAGTACTGTTTGCCTGAAGTCCAGTATTTGGGTCATCGCATTGAGAAAGGCAAGAGGAAGGTGTCACCAGACCGCATTGAGGCAATAATGAAAATGAATGTGCCTACTACACAAAAGGAAGTCAGGATATTCTTGGGAATGGTTGGTTACTGTCGCCTGTGGATTCCCAACTTTTCACTGAAAGCAAAACCTTTGCAGAGGTTGACACACAAGGATGTGAGTGATCTGGTACCATGGGATAACGACTGTTTGGTTGCAATCTTGGTGCTGAGAGAAAGCCTGTGTCGCGCTCCGGCTTGAGGAATGCCTGATTACAACAAAGCGTTTTTGCTATTTTGCTGGGAGGGGTTTGCACTGTCTATACTCACCCAGACACATGGGGGAGTCCGTAGACCAATCGCCTACTTCTAAGCTATATTAGATCCTGTAGCTTCAGCGGTGCCCGGATGTCTTAGATCCGTTGCTGCAACTGGTGTCAGCATTGAAAGATGTGAAAGCATTGTGATGGGTCATCCTCTTACTGTTTATGTTTCACACTCAGTTGAGCTCCTGATGACGAGAACCAAAACACAGCATTTGACCAATAACAGGCTCACACGTTATGAGCAGGTTATATTGCCTTCGGAAAATGTTACCTTGAAAAGATGTTCTGTGTTAAATCCTGCTACCTTGATGCCTATTCCAAATGTTGAAGGGTAAGTTTGTGAGGACCATGACTGTCTGGATGTGACTGAACTTTGCACCAAACCGAGACCTGACATTGTCGATGAACCTCCGCCTGAGTCAGACCGAGTCCTTTTTGTTGATGGTTCATGTCTAAAAGACAATGTGGGTTATTTGAGAGCAGCGTTTGCTGTCTGTACCATTTCTGGAGTGGTGGAAGCTGCTTGTTTACAGGGAGTACACTCCGCACAGGTAGCTGAAATCATTGCTTTGACATGTGCATGCCTTGTTTCTGATCAAATCGGAGTCACCATCTACACCGATAGCCAATATGGGTTCAGTGTGGTTCATGACTTCGGACAGCTATGGTCACAGAGGAGATTCTTAACGTCATCAGGATCTCCCATCAGAAATGGGGAATATGTGAGACAATTGTTGGAAGCTTTGCAACGACTAAAGGAAGTAGCTGTGGTCAAGTGCGTTGCCCATGGGAAGGGCAATGATTTAATCACATTGGGCAACAGGTACGCAAATGAAGTTGCACGTTTTTGTGCTGAACAAGGCTGCATTTTTAAAGGGGACTACACAGGAGAGAGCAGAGAGAGAACCGAGCTCCACATGATGTTAGCCATAGCGGACACTTGGGATAAGGTCATGCTTCTACAGGAGAGGTGTCAGATCAAGAAGAAGCTGGTTGGATCAAGGCAGGTTGTGAGAAAAGAGATGATGGCATTTGGGTTTCAACAGATGCTAGAGAAGTGATGCTGGATTGTTTACTGAGCCCCATGGCGAGGCAGATTCATGGAGCAGTTCACATCGGGAGAGATGCCATGGTGCGAGTGTTCAGACAAACATGGTTTAAACCTAGGTTTTGGGTGTTTGCTGAAGCAGTGTGCCACAGATGTGTCACGTGTCAACAGATGAATGCTGGAAAGAAAACTGTGGTTGCTCTGAGTCACATTGGAAGGTCAGGGGGTCATTTCAACAGAATGCAACTTGATTTCAAAGAGATGCCTAGGTGCAATGGGCTGAGGTACATTCTGGTTGTGGTGTGTGCATTTTCATTATGGGTAGAGGCATATCCAACTAGGAGGTGCGATAGTCTCACAGTAGCAAAGCTGTTACTTATGGAACTCATTCTGCGCTTCAGATTTCCAACTTCATTGGAGTCGGATAGAGGAACTCATGTCCACAGTGAGATTATGAAGCTGTTATGTACTGCTTTACAAGTTGACAAGAGATTGCACTGTAGCTACAGGCTGGAGGCGTCTGGCCTAGTGGAACAGATAAATGGGACTCTCAAAATGAGGATGGCGAAGGTGTGCTCTTCAACGTTTTTGAAATGGCCGGATGCATTGCCTTTGGTGCTAATGAGTGTGCGTTGTATTCCAGATAGGAGAACGGAACTCTCGCCACATGAAATATTGATGGGGAGGGCGATGCGCTTGCCAGTGGTGCGATCTACAGCACTGATAAACATCACCGATGATTTGATCCTTGATTATTGCAAAGGACTGGCTGATGTGGTCCATTCTGTGTCTCACCAGGTTGAAGCGGTGACTGCACCGACTTCGTAGGACCTCTGTCATGACCTGTGTCCAGGTGACTGGATACTTATCCGGAAGCATGTGAGGAAGAACTGTCTTGATGCCCGTTGGTGAGGTCTGTACCAGGTGATCTCTGTGACGAATACAGCTGTAAAGTGCGGTGGCTTGCCGAACTGGATTCACGCCTCCCATACCCGCAGTTTCAGGACCCTCGGAAGAAACAGCTCCTCTCCCTGAAGAAAATCAGGCCACTGGAGAGGGCAAGCCAAGCTGTGGGGGTTCCGGACGAGGCTGGTTGCCCACCAGGACGAGCTGAGGGGGGTCACGCTACACAAGGCCCAGGTATTGACTCTGAGGGATATGGTAACATTGCGAGTAGTATTGAGTCAGACTCAGCGGAAGACACTGGTGTGGAGAGTGGTCATGTGCACAGAAGGAGAGCAGAAGTCGCAAAAGAACCGTGGCCTGTGAGACAGAAGAGGCAGAACTTGAGACTTGCACCTGAAAGAGATCTTGCCCCTGTATCTGAAACGTCTGAATCAGAACTGAGTTACATAGAGCAAGCACAAGGGGACTTGAGGAGGTCGAGGAGAGTAAGAGTACTGTGCCAGAGATACGCTGCCCCAGAGTGGACTTATCTGATTACAGATGCCGGGAACAGTGAGGTCCGGGAGGCTGAGATCTGGACGAGTGACATGCAGAGCTTCAGGACTGATAATTGAAATTAAACTGTTGGTCCCTGGAGTAGAAGCTAATGGAGTTTTAACACTGACTGTACCAAATCCTCCGATATTGAGTGGCTTGTGAAGTTTGATTCTGCGAGATCTTTCGTTTCTGACTTTTGGGTATCAGCCACCAGTTCAGGAGATTGCAGCAATTCATCTTGAACTTTTACAGCGTGTCTTTGATGAAATTGGCTCTGACCTTATAAGTGATGTCAATTGAACTGTGAATTGTATATAAAAGTTTCAAAAGAGGATAACCTAGGCCCGAGTGGAAGAAGAATAAAATTAGGGACCTTTCCGTAGAAAAAGAAAGAGGGCTAAGGAAGTCTTTGGAACTGTGTAAATAATTGTGCAATGAACTGTGAGCTGTTTCCATGACTTCAAGGAACTGTGTATGAACTTTGTTGACCAGTAGTGAGAGGCAGAGAAAGAGACTTTGCGTTGATCCTCTTGGTGTGACAACGTAAACTCAGTTGAAGATGGAGTCTGGAAATTCGAACCGTAGAGCGAAAGGTGTAATAGGCACACTTATAGTAGGAGTGATTGTAGTTATAGCAGTAATTATTATCATGTCTGTTAAAAGTTCATATGAAGCAGAAGTTGAGGAGTGGGAGTACAAGGGACATCCACATCTACCACTTCTAGCACAAAAGAGGGTACATTAGGAGCTGACAGAGCTACGATTGATCAAACTAGTCGCTTGTTGCATGTAAATTTGTCTAAAGGTGATTATACTTTGAATGCTTATGCAAAGCTGTTGTATGAGTTTGTGAATACGATGGATGTGAGAGACTGTTTTGTGTGCATGCAGTTGCCTGCGTCAGTTGAGGAGGGGATTCGATATCATCACCCGCCTCTGACGTATGGTATCAGTTGTAGTTTATTGCTTAGCATGTTTTATGGCAAGGGTCATTATGAGTACTACTTTTCCAATTATGATGTGGTGCTTTCAGAAGTTCCAGCTTATAAGCACCTGAATAAGTATGATAATTATAAGCAGGAAGAGAGGATATGGAAGTACTTCATACCTATCGTAACATTAGACACAGCTTACGCACATAGGCACAATGAATGTATGATATTACAATGCACATTTACAATGCATGCCTTTACAACGCAGTTTTTACATCGCAACATCCTTTACAATGCATTCTTTTACATCGCATGCCATTACATCGCATTTTCAGAAACTACCTTTACAACGCATTCCATTACATCGCATTATACCTTTACAACGCATACCATTACAATGCATACCATTACATCGCATTTAAGGTAAGTGTTGGATATTATAGGGGTAATAATTACTATTCTAACTCCAGTGAGTGCAACAGTAGGGTAAGTGTTGGATAGTGTAGGGGTAAAAATTACTATTCTAACTCCAGTGAGTGCAACAGTAGGGTAAGTGTTGGATAGTGTAGGGGTAAAAATTACTATTCTAACTCCAGTGAGTGCAACAGTAGGGTAAGTGTTGGATAGTGTAAGGGTACTATGCGTTGTAATGGTATGCATTGTAATGACTTGCGATGTAATGCCTGCGTTGTAGTGACATGCGTTGTAATGACATGCGTTGTAGTGACATGCGATGTAATGGCTGCATTGTAATGACATGCGATGTAAAGGATGTTGCGATGTAATGACTGCTATGTAAAGGTAGTGCGATGTAATGACTGCATTGTAAAGGTTGTTTACCAGGCACAATTTAACCTGTATGTTGACTGACATAGAAAAGAAGTTTGTAGACCACGTAGAAGATCGACATAGGCAATTAGCATTATAGGGAAGGAAAATTTGAATGGACCAAAGAGGAGTTAGCACATAAGGCGAGAGGGAGTTATGGTCCAATAGCTTTAGATCTAGAGCAGTGAGGAAAACTTTGGATCACACAGGTACAAACCTATTACGATAAAATCTTAGTGGGACAGAGTGTGTGTGATCACATTTTCACAATTGAAGCCACTGCAAAGAAGTTCTTGCAGGATGCAGTATAAGTGGTGCCAAATGTGTACTTTGTGTGTGTGAGAAATGCATATGTTTGATTGCCACTGAATTGGTATGGTACGTGCTACGTGGCTGTTGTGTTTCCCAAGATATATCATGTAGAGGATTTGGGACCATTGGAAGGGAAGCCATCTCATAGAGAGAGACGTGGTACGAGTGCTGGAGAGATTGTTGGAGATGTATTTTGAGCAATGTTTTGAGCAAGTTTTGGAGTGGTTTGAACGACATAAAGATTAGAAGGTTATCAACTATTGTGGATATGTTGTCAGCAAATACAGCTCAGTCTTTCTTGCTTGTAGATGGAGAGATGGTGTCGATAAGAGCTATGGTGATGCGGAACCGTCTTGCTTTAGATGTGCTATTAGCGAAGGAAGGCTGAGTTTGTAAAATGCTGAGGGTTCAACAGTGTTGTACTTATATCCCAGATCATAGCAAAGATCTGAGGAAGTATATAAGTAACATTACCAAGATACACCATGAGATACATGACTTGGCAACAGAAGAAGTTTAGGATAAAGTTGGTGAATGATTTGGAAAGATCGGAAGTTGGTTTGCAAATCTTGGGAAGGGATTTCTTGGTTACATCTTGAAGCCAATCGTAATAATTGTGATCTGTGCAATCTTGTTGCTTAAAGCGATAAGAGCTTATAAGTGGCATAAGTCAAGGCAGGTTGAGAATTCTCTTAGGCAACAGAAGAGGAGAATAGAGAGACTGCAGGACAGTCGCTATGAGAATCTCAAGAACCTAGAAAGGTTTCGACAGGGAAGACTGGCTACAACTTCTGTTTACGTCGGTTCTTTCTACAGGGAAATGCAATTGATGGTGATGACACTAGTCATCAGAGGGGGGCACAGATAGAGCGCGATAGTGCTCTTTCATTTGTAGGGGTGCCTTATAATCAAGAGTAGTTCGCACCTACACATATAATCCTTTGTCGAGTTAATATTTGGTTATTAGAATGTAATGCAATAACATGTAAAGGGAGTGGTAGAGACATTTTCGTACAATGTGGGGAAATTAACATTGTATTCATGTTCTACAGGATGAAGTCTTAATGTTTGAGTTTGCAAGTGACTAATGAGAAAACAATTAGCTGTTAAGTAACGCATTGATTTAAACATGCACAGTAATAATGTTCATGTATACGTGTGCTTAATGAAGTTTCATATTGGTTCTTAGGTTAGCCGATTTTTGTAGGCCTCCTGCGTATTTTTCCCTGGCTCTCTAGACGAATTGCTAGTATAATTCATGTGTATGCAGAATCTGCTCTTTCTCACGTTTCTGTTGCAGGTGGAGAAATTCATCTTTATTAGTTAGAATAACGCTTTTGTTTTAGGAGCTAGGCTTAGGGAGGAGTGGATACATTGGAACAAACGGTACTGATAATGTGGTACGGTGTTCATTTTCATTGGAGAAGGCCAGGGAATCAAGGTAATCGAGCTAGGGCCTGGGAACATCGCGACCGCATGGAAAGTTACCTATGAGGAGGTGTCCAGCTGTCCACATTCGTGTGATGTGATGATGGGTGTGTCTTAGGATTTTGTGTTGGGGTTAGGGACAGAGTCCGAGGAGAGACTTCGGCCAGGACTTCAGAGAGGAAAGAGCATCTTAGAACGAGCTCCGTAGCTTTATGCTACTTGACCCATTCAACGTGAGTGCACTTCTTAGGAAGTCGTCATGTGCTGACACCTTTTCCTTACCTTGCCTAGGGAATGCTAAGTAGGGATGTCACGTTTAAAATTTTGTCCTTAAGTTTGGCTTTGTATTAGTGCCCATGTATTTTTACACCCTCATCTGGAGATGTTTGTATGTTCAACTTTTCTTGGTCTTGTAATAAACCCACTAAACTTTGATTCGGAGTCTGTGTTCCTTTAGTAACATGAGTAACAGGAATGATAATGTATAATTGGCAAACGGTTTTTCTCCCCTCTGCACTTTTAAGAAGCACCAATGAGCCATTGACCAGGGGTTCTAAAGTAAGTCTAGAATGTGGAACCCGGCTCCTTCACTGTCAAGCGGGGGCTGAGAAAAAGTGGGGGGTAAAAAAATGATGATTTCCCATGTTAATTCCCATATGAGCTTTGAACAAGACTACAATCTGAACCACTGAACGGAATTACACCAAATTTGGCAGTAAGGTAGATTTTGGTTCACAGATCATGCTATCATGGTGTTAATCCGTTCAGTAGTTGTTGAGAAATTTAAGGGAAAGCAGCAAGGGCTGCCAGCACTTCAACCAGAAAGTGCTGGCAGCCATCCTGGGACCAATATACAGGATAGCACCCCACTGAAATGCATTGTAGTGAATGACAGGATTTGGGGGTCACAAAGAGGAGAATTCATTTCTTGATGGTACCATACTAATTTTAGGAATTGTGGTGTATGCTAAGGTGATTTTACCCTGTGAAAATCCTTCTGATTGGAGTACAGCAATTATGTTTGGGAGTAAACAGTTTTCTCGTGATTTTCCCACAGTGGTTACAGAATGTGCTCCAGAAGCTAAAATGAGAGCATAGTTTCTATAAATTCACACCATGTTTCTCCGCCATATGAGAATGAAGACTGACAATCTCAGTAAAACATGTACTTCCAACAGGAACAGACAGTCAGTTGATTCCCATGTGTTCTACTGCAGCCTCCAAGAGTGTTCTAAAGAACAACTAGAGTGCTAACAGTCTTACTTATGACAAAAGTATGGCACACCTAAAGCCATGTTGATTGAATCAAACTGGTAAAACTTAAAACATTTAATTTAGAAAGAAACATGTTGAGGGGGTTCATTCAGTCATAGAAATTATGGTTAGTGCTGTAGAAAGAAAAATTAGGACACATTGTAAGTGCGATCTCAAATATCTTTGTGTTGTACTTCAACAGGAGCAGCCTGTCGGTTGATTCCCTTGTGGTCTACTGCAGCCTCCCAGAGAGCTCTAAAGAACAACTAGAGTGCTAACAATCTTACTTATGACAAAAGTACGGCACACCTGAAGCTATCTTGATTGAATCAAACTGGTAAACCTTAAAACATTTAATTTAGAAAGGAACAACATGAGGGGTTCATTTTGTCATAGAAATTATGGTTAGTGCTGTAGAAAGATAAATCAGAACCCGTTTTAAGTAAGCTCTCAAATATCTTCCTCTTCTAATTTATTAAACCATTCTGACATGTAGAGTGAAACATGCACTTTCTTCACCAGCAGCAGACTGCCAGTTAACTCCTTGGAGATCAGCAGTTTACTACATTGTTCTGATGAGCAACTAGAGATCTAACATTATGAATTTATGCCAAAAGTGTGGCACATCTGACTGCCATCTTGATGGAATCATAGTGGAACACTGAAAGCATTTTCTACTGAGGATCCTGCAGTAAATGAGGAGATTTGGGAGCTTCATAACAAATAAGTCTCCCAAGATGGCCACCAGACAGAAAAGAGCCCAAATGTACGACAAATATCACCCAAATATAGCCCAAGTATAGTCCAATGCCAGAAGTGTACAAAACACCCACACATATTGGGCTTCTTTATAAAAGTGCATGAAAGGGTCAACACATACTAACCATTCAGGAAAGGGGTGACAAAATAAAAAAATGAAAGATATGTTTTCATTTGCTGTCTTCCACACTATCAGAGGGTGCAAAGGTGAAAATGCTGACAATAATGGTTTCTTTCTGTGAGAGTGGTGTGCCATTCTAATGCTTAGTTTTTACAGTTTCTTACAGTATTGTATCTATATGATAAGACCAAAAAATAAAATTTGATCAATGAACTACAATTTCAAGTATGTGAATTATATCTAATTAGGAGAAAAACATTATTGTAAAGGTATATGTGTATGTGAGAATGTTATAAGAGAGTAGCAATTATTTTTGAGAACATGTTGGAACTATATGAGGTAATGTATGAGTGGTTTTGTGAGTGGCTTTGTATGTTTAATAAAAGGTGAATAAGACACTTTATGAGTGTATGAGAATGTGACAGTTTGTCTGATTTGCAGACTAGGTGTGTGAGAAGTTGGTTCATAATCTGTTACTTCACATGAGTATGTTGTACATTTGCAGCTTATTACATGGTGTAATTGGTAAACAAAAACTGTAAATTTAGAGTTAAACTTTTAGTTAGCAAGGCATTAGAAGATGTGGAAATATTTACATCTGTATATATGATGTGCTGTTCTCAAAGAGTGGTTTTCTTTGAATTCTGGGTATTGTAGTTATGTTACACTGCTTTGTCAGACAGAAGCACATATACGTTCACTTACCCAGAAACTACTTGTGCATGCAGCAGATTCAAACATAATTCTAGTCATATCTATATAGCTCTCTTTTCCATAACACAGGCACTGAGGTGTTTGTTTATAGCCACTCACATAGATATTTAGAGAGTAATAGAGATACTAAAATAGACAGTTACATACCGGCATATTTACTTAAACGTCTCATGGCACAGCTATAAGTGTCTACCTACAATTTCTCAGATATGTTGGTAACTACTGACACAACCTTTGCATTCATGTAGAGAAATACTCTTTCAAACATGGATGATGCTTGGTAGTACAGGTCCTGTGTGTGCACTTTCACTTGGAGATTGACTTGCCATGTAAAAGCTATTTGGCAAGTCTTAAATCTAAGTTTCAGTATGCACAAGTCACATGTGAGAGATGCTGTAGGTGTGCTATAAGGCATGCTGGTTTGTGCTTAAAAGATGAGAGATGTTGTTTTCAGTTCACTAAGGGCCAGATGTAGGTAAATGCATGTTTGCGATTCCTTAATAGCGATTTTTAGGGAATCGCTATTAAGGAATCGCAAAATGCCATGTAGGTAGGAATCGCAATATTTTTAGCAATTCCTTAATATTCCTTAATTGTGAATCGCAAATTGCGATTCGTAATTAAGGAATACCTTCCCATTCAATTCAATTCAAAGAACTTTATTCGGTTACTATGAGAAAAATAACCATAAAAGCACAATTGATAAATCCCACAAAAATTCCACAATCATAATAAAAGACTATGCACAAAAGCTAAAAACATTTTAAAAATCATATCAAAATTGATGTACGAAATTTAAAAACATTTTTTAAAAAGGCAATAACAGAAGCAATAATAAATACATTATCCAGAAATTGCAACGCTAGGAATGCTGGGCGACATTGTCTCAGTCCCAATCTTTTTAACACAGGGATAATCCATTTTTTCCTAGGTATAGAGTAGAATGTGCAAAAGAACAATATATGTATAGATGACTGGGCGGACATGTCATCACATGGGCAATTACAAAGTGTTCTCGACCAATCATTAACTTCGGGAAAACTTAACAATCTGTGCACTATATTCAATCTAAAACGTGTTAGCAGGAATCTGTCATAGTCTCTAATAATTAGCAGAATATACGGTTGTATAGTTACTGATGTCAAAGTAAGGTGATGTGCTATCACCGTAGTTTTACCCATTTCAATCATAGTTCTGGTTTCACTAAGGAATAGCATACAGCTACCTTTAAAATCCTTCCTAGGCACGCCACACATAGTATAGGGGTCATAGGAATGAATAGGAATTGCTCCCGCAATTTGCGAGTCACCAAGAGGCACTCGCAAATTGCGGGCGCAATTTCAAGGGTGCCAGGGTTCCAAAGGACACCCTGTTGCACCCCTGAAATGTGCATGTGTGCACATGTGGCACACATACATGCCCTAAGGGCATGAATGTGTGCCACACATGGCACTTAAAAAAAGCAAAAGTGCTTTTTAAAGGAAATCGCTAATTACCAATAATTTGCGATTCCTTAAGGCTAAAGTGCACTTTCTTTTGTGTTACTTACATTGCATTTAAGGAATCGCAATTTGCGATTCCTTAAATGCAAGAGCAAAATAAGGAATCGCAATTTTGCGATTCCTTATTTTGCTAGTAGGTTTCAACTTACCTACATTGCTCGCTGCCAAATAGCGATCGCAAACGCTGAAATTCTGCGAATTTCAGCGTTAATGCTCGCTATTTGGCCACCTACATCTGGCCCTAAGTTACTTGTGCACTTGCATGCCCATAGGCCAAGTACTACATAGAGTATGCCATCCCTAAAGCAAATGGCATACATGGTCCAAAAAACATAAAGCCTCTGTTTCAGCTAGTGAGACAAATACAGAAGCACGTATAGATCGAGTCACCAGTTGCAGTCACACATACGTAGGCACTGAAGTATTTCTGCAGCCACTTACATAAACATTTAGACAGCCATAGAGGTATTATAGCTGGCAGCTACATACCAGCACATTAACTTAAACATCTCATGGCACTAATAGAGGTGTACTTCTACACTCTCTCAGATTTGTAGGCAAGTACTGACACAATCTTCTCAACCATGCAGAGAAATAGTATTTAAAAACAACCCAGAACCGGCCTTGAACAACCCTCCCCTCTGACTTGCCTTGCAACTCCATGACACCCTCCTTCACTCATAACAATTGCACTGCCCCCAGTATCACACTCCGCCGGCAAATTCCCACTGGAAGAATTTCAATTGCTTCCCCCCCGGCCAGCAAACACACGGTCACAAAACTCTCCGAAGCCAACGCAGAGCCAGTCAGAGCAAGCCCAAACTACAGACAGTCTATTACTGAACTTTCTGAAGATGCTCTCCTCCCGACCAATACAGCTCCGACTCTGCTCATTCAAACCGTCTCCACCTCCAATGCAGACCCTATTCTTCACACTCAAACCATCTTCACTTCCAGGCCCAATTATACCGACCACCCCCTTAGCAGAGTCTACTCTCCTTCCTCAGACCCAGGACCTGCAGCATTTCCGCCTACTCTCAAGGCTGGTAACAACAATGATTCACTCATCCAATTCCTGAAACGAATGGAACAAAAACTCAACTAGACAAGACCTCTCTAGCCTGGCCAAGCCAACCCACTCACACTCTTCGGGTAGATACAAATCGTCACCCCACACAGATTCTCCCACAACCCTACAATGCACCCCCTGGCCCTTTACTCCCTTAAGTTGTCAGTCCCACAGACCCCACTGAGCTCTCCGCCCCATATCAGCACTGGAAGCTAATGCTATTAGCGATTCTTACCGCTCAACAAACCAGAATATGGTTGATAAGCCTCCCTCCACAATCCCAGTAATAGTGGGCACAAATAGAATCCCTAGAACTATCCACTCGCCCAGACCACCTGCTCAATACAGTACCATTCAAACATTACATGCTAGCAACAATTATCCCTGCCCTTTATCATGCATGCTCCTCAACTACAGATCAGCAGTTCAACAGGCTACAGATATTACTGAAACTATACTCATTGATGAAATAGACATTGCCTTCCTCACTGCATCCTTGCTCAATGACCACTCTACCCTCATTCTAGACCTGCTTATCCCACCAGGATACAGCATCATTAAGCACAACAGACCTATAGGAACACGGGGGGACTAGCTATCATTCACAAAGAAGGAATACAGCTTTCTATATTACAAACCACAGAACACATGACCTTTGAGTACCTCGGAGTCGAACTTACAGACAAAGGCTCCTCTCCTATTAAACTACACACCATCTACCACCCTCCTGGTGATCATGTCCTCTTCGCAGAAGAGCTAACCGACCTAATTACATGATTCTCCTTAACGGACACGAAGGACGTGTTCTTGGGTGACTTCAATATTCACTGGAACAACCCAGAAGACACCACAGTCCAGAACCTCACTGACCTTCTTGAAATAAACTATCTTAAACAACTCTGCAATGAACTAAAACACCAATCAAAGGATCCACTCTTGATGCGATTATCACCAAAAATTAGCTGGTCTCACTTAGATCGATCTCACCCATTGACTGGTCCGATCGCTACCTCATATTGTTTAGTATCAATACATGCATCAAATCCCAACCAGCCCTAACTGATAAACCCAAGCACTGGACCAGGAACATCAAACAAGTCCCATTAGCTGAACTGGAAACCACGATTAGTGCCCAACTACAACATCACCCTCCCAATCACACCGTTGAAGCCCTCATGACACACTTTAACACAGCAATGACAGAGGTTCTTGATCAAGTGGCTCCACTCAAACTAAAAAGATCGAGGCCTATCAAATCAAAATCTTGGTTCAACGCTGACCTTAACAGTGAGAGACGACAACTCAGACTTGCGGAAAGGGCTTGGAGACAGAACCCCTCAACAATGCACCTAGCTCTACTTAGAACTGCACAGCTGTCATACAACAAGCACATTTTAAGAGAAAAAGCCTCTTTTTTTCGCAACCAAGTTGACCATGCTAAGAATAGGCCCAGGGAACTCTTCAACATTGTTAAAAGACAAACCTCCCTCACATCCCCACATGAAATAACAGCCACAATTGAACGCGGCAAAGAAATTGCCAGCTTCTTCAACGATAAAGTTGCAAAGATCAATCAATCCTTCATCAAAGTCACCTATCCGCCATCCCTCCTAACATGCCCAAATATGCTTACAATTGACCAAATGGACCTAAATTATACTAAGGACAACCATGATCCCACCCAACTGAAAAACGATGCCAACTAGTCCGACTTCAAACTCATAACAAAATAAAAAGTCCTCAATATAATTGCGAACTTAAAGCCTACTTTGCACACTACGGATCTCCTCCTGTCCCCAATAGTACAAAACCTCAACCACATCATTGCCCCATTCTGCACAAAATCATCAACTCATCCCCCGTCTCAGGCTCCGTACTAGACTCCCTCCAACTAATACAAATCACTCCCATATTCAAAAAACCAGGGGCTAACGCTAATGATCTCAACAACCTCAGACCTATCTCCAACCTCCCATTCCTAGCCAAAACCATAAAGAAGTACGTTCTTCAACAACTTAACCAACATATATATGATGACAACCTCCATGATACCTTCCAATCAGGATTCAGACAAGGTTGTAGCACAGAAACGGCCATGCTCAATATCTCTGATAACATCCACAGAACCTTAGATGAAGGTGAAGCATGCTTACTCATCCTGCTTGACCTATCAGTGGCTTTCGACACTGTCAATCACTCAGTTCTACTTGAGACACTTAAGATCCGCTCTGGTATTAATGGCACTGTACTTAAATGGTTCACATCTTACCTTCAACACCGTTCACAACAAATTCAAATCAACTCCTGCATCTCCAAACCCATACAAATTACCCTTGGTGTTCCCAAAGGCTCAATACTCTCCCCTTCCCTCTTCAGTTTCTTCATGGAACTCCTTATAATCATCCTGAAAAAAGCAGGTGTCAAGTATCACCTATATGCTGATGACCCGCAACACTACTACAAAATCAATTCACCTAGTGGCATCCTACACTTCAACACCACACTAGCCAAAATACACACTTGGTTTAATTCGAACCACTTAAAGTTGAATCCAAACAAAACAGAATTAATACTGTTCACCTCGAAAAGTAAGCACCTACCAATCCAAGAGTGGCTCAAGAACCTGAATGCCCTAAATTGCTCCCTCACCCTGTACAACTCAGTAAAGTCCTTAGGCATCACCATAGACAAGAACTTGACAATGAAGGATCACATCAAAAACTCAGCCAAAGGAGTACTTTTCTCACTGAAACACCTCAAGAAAATTAAACCTTTTTCATTCCCCCCGACGACTTCAAGACAGTAGCACAATCTCTAGTTCTCTCTAAAATTGATTATGGAAACGCCATCTTCACAGGGACGCCGGAAATCCACCTAGCCCCCCTAAGATCAGTTCTGAACATGGCAGCCCGACTCATAACTGGTGTTAAAAGATTTGAACACATCATTCCAGCTCTAAAGTCCCTCAACAGGCTGTCCATTGAAGGAAGATGTATTTACAAGACCGCCTGCATCACACACAAAGCCCTCCACACAAATAACCCGAACTATCTAGACAACAAACTTACGACAGATGGAAAAAACAGAACTCTGATAAGCTCCAACTCACTTCTTCTTGTTCCTCTGAAACTAAAAAAGGAAAACCACCCAGACTCGCTCTTTTTCTGGAAATGCACCCAGGATTTGGAACGCTCTCCCTAGAAACCTCCGTTGTGAAGGAAGGGACCCAATTAGGGCCACCCGGGTCACTCTCGACCTCCTCTAGCCTTCCAAGAAATGAAGAGTCAATGATGCAGTAGAGAATACAAGCAAACCAATTTATTCACAAAGTACACTGCAGTGGAGTCCAATCTGACCAGCCTCCTATGATGGCTGACGAGGGACTGACTCTAGCAAACATAAAGTTACATTATGTATGTTGCGGAGCCCACAAAGACCCGCACACTATGGAAAAACACTGGTAGCTGTCGGAATACAATGGGGGTACAGAACATAAGTTTTGATTCCGCAGCCTGGCACAAGCTATCTACTGCCCAAGGTCGTCTGGCTTATCCTCCCCACTAGACAGGTGGGAGAAGGCCTCGATGTAATAGAAAAGGCATGCGTTAATGAGCAAATTTCAGCATTGGAGAAACAAAACTTACCAAGGACCATTTCTCGTAAATGATCAAGTAACAGTTTCGATTATAATACAAAATGGCGTCTTGGAGAAGCAAAATGGTGGCACAGATGTCAACCTAACAAACGTAACATCTGCATTTACTAGTTGCGCATACATACAGTATGCATATTTAATGTATTAGCTATATAAATGCTAACATAATATTGGGTAAAATGCGAGTAATATGGCAATTTTACGTTTCAATTCTAACAGACTCTCCTTTTAGCATTATAAGCTAATACGTGCACCTTGATTCTTGCTATTAGGTAAGGGTCTTTACAATTCTAACACCAAAAAGAAAGATACAATCATTCAAACAATAATATGTCAGGTACGGATATGTATATATGCATAGCCAACGTAAAGAAGAAAATGACACTAAACATTATCAGTAGGAGTGACATCAGGAATTGAACCTGCAAGGGAAGTAGTGGAGCCAAAGACCCCCTCGTCTATCTGCATGATAGTATCAAACTCTTTTTGGAGCATTATAGTAGCATTGGTATCATGGACTGAAATCTTTTTGGGAGCAAGATAAGTAGCACAGTATGAGCAGCATAAGGGAAGACATTGAATCAAAACACAGCAACAAATTAAATAATAAAATAATGTAATAAAATATATCACCTTTTCTAGAATCCAACCCCAACCACCAAATAAAGACCAGCTCCAATTACCGCTCTCCATCCCTCTAACATTTTCCAAAATATCGAGAATATGCTGAGTGATAT